>JASEVX010000005.1:78181610-78214762 GCA_031761405.1 Serripes groenlandicus
AGCCTAGTCAGTCTGAACAAATGATAAAAAGCGCTTCTAGCAGTCTTATTGACAAACTTATTGGTCTGCTCCCTAAAACTATTTTGAGTAATTGATGGCTTTTTATCATGACCATGCCAGTGTTTAATATTCTTTTATATGGTACCTAGATAACTAAATTAATGTATCTGACCAAAATGTTAAAGCAAAAATATTATTTTTAAAAAAAATAATTCATTTGCATGTGGGAAAGGTTAAAGGTTCATGGAAAACATTTGTCCTAAAGTATATGTAGGGAGTTTTCATGAAACAGTTCTGATGCAGCATTTATGTGACAAGTCACAAGAACATAAAACCTCTGGATAAATTTTGTTTTACGACAGAGGGGAAAATTCCTGTGTCCTTATACTCCTTTGTTTCATTGACTTCAGATATCCCTTACAATATTCAACCTTTTTTAATGTTGACGATCAACATTATGAGCCGTTCCACAAGAAAACCAGCATTACGGACTGTGCGTAATGTATTGATCCAGATCCAGATCAGCCATCGCAGTCCTCACAGGCTAATTCACATTCTGTCTCAGGGTATATAGTATGATTCCTGAAACAGAAAATCCACAGGAGGTGAAAATCATCTGTCCAGGGTAACCTGCGCAGCACGCTTAGGCTGATCCGACTCAATACTTTACGCAGAGTCCATAATGTTGGTTTTCTCGCGAAACGGCTCATATATAGAATAAATCTTGGCCTTGTGTTGTATGATGAGGTGAATGAAAAATTGATATCTTGGTATTAAGCTGCAAATATAGCTAACATTTAATAGCTGCAGCAGCAGATTTCCTTTTCCACAATGAAATAAAATTTAAGAAAGGCATGTGAGTTACAAACATCGCAATATTTGGCAATGTATTTTTCCTAATCGAATATGGTATTTTTTAGTCTGCCATGTTGTCTTTGCAATCATATTGTGTATTTGTATTATCCGATTTGGTTAAAATAGATCTCAATTTGGAATCATATTGTATATTTGTATGGTTAGATTGTGGTCCTAACGTTTCTCAAGAGACTGCGAGTCTGTCTGTACCACTAGAAGACAGCGAAGATATTCATATAAGACTGTGAGACTGGTAGACAGAAAAAGCTGAATCTTTGCTTCATGCAAAGTCCTGTTTTTGTGTAACATGTCCTAATTATCTTGTTTCATCGTCCGATGGCTTTTACCCAAATCAGATTTGTTTTGGTTGTTTGTATAGTGTTTGTCTGGGTAGCTAGATTACTGGAAAAAATTAGCAGAAATTGATTTGACCTTTATGGCCTATGTCACATTAACCCTTTCCCTCATACGGCAATTCTGCAGCAGACGACTTTGAACATATTTTGTCAAAACATAGAAAATCTCCATATTTGAATGGATAATGGACAAAAAGTGGAAAACATTGTGGCAAAAGGAGAAATTGCACGTTTTGTGCAATTTCTTCTTTTGTCACTATGTTTTCAAAAAGCCATCTGCTGCAGAGGTATCAGAAAGCGTCTATATGAGGGAAAGGGTTAAAGACTTGTAAGATTATCTTGCCACCAGGGCGTCGGTCCATTGCTATCCCCTTCTAACCCTGGTCTCCTGCTCTTGGGCTGGATACTCTAACCACTACACTTCCCACTTTATGAGGAATCCGCTGTGGTCGAGTGGTTAGCGTCGGGGATTTCGAAACCGGGTGTCCCGGGTTCGATCCCCAGTCGCGGCACTACGGTCATGGTGGAGTGCCCTTGGGCAAGGCACATTTTCTCTAAGCCTAGTACTGGTTTGTTTATCCAGGGATCATGATTAATTAAATTTAAATGCGCGCTAAATGACCTTAGCTGTCGATGCGCCGTAAAACAATATACATTCTTTATGAATGATATCCTTTACATTGTACACATACTTATTTCAGAAAAAAATATGCATAACTTACAAATATGTTTTACAAAATTTGACAAAAGAAGTGGCCCACATGATTAACAATATTTCAGACTAATACTAATCAAATTAAAATATCTATAACTTCATAAACCAATAAACTTAAGTCTTGTTAAGTAAGGCACCATTCCTTTTACAGTTATTAGGTCTTGTCAATCTTTGATATACGATACAAATAACCTTACAACCTAACCTGTCTGACTTACTCATAACAAAATGGCATCAAAACTTTTCAACTACTCTAATTACGCCTTTTCCTGTCTGTGACTTGCTAACGGAAAGGATAAGTCCATCCAGAAAGTATACTTGATTAAATCACATCTGCCAAAAGTCATTTTGACCTGCGCTTCCGTCAATGGTCTAAAAAGGTCAAAATTGTAGAGGAGCAAGATGCCTGTAAAAACAGCGCGGACTACTGACGCAAGTAAGCCTATAAACACATCGAAAGGCAGATTGGCTGTGATAGACTGGAATATTTGGTGAAAAACTTAACTCTTTTCATGCCAAGTTGTTTTCGTCTGCTCAATTATATCGTCTGTTAATACTTTTGAACAAATAATATTTTGCTTCCAAATTTGTGTTGTAATAGGATCTGAGACGGACCGAGAGTGTCAAACAGTTTGGATCTCAGATCAGGCCCCACATTTTGTAGGGCGTGATCTGGTTTCAAACTGTTTGCAATGGTCATCAACAGTTGAAAAAAATCTGCTGCTAACGTGCTAAGAGTTAAACACCAATCAATCAATTATAATTGCCTGTTCTGTGATACAAACAGCAATGAAATGATTATAGGAACAGTTGCCTTTAATTATTATTTAGCTTTGGAAACAACTTAATAATTACTTTAACCCTTTAACACCTATAGACACATTCTGATCCATCTACAGCAGATAGCTTTTTGAAAACATCGTGACAAAAGGAGAAATTTCTCAAACCAAGCAATTCCTCCTTTTGCCACAATGTTTTCAACTTTTTTCAGTAATTATACCTACAATTATAGAGATTTTCCATATTTTTGAGTAGACATGTTCAAAGTCGTCAGATGCAGATTTGTTGTATGTGGGAAAGGGTTAACTGTTTCCCACATTTGTTGATATGTGCATGAAAGCAACACAGTATCTTTACTTGATTGCTATATGTGCATGCAAGCAACATGGTATCTAAAATGACTTGTTGGTAATGTGCATGCAAGCAACATGGTATCTTTACTTGTTGGTAATGTGAATGAAAGCAACATGGTATCTTTACTTGTTTGTTATGTGCATGCAAGCAACACTGAATCTTTACTTGTTTGCTATGTGCATATATGCAAGCAACATGGTATCTTTACTTGTTGGCAATGTAGATCAAAGCAACAATGTATTTCTACTTGTTTTATATGTGCATGCAAGCAACACAGTAACTATCTTTACTTGTTTGCTATGTGCATGCATGCAACATGGTATCTTTACTTGTTTGCTATGTACATGCAGGCAACATGGTATCTTTACTTGTTTGCTATGTGCATGCAAGCAACACAGTATCTTTACTTGTTTGCTATGTGCATGCATGCCCCATGGTATCTTTATTTGATTGCTATGTGCATGCAGGCAACATGGTATCTTTACTTGTTTGCTATGTGCATGTAAGTAACACAGTATCTCTGCTTGTTTGCTATGTGCATGCATGCCACATGGCATCTTTATTTGGTTGCATTGTGCATGCAAGCCACATGGTATCTTTACTTGTTTATAATGTGCATGCAACAACATTGTATCATAACTTATTTGATATATGCATTGCAAGCAAATAAGCACTCTGGATGGAATTCCTTTACACACATGTCATTGGTAAATATATGTTCATGTGTTCTAAGTTAATGACTTTACTACCATTTGATCACATGAGATATATCTAAATTACTGTTACTTCAGCCTAGGAAGCAGTCATTCTAAAGAGAATTTATACTATGAATGAGTGATGGATCTGTTTATGTCAGAATCGGGTCACTATGTCTAGGAAGTATTAACCCCGACGGTTTCTGATGCCTTTGCAGCAGACGACTTTTAAAATCGTTTTGGAAAAAGGAGAAATGAGCAATTTCTTCTTCGGCCACAATGATTTCAACTTTATTCAATGATTATATTTTCATTCATGGAGACTTGCCATATTTTCGCGAAGATGTTTTCAAAGTCATGTGCAGCATATTCATTCTTTGTGGGAAAGGGTTTATGTCAAGTAATTGAAGGTTTTATCAGGACTTTGTTCTTTATTTAACCCTTAACCACATACAACATATCTGCAGCAGACGACTTTTGAGACATATCTGAACAAAATATAAGATCTATTTATGATGGTATAATTATTTAAAAACAGTAGAAAACCTTGTTGCAAAAGGACAAATTGTTTGTTTATGGCAATGTATACATGTGCTACACTGTTTTCAAAAGTTGTCTGCTGCAGATGAATTAAAATGCATCTGTAAGAGGGAAAGGGTTAATAATAACTCATCACTTCTAAACATTCTTTCCCTCATACAACAATTCTGCAGCAGACGTCTTTGAACATATTTTGTCAAAAAATAGAAAATCTCTATAATTGAATGGATAACCTATGACTTAAAGTGGAAAACATTGTGGCAAAAGCAGAAATTGCTCGTTTTTGAGTAATTTCTTCTTTTGTCACTATGTTTTCAAAAAGCTGTCTTCTTGAGAGGTGTCAGAAAGCGTCTATATGAGGGAAAAGTTAAATAAACCATATATTTTAGAGAAATAAGTCATTTAGGCCATATAATTAGGAATACAGCCAAACCTGTGCTAAAGACCACCTTTGTTTAGCAATTTCCTGCCTATATATTAGCAACCACTTTTAATTTCCAAATTACTCATTTTCTGCAGAAATGACCCTGTAATTAAAGACCATCTGTGAACAAAGACCAGATTGTTCCCTTCCCATGGGTGGTCTTTAAACACAGGTTGGACCGTATAATATTTGAATGAAACTACATTTTCAAATTATTTGTCAGATTAATGACATCTTTGGTTATTTCACATTGTTCCTATATGCTGAAAGTGACAAATGTTAAAGCATATCTATGTCTCAGTATAATATTGTTGTAATTGCATTTAAAATTACATGCAGCTGCAAAGGTTTGATTAACAGCAGACAACTTTGAAAACAGCTTTGTATAAATATGAAAATCCTCTAAAAATATAACTGTAATTAATGAAAGATTTGAAACTATTGTGCTCATTATGGGCAATTTCTCCTTTTGTCACAATGTTTTAAGAAGTCATCTGCTTCAGAAGCGTCGAAAAGCATCTATGTGGGAAAGGGTTAAAGTGAGAGCGCAAAATGACTGTATAGAGATTTTTATTTTAGATAATGTTCCATAAAAACATTTAACATTGCTTGTGGATAAAATATACCATTTTGTATTGACAAATATGTAACACTTGGGAAAATACTCTACAGGATGATTTTCTCAAAACCCTTTGTATTGGCAACTTCAACTTATACTGCTTCGTATTAAAAGTGCTTTCACTTTGATTTGTCAACTAATTGTCTGCATCAATTGATGACACTATATAATAAGTATAATTAACACAATATGAACTGACATGTCATGATTGATTTGTTTAAGGAGCAGAAAAATCATAAAGTAAACTGTTTCCTAATAGAGTACAGTCAACACCAACAAAAACGTAACCTTTTCCACTAGAATAGAGTACAGTCAACACTAACAAAGACATAACCTTTTCCACTAGAATAGAGTACAGTCAACACTAACAAAGACATAACCTTTTCCACTAGAATAGAGTACAGTCAACACTAACAAAGACATAACCTTTTCCACTAGAATAGAGTACAGTCAACACTAACAAAGACATAACCTTTTCCACTAGAATAGAGTACAGTCAACAGTAACAAAGACATAACCTTTTCCACTAGAATAGATCTACAGTCAACACTAACAAAGACATAACCTTTTCCACTAGAATAGAGTACAGTCAACACTAACAAAGACATAACCTTTTCCACTAGAATAGAGTACAGTCAACACTAACAAAGACATAACCTTTTCCACTAGAATAGAGTACAGTCAACAGTAACAAAGACATAACCTTTTCCACTAGAATAGATCTACAGTCAACACTAACAAAGACATAACCTTTTCCAATAGAATAGAGTACAGTCCAAGGGCGTACCGCCCATTACGCACAATACGCATGTGCGTATAGAAAATTCCACAACCATTGTCCATTTTAGAATATCAACACTGTAAATTGTAAAAAAACAGGATAGTGCGTATAAAACATTCTTCTCTGATTACGCCCTTGCAGTCAACAGTAACAAAGACATAACCTTTTCCACTAGAATAGAGGACAGTCAACACTAACAAAGACATAACCTTTTCCACTAGAAAAGAGTACAGTCCAAGGGCGTACCGCTCATTACGCACAATACGCATGTGCGTATAGAAAAATCCACAACCATTGTCCATTTTAGAGTAAATGGAGGCTCTTTTGTGTTCACAAGCTGTATTATAGCAATTTTTACAATTTCATGGGCCATAATCCAGTCTTGGCGGATCTGGCTGGTTTTCAAAAGGAACCAAGCTCTCATCAATATTTAACTACTATCTAAGTTTGGTGAAGATCAGATAGTAAATAGAGCCTCATTTGTGTTCACATGCTCAATTATAGCAATTTGAACAATTTCAAGGGCCATAATCCAGTCATGCATGGGCAGATCTGGCTGGTTTTCGAAAGGAACCGAGCTCTCATGAATATCTAACTACTGTATAAGTTTGGTTGAGATACAATTAAAAGTGAAGACTGTATCGTGTTAACAAGAAATTGTTTACGGACGGACGCACGCACGACGGACAAATCGCCACGACATAAGCCCTTCTGGCCTTTGGCCAGTAGAGCTAAAAAATGGAAAATCTCTATAATTGAATGGATAACCTTTGACCTAAAATGGAAAATATTGTGGCAAAAGGAGAAATTGCACGTTTTGTGCAATTTCTTCTTTTGTCACTATGTTTTCAAAAAGCCGTCTGCTGCAGAGGCGTCAGAAAGCGTCTATATGAGGGAAAGGGTTAACAGGTTTGACTGTATATATATTGTTACTGTATAACAAGCATTTTTCAATGCAAATCATATTTCTTTCTTGGTTCCAAGAAACTGTCTCAATTTTATTATAAAATGACAAATTGCATGTCAAAATCTCAGAATACTTTTGGGGAAACATGAAAAAACATAATGGACATGCACCCAATCAGCGGAAGCAATTCAGCACTTTAATGTATACAAGAGGGCCATAATGGCCCTGGATCGCTCACCTGATTTTATTTTTGTTTCACTTTAGCCATATAAGCCCCCTGGCGGCCATAGTTTCGGACCAATCAACTTGGCTTGAAGGAATCTAATAGAGGGTCACCCTAGGATTATTTCTACAAAATTATTTGAAAATCGACACTTTCGGAGGAGAAGATTTTTTAAGTTTTCACTATAACCATAGATGGCAAAATAGCCCTGCCCTCTGGCGGCCATGTTTTTCGACCAATCAACATAGCTTGAAGGAATCTAATAGTGGGTCACTTAAGGAACATTTGAAAATCGGCCTGACACTTTCGGAGGAGAAGATTTTTTAAGTTTTCACTATAGCCATATAAGGCAAAAAAGCCCCCCCCCCCTGGCGGCCATGTTTTTCAACCAATCGACATGGCTTGAAGAATTCTGATAGAGGGTCATCCAAGGAACATTTCTACAAAATTATTTGAAATTCTGCCAACCAGTTTGGGAGAAGAAGAATTTTGAAGTTTTTTCATTTTGTTGCCATGGAAATTATGCATGGATCCCAAAAATGTAACGGAATTCTGGTGAGGTCATTGAGAGGATGCTTTCTGTGAAGTTTTATTCCGATTGACCCACTGGTTACTGAGGAAAAGAAGTTGATGCGCGACGCACGCCGGACAAAAGGCGATCACAATAACTCACCTTGAGCAAAGCTCAGGTGAGCTAAAAATGTAAGCCATGTCATGAATAAACCAGACCTTTAGATGAAGGAGCATACTTCATGTTTACAAATCCTTAACCCTTTTCCACTTGTAGACACATTTTGACGCATCTACAGCAGACGACTTTTGAAAACATGCTAAATAAAGAAATTGCTCAAAACAAGCAATTTATTCCTTTGCCACAACATTTTCAACTCTTATAATTCAATAATTTTAAAAGTTAAGTTCCAATCTTTTTTGTCTTTTCGTTATTTCTGCATAGATGTTTTAAAATTCGTCTGCTGCAAATTTATTGTGTGTGGGAACAGGTTGATTGATCTAACAATATCGATTCTTTTGAGTACCAACAATATTGTTTACATGATAAACACTTTCCCACTTAAAGCTGCATTTTGTTGCATTTGCAACAGACAAGTTAATAATGCTCAATTTCTACATTTGCCACAATGTTGTCAGCTCTATTAAATAATTATTCTTTCATTTAAAGAGATTTTTACCGTATATTTTTAAAGTCGTCTGCTGCATACTTGTTGCATGTGGGAAAGGGTTAAAGAGATTTAATAAATCAAAGTCGTCTGCCTTTGATTTGTCCTAAAGCAGAAACATAAACATTTTTGAGTATTTTAGGGAGAGTGAAAAAAATATACTAAAACACTAAGCTGTTTTTGCCGGGCCCTGGACGTAGTGACGCGAGCTATTGATCCAGGGGTAGTGAGTCTATATGAACTAAAAATGAAAATCATTAAATTACCAGCAGTTTATTGAATTTAGCTGTAACAATAAGAGAGCCATGATGGCCCTAGGTCGCTCACCTGAGTTACGCCAACCACATAGATAATCACAATAACTCATTATGTGGTCAGGTGAGCTAAGTAGTTTTCCCTTCATTTTGGCCTAGTGACCTAAGTTTTGACTGGACTAGAGCCATGCTCAAACTTACTAGCCTAGATATCATCAAATTCCCATTTTGGCAATTTTCAATATGCTAAAATTAAAAATACTGCTTCGTGAACCTTTACAAGATTTTCTTTCAATTTGGCCTTGTTACCTAGTTTTTGACCCAACGTGACCCATATTCAAACTTGACTTAGATATCATCAAGACATTTGTTCTGATAAAGTGTCAACATGCTAACGTTAAAAAGACGGCTTCAAGAGTGTCACCAAGATTTTCCTTCAAGTTGACCTCGTGACCTAGTTTTAGACCTGACATTAGCCTAGAAATCAGCAAGACACAAAAACGGAATAAGTTTCATGAAGATTGGATGATAATAGTGGTCTATATAGAGCAAATTGTTGACGACGGACGAAAGACGCCAAACACAGACAAAATGCAATAACAAAAACTAAACAATTCCTGCTCCGGTGAGATAAAAAATATTTTTCCAGCAAAAAAGACTGCACAAGTATGCTATCTTGAGACACCTTAGGGTTAAGGTCACCAAGGTTAAGGTTATCCATTCAATTATGGAGATTTTCTATTTTTTGACAAAATACATTCAAAGTCGTCTGCTGCAGAATCGTCGTATGAGGGAAAGGGTTAAATGCAGTACTCTTCCATCATGCAGACACATTTTGAGGCATCTACAACTGTTACAGATTACCTTTGCAACATTGCTTTCAACTCTATTCTGAAATCAAACTTTCAGCTAAAGAGATTTTCCATATTTTAGCACAGATTTTTTTTAACCCTTTCCCTCATACGACAATTCTGCAGCAGACGACTTTGAACGTATTTTGTCAAAACATAGAAAATCTCCATAATTGAATGGATAACCTATGACAAAAAGTTGAAAACATTGTGGCAAAAGTAGAAATTGCACGTTTTGTGCAATTTCTTCTTTTGTCACTATGTTTTCAAAAAGCCGTCTGCTGCAGAGGCGTAAGAAAGCGTCTATATGAGGGAAAGGGTTAAAGCTACATTTGTTGTATGTTTCAAAGGGTTAATAAAATTCATACAATAGAAATTATTTATCATGACAGTGCCCCTTAAAAAGCAATAATATGTCTTATGAATCATAGAGATTTGTTTGATTGATGTACTACATAAAGACGTAATTCTATTGACCTTTGAGTACTTGTATTGCTCTTTGGTAGGCTTTTTAAATGTTTCCAATTGCAGACACATTTTGACACATCTGCAGCAGATGACTTTTGAAAACACTTTGGCAAAGGGTCATATGTTTCCAACTCTATTCAATAACGAAACTTTTATTAATAGAGATTTTCCATGTTTATGTCTAGAAGTTTTCTGAATTGTCTGCAGCAGATCTGTTGTACGCGGGAAAGATATGTTCAATTTGGAAGATTCTAGTAAACCACAAAAGCTACATCACAAAGACAATAGATTGTTTCATAAGGCAGACAAAACGAATTGGGAAACATCACAGAGAAATTGACATTTGGGATTTTACAACCTATGATGACCCAGATATTATTATTATTACAGAGGATTAGAAAAGGAGGAGTAAACTGGTCTTTTTCCTACAATATCTCTCTTATTACTCAGCCAAACCTTATGTTGTGGGTACTCAAAAGAATTGTCTCACAGGGATTTCTAAAGTCGTCTGCTGCAGAGGTGTCAGAAAGCGCCTTTATGTGGGAAAGGACTAAAGGTCATGTATGACCTGGCTCGATAATGAGCTAGTTTGATGGATATTAATTCAAATGCCAATATGAATACAAAATGATTCTTATATCTATCTTAGAGTGGATGAATTGTCCTGTAGCATGCTATGTCACAATTGCCTTTCTACTGTATCAAACAAGTCACATGTAAATCCTCATTCTTTGTTTTTGACAGAAATAGTAGCCATGATTAAATTGCAATATTTTACTAAGAGTTTTTCGTAATAACAATTCATAAATCTGATATGCAAATAAGATGCAACATTTTAGCCAATAACAAGAACAACAACGATGGGCGTGGCTTAAATACAATTTAAGATCTTTTTAAGATCTATGTTACTCCAAAGGCTTCCATGATGCTTGCACAACTAGGTGGTGAACAGACTACTTCATAGAAATTGCAGGCCAGAGGACAAGAAATGGAGGAGTAAACTGGTCATTTCCCCACAATAACTCTCTTATTACTCAACCAAACCCTATGGTATAGGTACTCAAAAGAATCCTCTCATTGAGACGATTCTTTTGGGTACCCATAACATAGGGTTTTAGTGTCAAAAAAGGATCTTAGATGTCCCTTATCTGGAGCTCTCACAGACGGATCTGGGATCTTCGCGATGTACCGAAGGTTGATTTTTGTGTGATGTAGTTCATACAAGGAAACAGCACTCCACCAAATCAAGGAAGACTGATTTGGTAGAACCAAGACTGCCAACTGGCAATCCATCAAATCCATATGGATAAAAATCTTTTTGACTTTCTTTCCACATTTGTAATGATGTTATGAAATAGAATATTACAAATAGCAAGTTCCGTAATAACATTTCTGCATCTGACTTAAGACTTTTGAAAACTTGTTGGCATAAGAAGAGTTTACTCAAAGTAAGCAATTTCAGCCTTCACAAACTTTATTGAGATTGTGCTGTAATATTTTCTGAATGTTCGTGCCATTTTAATAAGGTCATTTCAATTCTGTTCTGTCTGAAATAGTTGTATCGTGTTGTTACAAACTGTAACTCAGTTGATTCTTGATAATTCATAGTAAGATCAGCCAATATGAGCATGTCTTCAATCAACAAGGGAATTTGAGAAAATGCTTGTGATTAACTTATCTTCATCCTTTAATTTGTAGCAAGTTACTTTTGAAAGTATTGCAGAAAATGAGCAAATTCTCTTTTTACCAGTAACTTTTGTGTTCTCAACTCTGTATGTAAAGTAATTCTTCCAATTTACCAGATAATTCAATTTTGTCTTCAGAAACATCTTAAGCCGACTCTGTAAAGCACAGCTGTTTACCCTTCTCTTTCACACATGCAGATGCATGTGAAGCATTTGCAGGAGACATTTTTGAAAACACTGTGATAAAAGATGAAATTGCTCATGATGAGCAATTTCTCCTTTGCCAAAATATTATCACCTTTATTCAATAATTACACTTTCATTTACAAATTATTTTCATAGTTTTGCCAAAATACTTTCAAAGTCATTTGTCGTAGATTTGTTGTAAGTGGAAAAAGAGGTAAAAGGTTACAGATTCAAAATCAAACCATGCAATGTAATCATAGTCTATAGCCATGGGGTACTTAATCGTATTCTACAATTAAATTATTCAAAGAAGAATAATGCACTGAATCTCTTTACGTCAATACAGTCAAGATCATGTCCTATTCAAGCAAATTCCAAATCCACAATTATGTAAACAACCATTATGGATAGCTTTAATATATAGACACATGCATTCCCAATTTCTCAAAGAAATCTATTTTGTAAGTGGTCATAAAATTTGTATACAGAATCTTGATGAGTCTACTTCCGTATATATACCAACGCTATTGGTATTGTGATCAAATAACTGAAATGCTCAAGGAAAAGGCAATATTTCCACATATTGTGAGAGCTATTAACCCTTTCAATGCTGAATTTTCAAAATAGACTTGTCCAGCTTTGCATTTGGAAGTCCAAATTGGGAATATCAAGACAAAATGTTGAGTTCAGTTGAGCAGCAATATAGAGCCAGGTCAGACTGTGTGGATGCGCCGTCCGTCCTGACTCTGTACTGCTGGCATAATATGAGGCTTCTCAAAATCAGTTTAATCCTTTCCCATACTAAACAAATTTGCAGCAGACGACTATGATTCCATTAAGGTAAACTTTTTGAAAGTTTTCTAAAAATGAAAGTGAAATGATAGAATATTATGTAAGTTGACAACATTTTTAGCAATTTCTCCTTTTGCTACATTGTTTTAAAACGTCGCCTGCTGCAGACCGATGCATCAAAGTACATTTGCATGTGGCATAAGGCTATGGTAAACTATACAGACCTATGTCTAATCCCACAATTAACTTTTGGATAAGACTGAATACAAATGATTACAAAAGCTTATTAATATTCCAGCCAGAAGGACTATTTATTGGCACAGAATGGCCCAACCTTGTGTAATTTCTACACAATTTATTTGACAACATGTCTAACAATAAGAGAACTAAAGTTTCACAGAATACTTCACACAAGTCCATTGAACTCAATATTTAATGTGGATTTTTTTGCTTTTGGGATTATTGCAAACATCTCAATATTTCATTGGGTTTTCTATTTTTTTTCAACAGTATTTTGAAATATTGAATGTGTAGACTAGACAATTTCAATGGAAACTTTCCTGGCAAAAGGAGCAATTTTGACAAACCCTTTCCAGCATAGAGACACGTTCTAACGCTTCTGCAGCAGACAACTTTTGAAAACATTGTGGCAAAAGGAGAAATGTTTTCAACTCTTTTCAATATTAATCAAACTCTCTGTTATAATGGTTTTCCTGGATATGTTCAAAGTCTTCTGCGCTGATTTGTTGTATGTGGGAAAGGGCAAAAAAAAACAAAAAAAACTCAAGGGCAACAACTCGGCTCTGAATAATCTGACAAACTATGCTTCCATGAAATATTCTGGGAGCATAAAAACTGATACTCTTTGCCCTGTGATTTGTGCTGCTTGGTTAATATGGTGTTTCATGCCACCTTTAACAGTATTTCAATCACATCACCAGATCTTCAATACACTGCCCTAATCAGTTCTTTCAGTGCTTTGAATCAGTCACATTTCCTGCTTAACCCTTTCCCTCATATAGACGCTTTCTGACGCCTCTGCAGCAGACGGCTTTTTGAAAACATAGTGACAAAAGAAGAAATTGCACAAAACGTGCAATTTCTCCTTTTGCCACAATGTTTTTCGCTTTTAGTCATGGGTTATCAGTTCAATTATGGAGATTTTCTATGTAATAAATGAAATACAATAATTAATACAATGTTGTGAATTAGCAAAATATCACCCAGTTTAGACGCCTGACTTAAACTCAGTGCGATCCTTAAAGATCACCTTAACCCTTTCCCTCATATAGACGCTTTCTGCAGGAGACAGCTTTTTGAAAACATAGTGACAAAAGAATGAATGAATGTATATGTTTTATGGCGCATCGACAGCTAAGGTCATTTAGCGCGCAATTAAATTTAATTATTCATGATCCCTGGGTAAACAAACCAGTACTAGGCTAAAAAATGTGCCTTGCCCAAGGGCACTCCACCATGACCGTAGTGCCGCGACTGGGGATCGAACCCGGGACAACTGGTTTCGAAATGTAATCCTTTGAGTAGAAAAAAAGTTATTTGAACACGTGACAAAAAATTCTGACGAAAGACAGACAGACGGACGGACAGACAGACGCCGCCGGACAAAAAAAAAAGTAATCCCTAAGTGCCTACCATGCTACGCAGGTGACACAAAAAGGGGATTATTTCTAGCAATTTAGTTTGCATATAACTCTTTGTTGTAGGGACTCACTAGAATTGCTCTATCCAGACAGTTCTAATTATTACCTGCAATATATCATTTGGTAAAAACATAAAAGAGACCACTTCAAGCCTCCTTATATAGCTCTATGAATCATAATGCAACTTCCTAAGGGACTATGACTTATATCAATGAGCCAGGCTATGGAAAAAGGAAATAGAAAAGTATAAATGGACTACAGGTATATTGTTAAACCCTTTCCCACATTCAACGCCTCACTCACATATGCTGCAGACAACTTTGAAAATATCTTGGAAAATCTATGTTAATAAACACTATTATTGATGAATAGATCTGGGTACCTTGTGGCAAATCAGGAAATTGCTCTTCATGAGCAATTTCTCCAAAGGCTACAACATTTTCAAATCCTTTCAATAACTACATTTTCGTAAATAAAGATTTTGTACTTTAGGCTGGACATTTTTCAAAGTCTTCTGCTGTATAAATGTTGCATGGGGATAAGGACTACCGGTACTATTGTTGCAGACTCATTCTTGGTTATCTACATTTTTACTTAGTTCAAGGATTTTCCAAAGCCTTAACCCTTTCCCTCATACAACAATTCTGCAGCAGACGACTTTGAACATATTTTGTCAAAAATTAGAAAATCTCTATAATTGAATGGATAACCTATGACTAAAAGTGGAAAACATTGTGGCAAAAGGAGAAATTGCACGTTTTGTGCAATTTCTTCTTTTGTCACTATGTTTTCAAAAAGCCGTCTGCTGCAGAGGCGTCCGAAAGCGTCTATATGAGGGAAAGGGTTAATTTCAAAAACTCAAGTACTTTTTTAAGCCTAGATAAGAAGATATATTCATTTCTAAAATTCAAGGAAAAGTGGAACTTGTTTCTTTCCTAAGCCTGACTCAAGAATACATGTTGCCGGTTTCCATACTGAGGAATACCCACCTTGTAGACCTTTCCCAAGTGTAGGCCCAAAAATGGTGTCCAATACTCCCACAGTACATATGTACTGCCGACAGCTTATCCATTGTGTGTCCCTGTTCAATGTCCGCTTAGTTCCAAGACATAATGCAGCAGGTCAATATAAATCTATCCTGATAGCTGAACATTGTCTCTTGGTTGATATAGAATTGACTTAGCTGTATAACAAAATTAGTCAACAGACTGTGGACGTATTGAATAGTCTAGATCCTTTTTCCATCTATCAAATAGGAATATTCAATGTTTCGCGCCTCACTCCTGTTCCCTTAGCGTGTCAAAGGCACTGACACTTTGCATATTCTATCGCTGCTCATATTCAATAATGTCTCGGATAATAACACTTTCCTATAAATTTGGTGACAATTCGGTCTGCCTTAATCACTAATTAACTTAACACATAGAAATCACATTCCCTGGGTAGCCCTATTTAACACCTGACTTCCCACAAATGATTTACACTTTTATTACACCGACTTTCTCCAAGGAAATTTCGATTTGTTTGACAACACTGTAGCAGAAGAAGTTTGAAAACATTGTGGCAAAACAAGGCATATCTCAAATTGAGCGATACCTTAATATCTCTTAACCCTTTCCTGTCTACAGACAGACGTTGACACATATGCAGCAGATAACTTTTAAAAACATTGTGACAAAAGGAGAAATTGCTCATGATGAGCTAAGAAATGTGCCTTGCCCAAGGGCACTGCACCATATATACCAAAAAGGGTTGATAAACATAATGGATAAAATGAGAAAAGAGTTTTTCAGTCATATCAAGGTCCTGGCCAGTTTAATTACTCATGTGTTTCCTTGCCTACTCCATCTTCGGTACCCAGGCTATTCATAAACAAGAGGGCCATGAGGCCCTGGAATCGCTCACCTGAGAATGGGCTATTTAAGACTTTACTCTTTCAGCGCCAATGGCAATATCATCAAGACAAACTTTGTGACAAAATGTCAAGCTGCTCAAGTCAAAAATGCAATCTCTATAGTGTTAACTATATTGTTCTACAATTTAGCCTAGTGACCTAGTTGTTGACCTGACCTGACCCATATTCAAACTTAACCTAGATATCACAAAGACAAACATTCTGACAAAGTTTCAACATGCTCAAGTCAAAAATTAGGCTTCCAGAGTGTTAACAAGATTTTCCTTAAATTTGGCCTAGTGACCTAGTTTTTGACCATTCATGACCTTTATTTGAACTCAGCCCAGATATCACTTAGACAAACATTCCGACATAGTTTCATCATGCTCAAGCCAAAAATGTGGCTTCCAGAGTGTTAACAAGATTTTTCTTAAATTTGGCCTAGTGACCTAGTTTTTGACCCGACATGACCCAGTTTCAAACTTGGCCTAGATTTGATTGAGATATATGTTCTGATAAACTTTCATGAAGATTGGATGCAAAATGTTGCCTCTAGAGTGTTAACAAGCAAATGTTGTCGACGGACGACAGACGACGGACAAAAGGCGATCACAAAAACTCACCTTGAGCACTTTGTGCTCTGGTGAGCTAAAAATATGATACCCTGGGCAAATTGGCTAGCGAAATTTCGGAAAGCATGCACCACGATTTTCTCCCTAACTACACTGGAATTTTCCGTATTACATGAGGTTTGTGTCATGCGGCCAATCAAGCAGCTGCATTTCACCTCATATATATTATTCATGAGTACGATACTTTTTTACAGCCAATTTGCCCAGGGTATCATATATTTCATGAATAGCCTGGTTACTGAAGATGTACATGGCTTCCTTTCAACAAATTGATGGAAGATAAATGAGGCTTTGTCAAAGTGACTTTTGACAAACGTCAAGAGAGAATTCTTTTCCGAGATGAGATTCGTACTTACAACCCCTGAAGGTAAGGGTTCAGAGAATAAACAGGTGATTGATTACCGTCACACACAGGTGACTCTGACATAAAACAGGACAGACAAAAGTCTCAAAGAAAATCAATTTCTATTGCAGTTTTAGAGGAGAAAATTCTTAGGAATCTATTGACCCCACGATTACAGAGCCTACAAATGACATCATACAAATTGCTTTAACTCTCATGGCAGACTGCTGCAATTGGGATCTTGGTAATTGTTTACTATTTGACCCTAGTGAAAGATTCCCTTATACAGATATCTATTCCACCTCGGTTGCTTCTAACATTATAACAATGTACTAACTGATACTTGAACTTGTCTTTAATAAAGTATCCTTTAGCCATTTCCCTCATACAGACACTTCTGACGCCTGTGCAGCAGACAAGACCTTTGAAAACATTGCGACAAAAGAAGAAATGGCTCATAATGAGCCATTTCTTCTTTTGCCACAATGTTTTCAACTCTTTTAATTTACAAAGGTGTCTGCTGCTGATCTGTTGTATCTGGGAAAGGGTTAAGTATTGACATGATTTGAAGTCGGGTAAAAGTCTGTTACAATGAGGGCTGTCAATCAAAGGGTTGTGAGATTGATTCTGGGCTCCGACATTCATTCTCTCTCCATTGATTGCTTGGTGTAATCTTCTTGCCTCTTTCAACAGTTTTTCAGTTAAATCATGGCATTTTCTGGGTTATAGTTACAAGTTCTACTGGTCTATTTATTCTGACACAAGCCTGTCAGTCATAATGCTAACCCCGCAACCCTGAGTGCCAAGGAGAACAGCCATTACAACCACTTTTAAAGTCTTTGGTATGACCCAACCAGGGTTCGAACCCGCAACCTCCTACACCAGAGCTAGACTCTCTACCACTACACTACACCACCGACGTGGTCTAGATTATTGACAAAAATCATTTTCCCTTTTGCCACAATGATTTCAACTGATCAATGATGAAATTTCGCTTATAGAAATTTTCCATAATTTTACCTAGATGTTTTCAAAATCGTTTTGTGCTTATTTATTGTATGTTGGAAACGGTTAACATATAAAAGAATTGGATTAAAGGAAAAATTGTTTAATTTTTAAAAAAGATAAAAGTTACTGATCATTCAAGACGTTGTAGTAGGAGACCAGCCTGTAGGTCCCGTGACCAATTTCTGGGAACAAAGGTTTGAAAGTGTTTTTGTGTTCCCTGATGAATACCGAACAATAGCTCGGGCCAACATGTGAGAGGGGATGAAGTCGACTCTCAGGATTCCTCCTGATACAGATTCACATAACTTGAAGATTACACAAACAAACTATAATCAGGCATTCATCATTAAACTTTATGAATCCAGATGATCCATCATCTCCCCTTCAGCATGGTTGCAGCTCTAGAGAGGTCAAATGTTTGCCGATACGGTATTCACAGCCTGCTCTACCTCAACGTGCCGTGCCCCGGTAGCGACGAGGGCTATCAATCCAGGGATTTTGAGTTCAATTTCCGGCTTGGTCAACTTTCTTTCCAACGTTTGACAAAAGTCAATGCGACATGCATCTTTCGTCTTCCACCAATGGGCTAAATCTATGTAAAAAAGCAGCCAGTTGCTTGAGAAGATTGTTGTGTGGAGTACTGGTGTGAGAAAACCAAGAAATTCATCAGTAGGTGAACTGGCCGCCGTGATATGACTTAGAAAATGTTAAAAACGGCGTTAAACCCCAATAAATCAATCTACCTCAAAGTCTAAGTGATGCCAGAACAAGCTGTACTGTAGACCCCGACACAGATTCAGATACGAATGATTGTAACAGTGATTCTAACTCTGATTATGATGGATATGACACTGAGAAGAATGATGAACTGTGCAATAAAGCAAGATAAGCATCATTGGACAATGTGTTATTGTTGGCCAAGGATCTTGATTCAAGTCTTTCCGAAGCCCTTTTGTCAGCCATTTTGAATATTCATGGTCAAGGTAAGCACTTTTACCTTTGAAAGTTGTATAGTTGAATTTGCCATGTCAGAAAACATATTATTAGACACTAAAATTGATAAATTCGGACAATGTTAACTGTTGGTGAATTTGACCGCCAGTCAAAAGTGCGTGGACCTTTCGACATTTTGGTCCATAGCGCCCTCATTTAAGGTAGGAGGCTAATTTATGTTAACCTTTTAGCAGCCATATTGAAATTTCAAGGTTATGGCAACCACTTTTACTTTTAAAAGCTGCTTAGTTGAATTTGCCATGTCAGAAAACATATTATTAGACACTAAAATCATTAAAATCGGATAATGTTAACTGTTTTGGTGAATTTGACCACCAGTCAAAGGTGCATTGACCTTTCGACGTCGTTTTTGACAATAGCGCCCTCATTAAAGGTAGGAGGTATAACAAACTATATATTTTTGGAATCCTCATGACTAGACGAATAATTTGATATGCATATTGACACGATTAGAATATATCTGAAATTTGACCCCTGTTTGACCTTTATTAACCACTCCCAAAAATGCCTGACATTTTCAAGGGGGCAGCCCAAGTCAAACTTGTTCGGTATTCATCAGGGAACACAAAAACACTTTCAAACCTTTGTTCCCAGAAATTGGTCACGGGACCTACAGGCTGGTCTCCTACTATAATTAATTTAGAATGTTAAAGAATTACATTATTCGGCTGGATGTAACCAAGACCAAATTAATAAAATATTGTGGAAAAGGCAGATTCACCTGTCCTCTGTTGCCAAGACCAAGACATAAGAAGTATATTTTTTAAATTTAAATCTTAATCATCAATTGAATTGTCTTTTATTAAATGTTTCTTCACTCAAGGTCAAATACTTGACTTCGGAGATAACGACACAAAAAACTCCAATGGATTGACAAACAATCTGACAGACAGACACTAAAAAAATGAATCTAAATGCTTCATCCTATAATAATAAACGTTTCCCAAATAGAGAAATCTTTTGAATCCTCTGTAGCAGACTACTTTTGAAAACATTGTGGCAAAAGGAGAAATTGCTCATCATGAGCAGCTTATCTTTTTTGCCACAATGTTTAAAACTCTATTTGATGTTTTAGATTTTAATTATAAAGGTCTACCCTATTTTAACCAGCTGTTTTCAAAGTTGTCTGCTGCAGATTTGATGTATGTGGGAAAGGGTAATTAAGGCAATAAGCACACATTATGAAAAGTAATGATAGAAACTACTAATCAATCCAAGTCCATCCTTTAACAGTGTACTATAATAATCCATCAATTGTATCCTCCCAGAAAGAATGGCAGCACTGAACTAACTTCTGTTTTAAACCCTTTCTACATGCAGAAGAACCATTTTGACTCATTTGAAAACATTGTTGCAAAATTGAGAAATTTTCCTCCTATTGCCACCAAATTTAACTCTGTTCAATTAAATTATGCCTAATTTTTTAGAAGTTTTCCATATTTTTGCCTATATGCGGCAACACTGAACCAATTTGTATTTTTAACCAAGCTTTCCATGCATCCCTAAAACATTGTGGAGAATATGCTCCTTTTGCCGGCATAATTAGCAATTTAACTCTCTTCAATAATCATGCCCAAATTTTTAGAAATTTTCCTTATTTTATCCTAGATAATGGCAACACTGAACCAACTTGTGTTTTAACCAAGCTTTCCATCATTCCTTAAAACATTGTGGAGAAATTGCTCCCATTGCCGGAATATTAAAAAGTTTGACTCTTTTCCATTATTTTGCCTAGATGTGGCAACACTGAACCAACTTGTGTTTCACCAGTTCTTTCGAAGCATCCCTAAAACATTGTGCAATATCCACAATTATCATCCAACTTTTATACCGGACTTATCACCCTGGAATCAAAAGCTTCATTTAATCAACCATTATCAGTGCCATCTTCAGGACAATTAATCCTTTCACACATACGACAAATCTGCAGCAGACAACTTTGAAAACGTCTGGGCAAAAATTGTAGTAAAATCCTACGAGTGAAAATGGAATTAATAAATAGAGCTGAACACATTGTTGAAAAATATGAGCAATTTCTCCTTTTGCCACAATGTTTTCAAAAGTTGTCTGCTGTAATTGCGTCAAAAATGCATCTGCAGGTGGGATCATTGTAAGATCATGAGCAATTTTCCCTTTTACTACAATGTTTATAAGGTGACTACTGCAGATGCATCAAAATGTCAGAAAATATGTTAAATGTTTTATTTTGGAAGAGCAAATTACTTTATCGAATCAGTAATTGGTTAACTATTTACCCGTTATAATTTTTTGAGAAAGTTGAAACGTTGAGGGAAAAGGAGAAATTGCTTAGTTTGATAAATCACTCATTTTAAAATTTCCCTTAATGTTTTTCAAAAGTCATTTAATGTTGTCTGTATAACACTGGTCAAGTTTCAAATTGTAATCGGCATTTAGCACTATGCATGTCAAAGTTTGTTGTCCTTTTTTAATCCTTTCCCTCATACGACAATTCTACAGCAGACGACTTTGAACATATTTTGTCAACAAATGGAAAATCTCTATAATTGAATAGATAATCTACGACTAAGAGTGGAAAACATTGTGTCAAAATGAGAAATTGCTGGAATAATGATCAGCTAATTTGTTAATAACTTAACAAGGTCTGCATTTAATGCTTATTTAGTGATATTTCCGTCGATAATACTATTTAATGCTCATCAACCTTTCATGTTATAGCAAAAAAAAATCAATCAATGTGGCTTATCTCACAATTAGTGGTGTTTCAAATCAGTTTTTCATTTGCATACAAGATTTTGCAGAAAAAAGTATACAGAAACTAAAATTAGATTGTCTGCAAAATCCTAAAATGCGGAATTTATCATTTTATGATATTTTCAAAGTTTAAGGGCAATAACTCTACTACAGATAATATCACATTCGAATATTGCCACAATGCATTCATCAGACTCTGCTTAGAGTAATCTGACACCATCCAAATTAAAACCTGGCCTGTATCTTTGATGAAATAATTTCCCATCAGATATCATTGAAACATGTTTATACATTGCAAAGAAAATGAGCAGAAACCAAGAAATATGCAAGGAATTCACAGTCCAAGGGCAATTACTCTGCATAGAATAATCAAACAATATCCAAATTCAAACATTGTCTGTAAACTAGCCACCAAATATCATTAACTCTTTCCTACATACAGACACTAACTGCCTCTGCAGCAGTTGAGTTTTGAAACATTGTGACAAAAGTAAGTTTTTGTTTATAGCAATTTTTCATAAATGCCATGTGGGAAAGAGTTGAAGCATCTGAATGGATTTCAGAGGAAATGAAAGGAAACCAATTATGAAGGAATGACGGAATGACGGAAGGACAGCAGTTGCTAACACATAATAAATGTCATTCTTGGATTATTTTATTTCATTACAAATACTATCATCATGCATAACTCTAATGTCATTAGTTAGAAGGAGAATTGACTTTCAAGATTATGAGGGGGAAGGAAATTAACCCCCCTTTCCCTCATATAGACGCTTTCTGACGCCTCTGCAGCAGACGGCTTTTTGAAAACATAGTGACAAAAGAAGAAATTGCTCAAAACAAGCAATTTCTCCTTTTGCCACAATGTTTTCCATTTTTAGTTATCCATTCAATTATAGAGATTTTCTAATTTTTGACAAAATATGTTCAAGGTCGTCTGCTGCAGAATTGTCGTATGAGGGAGAGGGTTTAAAGGCTTACCAGAACCTGAGAGATACGACTATCATCTCATAAAGCACTGGTAACCGTTTCACATGCAATCAAACTGGGCAAAACTTCAATCAAATCAATGAGCATTGTCTTTGAAATACTCACAGTGTAAGCTGGGATTTGTGTTTTTTATTCAGGTAATCACACTACTAGTCCTGAAAATCAATTAGACTGATTGCATGCTGCATGAATTGGGCCATTCTGCATCAAATTGGAAAATAATCCTTTTACATAATATATGTGTTTTCATTTAAAGCATGATACCTTTTTATTTTCCCCCCTAATGTGTCATAAGTGATGTCAGCCATCAACTTAATCTGCAGCAGACCACTTTGACAACAATTAGTCAAATATATTAAATATCACCCAAGGAACATTAAATTTTGAGCAAAATTATATTCAAATCGAGTCTATACTTTTGAACCAGAAGATTTTTAAAGTTTTCACTTATATAAATATATTTGGAAAACAATCTTGGTGTCAGGTGGCCTTATGCTTTTTATTGGATTAGAATAATTTGAACATCATGGCAGAGGCCCCCTTACTGAATATTTGCGCCACATAACTTTCAAATTTGTACTTTAGGACAAGATTTCTTTTTAAGTTTTGGCATTTTTCCGACTTTCTGATGCAGTGGCAACCAAGTTTCTACATAGAATATTTTGAAGGTCTTTCAAGGACCACCCACCGACTGCATTTCCTTTTAAGGTGAGCTATAAACTGTGTAGGGGAAGGAATCTTGCCTTTTTTCCTACACTGTGTACAAAAGTCAAATGTTGACCTTGAGATAGATATCAATATAAGGAACCTGTTGATTGGAAATGGTACAAGATGGTACAAGATTGCTTTTGTGAACAACGATGTTCCACATGAGCCTGCACATCTGCGCTTTCTGACGCCTCTGCAGCAGATGACTTTTGAAAACATTGTGACAAAGGAGAAATTGTTCAAAACAAGCAATTTCTCATGCCAGTGGTTTTCAAATCTTTTCGATAATTAATTATTATGCCTTCATTTTTTCAGAGATTTTCCATAATTTTTTCTAGATGTTTTCAAAGTCGTCTGCTGCAGAAAGCTGCTTTTTGAAAACATAGTGACAAAAGAAGAAATTGCACAAAACGTGCAAGTTCTCCTTTTGCCACAATGTTTTCCACTTTTTGTCATAGTAGGTTATCCATTCAATTTTGGAGATTTTCTATGTTTTGACAAAATATGTTCAAAGTCGTCTGCTGCAGAATTGTCGTATGAGGGAAAAGGTTAAAACTGGTACATAAATGCCAACTTATCCCTTTTCGCACGATTGGACTGGTATCACAAAATATTCTGCTGCAATTTAATGTCTCCTGAGAATATTGAATTATAATGGTTGTATAAAAAGAGGGATACAGGTATCAATTATTTTAGTGAGATATGTCAGAAAGAATTTCTGTCTATAGAATAAGTAATACCCATGTCAAATTTATCTTTAACCCTTTCCCATATACAACAAATCTGCAGCAGATGACAGTGAAAACAACTCGTCAAAAATATGAAAAGATCTCTGTAAATGAAAGTATAATTATTTAATAAAGTTGCGAGTTGAAAACATAGTGACAAAACAAAGAAGTTGTTCATTATCAGCAATTGCTCCTTTTGTTAGAATGTTTTCGAAAGATGTCTGCTGCAGGAGCGCCAGAAAGCGTCTAAATGAAGGAAAGCAAGTAAAAACCTCTTTCTGATATAACCACATGTTGAATTGTCTATACACTACGTATTTTTAACCATATTTTACAGCATATCGAGGGCTTGGCGTGAAACGGTTGTAACTAAAAACCTATTTTGAAAACCCTGGTTTAGGGGCAATTTTGACCCTTTTGTAAACAATGCAAATTTAGGTGCCATTGCTCAGAACAAGCAATGGCACCTAAATCTCCATTGTTTACCAAGAAAAATGATTTAATGCTTATAAAGACTTCATGGCGAGGTAAATAACCTTGGTAAAAAATTACCAATTTTAGACACAACCGTTTCTCGCCAAGCCCTCGATATATACGCCCTAAATAATACAGGAAGAGATTTTTGTTCCATTTTCCCAACAAGTTTTATTCACCCACCATTCAACTAACCATTATGTCCTAAGTACTCAAATGAATCATGTGATAATGGAGTTGTGCCTTGCCATTTAGGGTCTAATTGCATTTGCGTACAGTGAGGCACAGTCTCATCAGTCTTCACTGTTTGCCAGTATATGCTGCATAGACCAAAATGAATATTCTTCCAAAAAACATCAGTGAAGCCCCAGTAGATGTACACCAATATTACTCTTAACCTTTACCACATACAACAAATCTACAGCAGACAACTTTAACCCTTTCCCTCATAAAGACGCTTTCTGACGCTCAAAATGAGCAATTACTCCTTTTGCCATGTGGCAAGTGGAGAAATTGTTCATTATGAGGAATTTCTCCATTTACCACAATGTTTTCAAAAAATTTCTGCTGCAGAGGCATCAGAAAGCCTCTATATATTGGAAAGGGCTAAATGAGTGATGCCAATTCAGAGAGTCATTAACCCTGTCCCTCATACCACAAATCAGCAGCAGATTACTTTGAACATATTTTGTCAAAAAATAGAAAATCTCTATAATTGAATGGATGACCTATGACTAAAAGTGGAAAACATTGTGGCAAAAGGAGAAATTGCTCGTTTTGAGCAATTTCTGCTTTTGCCACTATGTTTTCAAAAAGCCGTCAGAAAGCGTCTATATGAGGGAAAGGGTTAACCTTATCGGATACCTCTGCAGCAAACAAATTTGAAAACATTTTTGTGGCAAAAGAAGAAATTGCTCATAATGAGCAACTTCTCCTTTTGTCTATTAGTCTTTTATATTTGCCTGGGTAATAACACTTTCATTTTTGAAGTTGTCTATATTTCTGTCTTTATGTTTTTAAAATTGTCTGCTGCGGAATTGTTGTAAGGGTTAAACTAGAAATACTGTGAGCAAAGCTCACTGAAGAATACCCCCCGCTCCCCTCCCAAAGCATCAGATACAATGGTAAAGTTTCTACGGTTAAGGAGGAGTTGCGCTTACAAGGTATCACAGGAGTTCCTCGTAACCTCTTAGTTGAATTATCTTCCCTTGGAAGAATCTGAGGAGAAACATCTTCCTTCATATACAGTTTGAATCAAATCAACTGAGCCCTTTAGGAGGAGTAGCGCTTACAAGGTATGTGCACAGCAGTCCCTCGCAGGTAACCTCTAAGTTGAATTATCTCCCCTTGGAAGAATCTGAGGCGTATGATCTTCCTTCATGCATATCTACATATGATGTGTAGCCTTCATATATAGTTTGAATCAAATCAACTGAGCCCTTTAGGAGGAGTAGTGCTTACAAGGTATGTGCACAGGAGTCCCTCGCAGGTAACCTCTAAGTTGAATTATCTCCCCTTGGAAGAATCCGAGGCGTATGATCTTCCTTCATGCATATCTACATATGATGTGTAACCTTCATGTAAAGTTTGAACCAAATCCATTGAGCCGTTTAGGAGGAGTAGTGCTTACAAGAAATGTGGAGGTATGTGCACAGGAGTCCCTCACAGGTAACCTCTAAGTTGAATTATCTCCCCTTGGAAGAATCCGAGGCCTATGATCTTCCTTCATGCATATCTACATATGATGTGTAACCTTCATGTAAAGTTTGAACCAAATCCAATGAGCCGTTTAGGAGGAGTAGTGCTTACAAGAAATGTGGAGGTATGTGAACAGGAGTCCCTCGCAGGTAACCTCTAAGTTGAATTATCTCCCCTTGTAAGAATCCGAGGCATACGATCTTCCTTCATGCATATCTACATATGATGTGTAACCTTCATGTAATGTTTGAACCAAATCCATTGAACCGTTTAGGAGGAGTAGTGCTTACAAGAAATGTGGAGGTATGTGCACAGGAGTCCCTCACAGGTAACCTCTAAGTTGAATTATCTCCCCTTGGAAGAATCTGAGGCATATGATCTTCCTTCATGCATATCTACATATGATGTGTAACCTTCATGTAAAGTTTGAACCAAATCCATTGAGCCGTTTAGGAGGAGTAGTGCTTACAAGAAATGTGGACATACGGACAGACAGACAGACGGACAGACGGACAGACGGACGGACAGACAGGGTGATTCCTATATACCCCCCCAAACTTTGTTTGCCGGGGGGTATAATGATGCTTAAATAAGCAAGTCATTATATAAGACCCCCCAAATCTTATGACACCACTTATTGATGAATTGACACTACTATGTATACAGATTGATTGATTAGGGTTTTAAACGCCATTTTTAATAATTTCTCAGTTATATCACGGCGGCCAGTTCACCTACTCATGCATTTCCTGGTTTTCTCACACCAGTACTCCACACAACAATCTTCCCAAGCAACTGGCTGCTTTTCCACATAGACTTAGCCCATTGGTGGAAGACGATTGACGCATGTCGCATTGACTTTGTTCAATCGTCTGAAAGAAAGTTGGCCGAGCCGTGATTCAAACTCACAACCCCTGGATTGACAGCCCGCGTCGCTACCGACTGAGCTACCGGGGCTCGGCTACTATGTATACAGACTTAATATGAAACAAAATAAATCAAAATAGTAATGGTGCCGACAGCTTTTTTAGGCAAAGTCTTTAAAACAAGAGGGCCATGATGGCCCTGGAATCGCTCACCTGATTTTTTTTTCCACTTTAGCTATATAAGCCCCGCCATCTGGCGGGTATAGTTTCCGACCAATCGACTTGGCTTGAATGAATCTGATAGAGGGTCACCCTAGGAACATTTCTACAAAATTATTTGAAAATCGGCATGACACTTTTGGAGGAGAAGATTTTTTAAGTTTTCACTATAGCCATAAAAGGCAAAATAGCCCCGCCCGCTGGCGGCCATGTTTTTTGACCAATCAACATGGCTTCAAGGAATCTGATAGAGTCACCCAAGGAACATTTCTACAAAATAAGTTCAAAATCTGCCAACCAATTTGAGAGGAGAAGAATTTTGAAGTTTTTTTCGTTTCGTTGCCATGGAAACCAGAATTCTGCATGGATCCCAATAATTTGAAGGAATTCTAGTGAGGTCAATGAGAGGATGCTTTCTGTGAAGTTTCATCCCAATTTACCCACTGGTTACTGAGGAGAAGATGTTGAAGATTTTTTAAGTTTTCACTATAACCATAAAAGGCAAAATAGACCCGCCCCCTGGCGGCCATGTTTTTCGACCAATCAACATGGCTTGAAGGAATCTGATAGAGGGTCACCCAAGGATCATTTCTACAAAATAATTTGAAAATCGGCCCGACACTTTGGGAGGAGAAGATTTTTAAGAATTTTGAAGTTTTTTTCATTTCGTTGCCATGGAAACCAGAATTCTGCATGGATCCCAAAAAAGGAATTCTGGTGAGGACATTGCGAGGATGCTTTCTGTGAAGTTTCATCCCAGTTGACCCACCGGTTACAGAGGAGAAAATGTTGACGGACGATGGACGCCGGACGCCAGACATAGGGCGATCACAATAACTCACCCTGAGCACTTCGTGCACAGGTGAGCTAAAAGGTCAAACCTGTGCTAAAGCCCACCTTGGATAAGCAATTCCCAATCTATAGGAAACACACTTTTAGTTTCCCAATTACTCATTTTCTGAATAAATGACCCTGCAATTAAAGACCACCTGTGAAAAGGGACCATGCATATTGTTGTGTTCCCATGGGTGGTCTTTATACACAGGTTCCACTGTAATTGCATATTGAGAAAAAATTATACCAATTGTATATTCTAATCACATAACTGGTTCAGTCACCACATACCAAACAGAATTATTTAATCACATGTAAACATTTTCACATCCAACTTAGCTAACAATGATGTGCACTCTTTCCATTAAACTGTTAGATCATGTTAATGATTCACCCTTTCCCTCATATAGACGCTTTCTGATGCCTCTGCAGCAGACGGATTTTTGAAAACATAGTGACAAAAGAAGAAATTGCACAACACGTGCAATTTCTCCTTTTGCCACAATGTTTTAAAACCCACTTTTCGTCATAGGTTATCCATTCAATTATGAAGATATTCTATTTTTTTCACAAAATATGTTCAAAGTCGTCTGCTGCAGAATTGTCGTATGAGGGAAAGGGTTAAAGGATAAACTTGTTCCAAAATTAATTATGTATGGCCTTTACTTTTGTTCATTGCAATAAACATGATAGAGTAAACACTTTTCCAGATGCAGCCACATATATAGAAAACATTATTGTAAAGGGAGAAATTGCACATCATGAGCAAACTCCTCCTTATGTTACAATGTTTTCAACTCTATTCAATGGTTATACTTTCAATTATAGAGATTTTCTCACGCGGATGTTTCTCGAAAATGCTTCAGATTCAAGGATCTAACTATTTTCAACATGTAGACGATTTCTGACGCCTCTGCTGCAGAAAACATTGTGGCAAAGAAAAAATTGCTCATGATGAACAATTTCTCCTATTGCCACAATGTTTTCAACTATGTTGATCAGTTAAACACTCACTTATGGGGGGGGGGGGGGGGGGGGTGTTAACCCTTTCCCTCAGATAATTCTGCAGCAGACGACTTTGAACGTATTTTGTCAAAACATAGAAAATCTCCATAATTAAACGGATAACCTATGACAAAAAATGGAAAACATTGTGGCAAAAGGAGAAATTGATTGCACGTTTTGTGCAATTTCTTCTTTTGTCACTATGTTTTCAAAAAGCCGTCTGCTGCAGAGGCATCAGAAAGCGTCTATATGAGGTAAAGGGTTAAGAGACAAAACTTTCCAACTGTCTTCTCTCAATTGATCAGAGATCTTAAGAAGTTAAAACAAAACTTCTCATCTGTTAATTATTCAATGGTTCTAAATTAATGGATTCGCCGACATTAATTTTGTTTGTATTTCTTTTTATCTGTTTAAATTCAAATCAGGAGGAAAAAAGTAATAAAACTTATCGAATGTTCCCATGTGATTTACTTGAAAAACAAACTATAAACTGTATACAAATTATCTTCCAAAGGATAATCACAATTATTTGGGGGAAAAATACATTTCTTTTGGATTTACATTTTTGACTATTTTGATGATCTGAGAGTTATTCCCTTTCCCACATACAACAAATCTGCATCAGAAGACTCTAAAGAAAAATCTGAGAAATTTCTATTTATAAATGAAAATATTATTATAGAATATAGAGTTGAAAACAGTTATCTGCTACTGATGTCTCAAAATGTGTTTGCATACAAACAAATCTGCAGTAGACGACTTTGACCGCATCTAGGAATTTATTTTGCAAAAACTCTTTATATGAAAGAATAATAATTGAATAGTGTTGTAAACCTTGTGGCAAATCGAGAAATTGCTCATTATGAGAAATTTCTTGTTTTGTCACAATGTTTTCAAAAGTCATGTGCTGCAGAGGCGTCAAGAAGTGTCAGAGTGTGGGAACAGTAAAATTGGAACTCAAAAGGCATCTATGTAGAATAAAACATCACTAAATGGAATTCTTTAAAACCTATAGTATCCCAAAGTTAACACTTTTACACTCAATCCATTAACAACAGAAATTCAATCCATTATGTCCCAGACCTTTTAATTACAAATTATTCATCACAAGTGGTCACTTAAACCATTTAATTACAAGTTACCAAAGATCGGGCAGACAACCTAACCTGTGTTACAGTGCCAGACTGTAGACCAGACCAGAAAAAATCTCATAAACTTTCATCCCCAATACATCCACCTTCCAATGTTACACCATATCTGCTCTTAAATAATCCTTTCCCACATGCAACTAATGTGCAGCAGATGAAAAAAATATGGAACAAGAGGCCCAAGAGGGCCAGTATCGCTCCACGACCATAAGGCAAAAATCAAATCTCCAAACAGCCCTGTCCCCTGGTGGCCATGTCTTTTACCAACCACCATGGCTTAAAGGAATCTTGTAGAGTGTCACCCAAGGAATGTTTCTGCAAAATTATTTGAAAATCGGCTCAACACTTTCGGAGAAGAAGATTTTTTAAATTTTCTCTTTAGCCATATAAGGCAAAATATCCCCACCCTCTGGCGGCCATGTTTTTTTTACCAATCAACATGGCTTGAAGGAATCTGATAGAGGGTCACCCAAGGAACATTTCTACAAAATTATTTGAAAATTTGCTCAACACTTTCGGAGAAGAAGATTTTTTAAGTTTACACTATGGTCATATACGGCAAAATAGCCCTGCCCTCTGGTGGCCATGTTTTTTTTACCAATCAACATGACTTGAAGGAATCTGATAGAGGGTCACCCAATGAACATTTCTACAAAATTATTTGAAAATCGGCTCAACACTTTCGGAGAAGAAGATTTTTTAAGTTTTCACTTTGGTCATATAAGGCAAAATAGCCCCGCCCTCTGGCGGCCATGTTTTTCGACCAATCAACATGGCTTCATGAAATATGATAGAGGGTCACCCAATGAACATTTCTACAATTGGCTGAACACTTTCGGAGAAGATTTTTTAAGTTTTCACTATAGCTATATAAGGCAAAATGAAGTTTTTAAAGTAAAACATATTTTTATTAGAAAATACTTACCAGTCATTTATTACCTGATATATACATCTCCTAACCCTTAATTCATCCAGAAAAAGAACTCGCCTAGCGTATCCCTCACGCCTGTGTGATATACACGGTCACCGGTAAATACCGGCGCACGAGGTCAACGTGTCACTTTTAGTTTTCAAGTAAGTGTTGGTTGACGACGCGGGGTTGGGAGGCGGGAATATGAAATGACTGGTAAGTATTTTCTAATAAAAATATGTTTTACTTTAAAAATGAAGTTTTTTAAAGTAAAACATATTTTTATTAGAAAATACTTACCAGTCATTTAATACCTGATATATAATCTCAACACCGTTAATTCATCCAGAAAAGAAGCTCGCGCAGCCATGCATAGCCCTCACGCGTGTGTGATACACACGGCCGCCGGTAATACCGGCGCACGGGCCATGTGACCCCCACTTTTAATTTCACCGTTAACTTGCAGCGTTTAGTGTTGGGTGACGACGCGGGGTTGGGAGGCGGGAATCTGAAATGACTGGTAAGTATTTTCTAATAAAAATATGTTTTACTTTAAAAAACTTCATTTTTATGTCAAAAATACATTACCAGTCATTTAATACCTGATGACTTTGCAGCATCGGTCGGGAGGATCGTCCAACACAATGCCGGTCCCGAGAAATCGTAGCACTTGGTAAGAGTACCTACGGTACTACTAAATATAAACACAACTGTTCATGTATTTAGTAATTTGTGTATTAATTAGGTAAGTACTCGCTGAGAGTCCACTTGTGTGTCCAGAGAGGAATAATTTCTGATTGAAACGTTTTAAGACTTTATCAGAAGGATCTTATTACTAATTAAAGGAATAGGATATCCAGTGTTTGAATACGCTGCTGACATATCCTTCTCCTACCTGAGGTTGAATAACCCCTACTGTGGCTCTTACAGCCCTCGAATGTTTTATATATAACTTAAGACCCTTGACAGGGTACAAGATCAGGTTATATCTAAGGGAACACAGTTCACAGAAAGGATGTGAAATGTGATGGGTTAGGAAGCACCAAAGGCAACTTGGTCTCAGTAGGAATACAGGTTTATAAGAACGGTTGAATAACCATACGGCTGTAAAACCTGATGAAATTCGTTTTTACTGAAAGCAACGAACTCACTTCCCTGATAGTGTTCGCCAAGCAAGACGAATTAAGTCTCAGTTTATAACTTAAGCAGCGGCCGCTTCCGAAGAACGTAACAGTTTGGAGAGAAATGGATCTGAACTTTGAAGTTAAGCGCATTGGAGCATCGAACAATAATTGTTGTGTTCATCGCCAAATCTTGAATGCGAGAGGTCGGCAACAAATGCAAGCATAAATTACTGATTGACGTACCTTAAAAAACACCAATCGGTAAGAACTGTCTACTTCTAATGAAGATGTAACGGTTATGTCGATAGGCAGGCCAGAAGAACGTTGAACTACGATCTCTGGGCCAATACTGTGTTTCTAAAGTCATTGTCAGGAAGGAATAACGACACCGGAAGTTGACTCATTTGAATTATGGGGGCAATTCAGGGAGTATTAATTATTGCCAATCGAAGGACTACTGTCTACTCTATTGATCATGTACATTTCCTAGTCAGTTAAGC
>JASEVX010000005.1:78214962-78714830 GCA_031761405.1 Serripes groenlandicus
CACTCTCTCCTCCCTGGGGACCGACATAACTATTTGACCGGTACTCCCCATACCCGATGGCCGACTGTTTAATCGGCTATGTCTCAGCATACTGCCCGATTGACTGCCGAAAGGTTATGTCCTAAGACATTACCCGTTTGACCGGTGCCTTACTGGCTATGTCTAAAGACATTGCCCGATCTCCAAATGACTGTGTCCGAGGACATTTGTCAATTGGAATACTGTTGAATTCCGAAGAATTCATAGTTGAATTTTTTGTTTTCACGGTGACCGTTTGCCCGGTAACCGTTTATGCCCAGTTAAGAGTTTGACTGCCCTGTGAACGTTCACGCGACAACCGTTTATGCCCAGTGATTAATTGAGTACTCGGTAGGCATTTGACTCATTCTCTAGCACTATCGACTCATTACATTCATATGAGTGTAAGGAACGACAACTCTGCGAAGGAGATTTTCACTTGGCTGTGTTCGAAAACACCCGGTTGTCCAATGCTTATGTCATAATATTGACAAAACGGTTGGAGTCAACTTGACTTAACGACTGCTCGTTACCCAGCTCTGGGAACGTTCAGTAATGGTAGCTCCCTCTGACCATTACTGACCGGTTGACTAATGATAGGCTGATGTGAGGCTGCTCTATCACTAGTCTCCAAAAACTTCAGACATTATAACTTGGCACTCTGTAGAAGTCCGAAGACCGCTGTACTGCAGAGTGTAGGTTTTGCTCGAAATCATTATAGGTTTAAACGACGTTTAAGCGTCAACCTTCGGGCATAACGTATTAGGCACCACCCTAAGTACTTCCTTAATGTTCTGCTGTAGAGGTCAACGCTCTACAGCCGGCTCGTAATCTGAAGGGGACTGCCCCCCCCCCCCCCCCCCGCCCCCGCCCGTCAGACGAGGAGGTGGGAGAGTGTCGAGCCCTACGATGCTTGACTCTAATCCGTCTTTCAACTGAAAGACACAACAGTCTTATAAAAGTAAGAGAAAGGATTGAACATAATATTCAATCTTGGTGTACTTTATTGTTGTGTTAACCCTTTCCCACATACATCTAATTTGCAGCAGACGACTTTAAACATATTTGTCAAAAAATGGAAAATCTCTATAATTGAATGGATAACCAATGACTTGAAGTGGAAAACATAGTGGCAAAAGGAGAAATTGCACGTTTGTGCAATTTCTTCTTTTGTCACTGTTTTCAAAAAGCTGTCTGCTGCAGAGGCGTCAGAAAGCGTCTATATGAGGGAAAGGGTTAAGGTGTCGATCGTGTGATATGAACCTCCTCTCTCCGCAGTAGAGAGAGGTCGCACTGGATCGATCGTCGGCGCCGAACTAACCGTATGGGACGGTCTCGACCTCCCTTTCACGGAAAACCTGAGTTATTCCGATCGGGGGTTTGCCTTCTAAGGACTGCCTCTTCGAAAGGTGTCCTTCCGGGAACAGTGAATTCCCATCAGGTGGGTATTGCTGATCCCGGTAGGCTTGGTTAACCCGCCTATCACCGATCCGTTACATCTTTTGAAACGGAGCTTTGTATCGGGGAAGGAGTGTAATCTCTAGAGAAGTACCATGTTCCACTTGGAGACACGGAAACATTTCTCTGTCCTGTACTACCTATAACTGGATATCTGGGCCTTGTGCGTAATGACCAGTGTTTTGAATATCCGTACTCTTCTATTCTCATTCTTTTGAGGAGTGTAATCCCTACAGAAGAACACTATTCCCCTTGGAGAAAGGAAAGATTTATCTGTCCTGTACTTAACGACTGCTCGTTACCTTGACTGCCCACTGCCCGGTCGCGTCATGTTAAACTGACTGATAATTTGCCCGGTCGCGTCATGGCTTAATGACTGACCGGTCGCGTCATCGCTAAATGACTGCCGGATTTGCCCGGTGACTGGTCGCGCCTAGGCGAAATGACTGACTGGTTGCCCGGTACCCGGTTACCCGGAGTCATATAGGTTTTGCTCGCAAGCATTACCCGGTTGACTAATGATAGGCAGTTGTGAAGCTGCTCTATCACCGGTCTCCAAAGAATTCTGTCCGCAGACATTATAATTTGGCACTCTGTAAGCGTCCGAAGACTGCTTACTGCAGAGTGTGGTGTTAGAGGTGGCCAATCAGTGAGGTTTCCCTTTGATTGACCCATGGCGTCTCCCGAAGGGTCAGCCCCAACACCTGGCGTCAGATAATGTCGTTCAGCAGACGGTTGCTCACTCTTGAGGCCAACCATCACTGTGTCCGTACGGTTTCTGGCCCGAAGGCCTTTGTTTCCCGACGGAATAACAGACATCAGCCGCTGCCATCCGCTCCTCCATGTCCCGCGAAGGACCAGCCGAAGCTGAGGGGGAGCGGTCAGAGCTCCAGATAAGGGGCGTATGCATGTCTAAAATCCTCATTTGACCCTCTTACCCTATGCTGTGGGTATTGAGAACCCACAGCATAGGGTTTGTTTCCTAAGAGGGAATTTGTGGGGAAAATAGCTGATTACACCTCCTAATCTGGACCTCTGAGCGGTTGTGCGGAGTGAAGAAGGAACAGCTCTGACCTTCTGCTCACTCAACACAGCCGCGGAGTCTGATTGTTGGGAGAACCCCTCAAACTCCGCTTCACTCGTAGAGCTAAGAGAAACCTTTTTAGGGGTCTTCTTACTCTTCCAGCTTTTGTGAGTCCTCCTCAACCCAGACTGTTTCCAAATGGAAGCAGGCCAGGAAGAGAAGTACTCACAGGGTGAATCCTGTGTGTACTTAGTGAACGCAAAACAGGACAGACGCGTGTCTCATACAGCCGTTATGAGCCACGCCTCTGATCACCACTATGTGACATAGAATATATATGAAACAAAACAATTTATACGATTCAACAAAAAATATAATTTTTTTCTATTTTTTATTTTCTACTATACCCGTTGATCACGGAACGTATTTCAATGAAAAAGATTTTACAAATATTTTCCAAAATTGTTCATGTTTAATTAATATACATAATGTAATACAAGGCGATAATAATATATTATCGCTAATAGGGTCGGTGTAACTATAACTTCGTTGAAAGAATGAATGGCCATTACCGCACCCGATACGTAACTGAAATAGTGGGTGGGGTAACCCACCCGTGACTTCTCAGTTAGTTGTGTTCACAAAAAACAACTTAATTACAATAAGTAATTTACACAATTATGTTGTTAGGTTGTTAATGTAGTTGAATAACTGAATGAAAATAACTTGTTTAAGGCGAATGCCTTAAACAGACCAAGAAATAAAATATAAAAATGAAATAAATTCTTAGCTGTCAGTTGGTGTGTCCAGAAATTAAAAGTGGGGGTCACATGGCCCGTGCGCCGGTATTACCGGCGGCCGTGTGTATCACACACGCGTGAGGGCTATGCATGGCTGCGCGAGCTTCTTTTCTGGATGAATTAACGGTGTTGAGATTATATATCAGGTATTAAATGACTGGTAATGTATTTTTGACATAAAAACTTCATTTTTATGTCAAAAATACATTACCAGTCATTTATTACCTGATGACTTTTCAGCATCGGTCGGGAGGCATCTGCCAACACTTCTAGTCCTACAGGTAATGCAGCACATTGTAGTTATTTTTATTTAATTTATTTACTTAGTACTGAGACACAACAGCCTGTGAAAGTAGGAGAATGGATTGATAAATTTCAATCGTTAAGTACTTTATTGTTGTGTCTAATATGTAATTTAGCATATAACTCGCTGAGACGCCACCAGTGGCCCCAGAGAGTGAAGATTTTCAGTTTGCTTAGACATAGATCGCAGGTAGAAATTTGAAAAAGTCGATTGAGATTTCCATACCGCGGCACGAAGAATATCCTCTAAAGGCACATTGTTGGAAAAGGCCCAACTAGTGGAGAGTGCTCTAATTTCATGTGGACGAATCCGTAAAAACGAGAGATCGCGAACTGAAAGATTAGTGTAGGCTAATTTAATTGTACAGGATATCCAGCGGGAAATAGAAGCCGCTGATATATCCTTACATCCTATCAGAGGGAGAAACAACCTCTTCCTACGGCCCCTTGTCCCTTTAACTCTCTTAAGGTAAAGCTTAAGAGCTCTAACAGGACATAGAAGTCTGTCGGCATCCAACGGACCACAGCTCGCAGAAAGACTGGGAACCGTGATTGGTTTAGGAAGGACCGAAGGTAACTGGTTCTTGGCTAAAAAACCTGACTGACAAAGTAGAGTGAACGAGCCATCAGATTCATTGAATCTGATAAAGCCGGTTTCTACTGAAAGCGCATGCAACTCACTTCTACGACGCGCGGTCGCAAAGGCAAGAAGAAAGACAGTTTTGTAAGTTAAAAATTTTAACGAAGCAGAAGACAGAGGTTCGTACGGCGCCTTTGTAAGAGACCAAAGAACGCAAGATAAATCCCATTTTGGAGTTAAACTCCTACAAACGGGTTTATCTAGTTCGAATGATCGCATAAGTTCCGAGAGAAATGGATTAGCACCAATACTCTCTCCCCCTTTGAACTTAAGCGTATTCGAAAGCATTGAACGATAACCTTTTATTGTGCTAACAGCTAGATCTTTATCTTCAAAAAGAAAAAGAAAGAAATCGGCAATCCTAGCTACAGAGGGACACTCAGGATTGATCGACCTAGCATGACACCAATCTGAGAAGACTGTCCACTTGGAATCATAGACGATTCTAGTGGATCGTCTTCTGGATTGAGCGATGCGAGAGGCAACTTTTTGAGAAAAGTTTCTCTCTCGGATCGATCGCTTGATAATGTCCAAGCGTGAAGATGAAGCATTGCCGGGTTGGTATGAAGATGCCGCCCCGGTTGCTGAAACAGAAGGTCGTCTTGAAGAGGAAGACGTACTGGTTGTGCCGACAGGCAGGCCAGGAGGTCGTTGAACCAAGACCTCTGGGGCCAAAATGGCGCTATCAACAGGATTCTGCACTGTTGAGAACGAAGAACCTTTTGTAGTACGATCGGGACCAGAATGAACGGGGGAAACGCGTACCCGAATAGACGGTCCCAATCGAGGGTCAGTGCGTCCACTGCCCAGGCTGCAGGATCGTACATCGGTGACACATAAAGTGGCAGCCGATGGTTGACTCTGGTGGCGAAAAGATCCACCAGTGGTGTCCCGATCCGCATGAATACAGAGTTTACTACACTCTGATTCAGTGTCCATTCCGCCGGAAGAACTTTGTTTTGGCGGGATAGACTGTCCGCTAAGACATTCAAATGGCCGGGGACGTGTTTTACTAAGACTACTAACGACGTCGCCTGGCACCAAAGGAGTAACTTCCATGTCTCCAGAAAGAGTAGATGGGAGTGCGTTCCTCCTTGCCTGCGAATGTAGGACACAACAGTAGTATTGTCCGTCGACAATAAAACAGTTGTGTTCGCAACGGAGGCAGAGAACTGTTTGAGAGCTAGCAGGACTGCTCTCAATTCTAAGTTGTTTATGTGCAAACAACGTTCCTCCGCTGTCCACATGCCCTGGGCTGTTAGGCCCTGTGGCTCTAAATGAGCTCCCCAACCCACAGCACTGGCATCTGTAAAAAGGTACAGATCCGGAGGTGATGTGATCAAGGGCACCCCTTGTAGATAGATTAACGGATCCAGCCACCACCGAAGGTGTGACTTGAAGAAATCCGTCAGAGCTATCTCCTGTTCCAGTGAGTCCACAGACGGACGCCACCGGGACAGAAAAAGATACTGAAGGGGCCGCATGTGGAGCCTGCCTAGACTGACTAGGTCGGCTGCTGCACTCAGGGACCCCAGAAGTGACAGCATGGACCGGGCTGTTACCATAGCCTGGTCCAGAGTGAGTCTGATCTTCCGGAAAAGAGAATCGACTCTGTCCGAAGGGACCCGAATCACCGCTAGGTCGGTGAGAAAGGTCATCCCTACGAATGTAAACCTCTTTGACGGAACTAAGTCCGACTTCTGCGTATTGGGAATAAGGCCCAATCGCAGAATGGTCCGCCAGGCTAGAGACAGATCGTGAAGGAGAATTAAACGATCTGCTCTGTGGAGTAGCCAGTCGTCGAAGTATTGAAGAAGCTGGGGCCCGTTCATTCGTAGAAAGGCTCCCACAGCATTTATAATCTTCGTGAATACTCGAGGTGCGGACTTGAGGCCGAAGGGAAGTGCCCTGAATTGGTACACTTCTCCATTTACCACAAACCGAAGGTATTTCCTCGACGAGGAAGCGATCGGAATGTGGTAATAGGCGTCTGTGAGGTCTAACGAGACCGCCCAGTCGTCCTTCCGAATAGCCATTCTGATGGAGCGGGCCGACTCCATCTTGAATTTCTCGACCGGTATTAATAGATTCAGGGCTGACAAATCTATCACCGGTCTCCACCGACCGTCTTTTTTCGGAACGAGAAAAAGACGGCTGTAGAAACCCCGAGTATTGGGGTTGAGAACCCTCTCTATGGCTTTCTTTTTCAGAAGTGATGTAATCACTTCTGACATGGTCGGATGGCGTGACGACAGATCGATGAGCACGCTTGTCATGGGAGGGGGGGAAACGAAGGGAATTAGATACCCTTCTTGTATCACGGATAAAATCCAACGATCCTCCGTGATACTCCCCCATTCTTCCCTGAAAAATGACAGGCGGCCCCCTACTGCAATCTCCGGCCTCGGGATAGTCATAGAGAGGTGCGTACCCCTAGGGCTGCGGCCTAGGAGCCGTACCATACCTGGAAGTATGCTTCGGCTTAGCTCCCGTGAAACGGGGCTTCGGTTTAGCATAATTCCGGCCCGTGGAAGGAGGTTGTTTAGCGGTACAGCCTTCACTTCCTGTTTCTGCTTTTTCGCCGGGGGCTTCCTAGTATTAGTCCATTTAGCCGCCGGTGCAGAGTATTTACGACTCTGTGACAAAGCATTTACTGCACTCGCCGAAAGGCGTCTGGATTGTTCTGACGAATCAGTAACAGTCACTGCAGCAACCCTTCCACCAAAGAGAAGATTGGAGGATAAGGGGGCGGCTCTTAAGCTGTCCTTGCTATTTTGTAGCAGAGAAGAGGATTTGACAAGTGTCGCATCTCTCCTCGCGGACAGCATTTCCGTGGCGTTCTGCAAATTCAGAGCCATCAGGTGCCGATTCCCCGTATCAAAAGCCTCCAGAATTCTGCTAGCCCCTCTGCTATAGACATTCTCCTCTTTAAGTAGAAGTGCCAGAGCTATGGCGAAATGATCGTCATGTGAAGCCACCATGACTCCCAGACGCGCTCTAGCCTCCCATCTCTCAACCAGTTTAGCACTAACTGTGATTGAGGTGGGTGCAGTTAATCCCAAAGTGGACGCATCTCCGTCTAAGGCCGGCACTTTAACGGGAAAGAACTCCTTCGAAGCTACATAAGCCTTAGGAGACACCCATTCCTTAGAGATGGCCAGTGGGACCGACCAGGCTGACTCAACAGTGTCTAATGACCTGGTGGACTGCAGTTGGTCCAATAACCTTCCCAAGTTATTCGCCTGCGGAAGTAACTGTAATGGAGTTGTAGACCCTCCTATCTCCGCATTATGTTCTTCCAAACTTGAAAGGTTTTTACGACGTGGGGGAGCGTCGATCTTAGGGCAGAGCGTACTAGGCACTACCCTAAAAACTTCTTCAATAGCCTGCTGCAGGGACCAACGATCCGCAGCCGGCTCGTCTTCTATAGGTAATAGACTTTCCGTTTCTTCGTCAGACGAAGAAGTGGAGGATTGTCTAGGCCTACGACGAGAAGTATTGTGCTTAACCGGACTTCCCACCGGTTGACCAATTTCCGATCCAGAAATGGATTCATTCTCTGATAAATCCATAAGCTGGTGACGATCATGTGAACTCAACCTTCTATCCGCAGCAGAGAAAGGTTGCACAGAGTCCATCATCGGAGCCGAACTCACTGTATGTGATCTTTTCGACTTCCCCTTAACGGAACAAGCAATATTCCGATCGGGGGATTGCCTTTCAAAGGACTGCCTCTTGGAGAGGTGTCCTTCCGGGAGTCGTAAATTCCTATAATCAGGAATTTGACGATCACGGTAGGCATCACTAACCTGTCTGTCATAGAACCGATCACTCCTTCGTAATGAAGGTTGGTAACGTGGAGGAGTAATATCTCTTGAATAATACACTGTTCCCCTAGGAGAACGGAATGATTTTCTCGATATGTACTCTCCGTAATCTATGTCAGCAGGTTGGTTATTAAAACCTGGTAAACCAGTGTTCTGAATATCCAAATAATCAGGCTGTGCTGCGAAAGAATGATAACGTGTATCTATCCGATCGAGACGCACTGATCCCGGTTGCCTGGTACCGGGTTGCCCGGTACCTGGTTGACCGGTGGCAGGTCGAGTCATGTATGAATGACTGCCTTGCTGATTCTCCCATTCATCGTGAAATGAATGACCCATGTCCTCATTCCCGGTGTATGGATTAGTCATGCTGAATTGACTGACAGAATGCCCGGTCGCTTCATGCAGCCCGGTGCCCGGTCTAGTCATTTCAGAATGACTGCCTGGTTGCCCGGTGACTGGTCGTATCATTCTAGAATGATTGCCCGGTTGCCCGGTGACCGGTCTCGTCATTTCAAAATGACTGCCTGGTTGCCCGGTGCCCGGTTGCCCGGTGCCCGATTTAACCAAGGTAATATGACTGTCCAGTTTCCCGGAACCCGGTTGCCCGGTACCCGGTCGCCCGGAGTCATAAGGGTTTTGCTCGGAAGCATCACCCTGTGGACCAATGATAGGCAATTGTAATGCTCCATCACCGGTCCCCAAATTCTGCCCGCCGACCGGGTAATTTGGAACTCTGCTGTAGGCTTCCGAAGAATGCCTATCAACTGAGTGTGGTGAAAGAGGGGGCCATTCTGTTAGGTTTCCCTGAGAATGCCCCATTGCCTCACCCGAAGGTTCAGCACTAACACCAGTCGTCTGTTTTTGACCAGACGATATCATACGTTCCTCCGAACTTCGAGACGGTCCCGTCGTGGCTGTTACAGAGGCGTATGTCTTGACTGAAGATTGAAAAGCTCTGTCCTTCCGTCTAATCAACCCAGTCGTGGAGTCTGTTGGGGAAAAACCCTCGAATTCCCCTTCGCTCGTAGAGCTAATACTTACCTTCTTCTTCAAAGGAACAGTTTTACTCTTACGGCTTTTGTGAGTCCTCCTCGATATGGCCTGTTTCCAAACGGAAGCCGACCATAACGAACAGAACTCACATGGTGAATCCTTTGTGCACTTAGTGCACGCAATGCAGGAAGAGTGCGTGTCCCACAAGGCCACTAAATGACCGCATGAGCCACGCCTCTGTTCACCATTATGTGACATAGTATAAATACAAAATCAAATTACGAAGTTCAAAAACAAAAAATAATATTTTCTATTCTTTTATTTCACTACTCGTTTTTACGGACGTAATTCAATGAAAAAATATTTTTTAAATATTCTCCAAATGTCTATGTAATTATACAAAACAACAACAAAGGCGATAAACAATATTATCGCTACCGGATCGGGAAATCTCACCGTTGAAAATTAATTGAAAAATTAATGCACGGTCATTCAAGACCCGACTCGTAACTGAAATAGTGGGTGGGGTAACCACCCGCGGCTCTCAGCTAGTTGTTACTACAAAAAAACACAACTTAAACACAAACAATAAATAAACAAAGTTCAAGTTCAAGAAGTAAATGTACAGTTTAACTGAATGAATTGACCCGTTAAAGCGAAAGCTTTAACTAGACAACGAAAATAAATTTAGAAAAATGAAAATAAATTCAAGCCTGTAGGTCGGTGTGTCCAGGAAACTAAAAGTGACACGTTGACCTCGTGCGCCGGTATTTACCGGTGACCGTGTATATCACACAGGCGTGAGGGATACGCTAGGCGAGTTCTTTTTCTGGATGAATTAAGGGTTAGGAGATGTATATATCAGGTAATAAATGACTGGTAATGTATTTTTGACATAAAAATAGCCCCGCCCCGTGGTGGCCATGTTTTTCAACCAATCAACATTTCTTGAAGGAATCTAATAAAGGGTCACCCAAGGAACATTTCTACAAAATTATTTTGGATGTATCAAAAACATTTGAAGGAATTTAATGAGAGGACATTGAGAGGATGCTTCCTATGAAGTTTCAACCAAATTGGCCAAGTGGTTAGGGAGAAGAAGTTGTTTAAAGGAAAAAGTTAACGCACGCACAATGGACAAATTGCCATGAAATAAGCTCAACTGTCTTTCAGCCAGTGGAGCTAAAAACCATAGAAATATAAGTATAAATATAAAACAAGAGGGCCCTCAAGGCTTTGGATCGCTCACCTGATTTAATATAACTTGGTAAATGGTCACTCAAGGAGGAACACTTGTGGCAAGTTATTTCAAAATCAGGCCTATACTTTTGACAAGAAGTTTTTAAAAGTTTTCACTAGAATTATATTCATACAAGATGACCACAGCAATTTTGAACATTTTAAAATTGCTGGGGTGGTGTCCCGGCCCATGGCAGACAATAACATTCCCGGATAAGCCCAGACCCAACACGGATCTGACTCCAGATCAGCCAAATTTCAGTCTGGGAGGTCGATGTGACTGCATGCAGCTTTAGGGAGAATAATTGTTTGAAGTACACATTTATTTCTCTCATTTTCATAATGTTTCCAGAATTCTTTCTGCTGCTGGTCTATTAGACAAATGGTTTAAGGGATTTCTCCTTTTTCCTCTTCTGAAGTTCAAGGCAAATATAACACTACTCGTAATCAATGAATTAATTAATCAAGTATGTTTGATCAATCTAACATAGAATTGTATTTTGCAAACAAGTATGTCATTTTGGTTTCTCCTTTTTTCACAGAGTACCAAAAATATGCCAATGTTTTTATTAAGCAATGGCTTCTTCTAGAATGAATCAAATGTCAGTAACACTGTTGCACTAACTTGAAGTCAAATATTGGTATACGACGTTTGGTCCTCTTTAACCCACATTGTTTAACCTTTTTCCCGCATACAACACATTTCCAGCAGACAACTTTGAAGACATCCAGGCAAAAATATGGAAAATCTTTTTAAATAAGAGTATAATTAGGAAGTAGAAATGAAAACATTGTGGCAAAAAGAGAAATTGTTCATTATGAGCAAATTATCATTTTACCAATGTTTTCAAAAGTTGTCTGCAGATGTGTCAAATGCGTCTATATGTTAGAAAGGGTTAAAATATTACCCTAGATTACTTCTAGGTCTGTTTAAATTTCAAGTACATTTACAGGCCTTTAAAATATTATGAAGCATCTCCCACATACAACAAATCTGCAGTAGAAGACGTTAAAAACATTGAGCCAAAAATATGAAAAAATCTCTTTAAATGAAAGTAATGTAAATGAAAGAATCGAAATCATCATGGCAAAAGGAGACAATTATGCTCATGTTTTTTTCTCTCCTTTTGTCACAATGTTTTCAAAAGTCATCATCCGCTCAGACGCATCAGAATGCATCTGAAAATGGAAGAACCTTAAAAACAATACAAAATTCAAAGCAATTTATCCCGTTTTCAAGGAGCATAGGAAAACCCTGTCATTTACAATGGCTTAACCCTTTCCTTCATACGACAATTCTGCAGCAAACAACTGATTTTTTTTCTCAAAAAATTAAAAATCTCTATAATTGAATGGATAACCTATGACTAAAAGTGGAAAACGTTTTGGCGAAAGGAGAAATTACTTGTTTTGAGCAATTTCTTCTTTTGTCACTATGTTTTCAAAAAGCTGTCTGCTGCAGAGGCATCAGAAAGCGTCTATATGAGGTAAAGGGTTAAAGCTGGAAACTTATCACCATTCCAATAGTGTCTCTTAATCAGGACCAATTCTGAAGTAATTAATTCAGTTTCTTATCCCCTTACCACATACAGACAATATTTCTGATGCCTATCCAGCAAACAACTTTTAAAAACATTGTTGCAAATGCAGAAATTGCTCATGATGAGCAATTTCTCCTTTTGTCACAATGTTTTCAACAATTTTACTTTCACTTACAACAGTCTTTTCCAGATGTTTTCGAAAGTCATCGGCTGCAGATTTGTTATATGTGGGAAAGGGTTAATCAGGACCAATTCTGAACTAATTAATTCAGTTTCTTATAGAGAAATGGGAAAATCATTGGAGAATTAATTACTGTCTCCTTCAGAACAAATTCTGTGAGTGAGTTTTCCCCCCATCAAGTCAATGTGATTTCGCACACATTTGTCAAACCTCGGACAGAACCCAACCATCAAGGTATACACCATTGGCTCAAAGAGGCAATACAATTAGTGTTTAACCCTATCCCACCTATAACAAATCTGCAGGAGACGACTTGGAAAAACATTTTAAACATTTTAAACAATTTTATAGAAAGTGCACCCAAGAAACATTAATTTTGTCCCAATTTATTTTCAAATCCGACCAGTTCTAAGAAGATTTCTAAAATTATTACTTTACATGTTCAATGAATACACTGTTGCGGCATCTCATGGCGGCCATATTTTTTAAAGATAAGAATTATTTTAATAATCTTGGGAGAGGGTCACCCAAGGAACATTTGCGCCAAATAATTTTCAAATCGGGCTGGACAGAAATATTTTTAAATTTTGGCATTTTTCCCTCTTTCTGCTGCTGCATCTACCTAAGTTCTACATGGAATTAAATTCTTTGAACTTTGAAAGAGAACTACCCTAAGAACATTCCTGTGAAAGTATCCTGAAATTGGTCCTCTGGTTGTCTGTAAGAAAATGTGCTTGGACAGACTATGCATGATGACAACGATGGACAGTGAGTGATCATAAAAGCTCAACCTGCGTTTTCGTGCTCAGGTGAGCTTAAAATAAATTGAGTTGAAAACCTTGCAGCAAAAGGAGTTGCCTGCTGTATCAAAATGAATTGATCTGCAGATTGGAAAGTGTTAATAATCTTGTTCACTTAATTAAAGGTAAAATCTCATTTTTCCAAGTTATATATATACTGAAATAAATATAATGCTTTTGCAGCAGACAATTTAACTTCTGAAAACACTATAGTGAGTGAATGTTTTCAACTCTATTCAAAATTTTCATTCAATTATAGAGAATATCCATGTTTTTTCCAAGATGTGTTCAATGGCATCTGCTACGGATATGTTGTATGAGGGAAATGTTTAAACAGTTTGAAATTATAACTACTGTTTAGAGATAATAAGAAAAGCATTTATTGGCTTATTGTTCTTCATTCTGAGTCTCAATGTAAAGTAATTCAATGTTATTCAAATTCTTTTGTTATCTCAAAAATACAAATTAGAACAATTTTAAGAATTAGTTAGGAACTGTATGACTGGTGTTCCGAGAAGGATAAAAGGAAGAATTTTTCATCAACAAACAATTAAACTGAGCTCCATATTTATTCAGCATTTTCTACACCTCGAGATCTGCTTTAACACTTTCCCACATACAACAAATCTGCAGCAGACTGACTTTGAAATAATTGGAGAAAAAATATAGAAAATATCTTTATATAAAAGTAACATCTTAGGTTAGGGTTGGAAACATTGTGGCAAACGGAGAAATTAGAAGCAATTTCTCCTTTTGCCAAAATGTTTTCAAAAGTCGTCCCCTACAGAGGCGTCAGACAGTGTCTGTATTTGGGAAAGGGATAAAATCTTTCAGAACTGCTTTAGATTTCATCTATTCACTGGTACAAATGACTTGATGCTTTTACAGCTTGAAACCCTAGAAAACATTGTTGCAATATCAGGACTTGCTAAAAATGATTAATTGACCCTTCAACCATGATGTGATCAATTCTTCCAAAACAAGACAGTTCTTCTCAAAACAAGAGAATTCGAAGGAACAATTAATCTTACATTTCCTGCCAAATTGTGAAATCTTACGAACAGACAGAAAGAGGAACAGACGGACAGACGTCAGGGAGCTGAGTGAGTCAGATCCATATATATATGTCTCCTGCTGCCATGGAAGGTGAAACAAAGTTATTTGCTTCCTTTCTTCAAAATCTTTGAAAAGACCTAACTGTTTCCTTCATACAACAATTATTCAGCAGACAACTTTGAAAACATCTAGATATAATTATTGGAAAATCTCTATAAATGTATGAATAACTATTAAATCAAGTTGAACATATTGTTGCAAAAGGAGAGAATTTCTCCCTTTGCTAGAATATTTTTAAAAGTTGTTTGCTGCAACAGCTTCAGAAAGTGTCTGGATGTAGGGATAAAATGCCATATGCAGTAAACGGTTCAGAAACTCCAACAATAGCATAATGAGTTGAGAACAAAAGAGTAACATCTTGTCAAACAATGCCGGCTATGAAAATAAATCAGAAACATGAATGTTCAAACTGTAACAGCAGAGTCAATAAATATCTCTTTTGAAGGCATAGTTAAGCTTTCAGTCTCATAGACTCCTATGTTTAATTCTGTTCTCGCGTGCGGACGTTTAACAACGCATTTACAGCTGATGAATATTAAAACATTATGAAACAAGAGGGCTTGGTAATGATGGCCCTGGAATCGCTCACCTTAAGATTTTTTTAACGTTTTGACTGTATGCATATAACACAAAAAAGCCAAGCAGCCTGGCAGCCATGTTTTTTTACTAATCAACATGGCTTGAAGGAATCTGATAGAGGGTCACCCAAGGAACATTTCTACACTTCGTGCTCAGGTGAGCTAAAAAGGAAAAATTGCTCATAAAAAACTTGTTTTCAATGATAGAAATTTTGTTTATAAAGTTATTTTGTTTCCATTGTGAAATATAATTAAAATATTCAAACTTGCAGATGTATTTTTTGATATTTGTAATTAAATAATTCTAACAACTTTCATTTACACAGATTTTTACGTTCTTTTGGGCTTAGATATTTTAAGTCGTTTGCTGCAGATGTGTTGTATGTTATGAAAGCTTTCAAACAATCAAAATGGAGTGAACATGTTTTGAAGGGTGTCTACCAAGAAACATTTCCATCAGCACTTTCAAAGGAGAAGAATTTCAGAATGTTGTTATTTAAAACCTTTTTGGTTGCTACAGCAACAACACAGAATTTGACTTCTTTCAACAATTGTTAAAGAAGATAATAAAGTTCAAATGAAATAATGAAATTTTCAAATGAAAATAAATGGGATAAGTTAAAGAGATATTGTGACTGAAGATGATAAATACCCCCAAAACAGCACCTTGACATACACCATAACTTCGAAGAGGGTATAATAATTTACCAAGACGCCACACACTAGATTATCACAATTACTCACTTTGAGCACTTCTGACTCGGGTGACCTTAAAGTTTCATTTTTTAACAACCAATATCCACTCACATTTTGCCCTTTTAAATTACGAATTGTGGCCACTATCAGTGATGTTAAATCATGATATCACGCAAAACACAAACAATTATCCATTGCTTCTAACCTAAATTTACAAAGACGTCATGTATTTTGCATCATCCTTGAAATGTCTATTACCTGAAATTCTAGGTTACATGGCAAAAATGGCATCATCAGGAACATTGGCCTGACATTTGACATAAGTTATTTAAGTCTTCTTACGATTTTTTAATAAAACTGTTTTAAAAATATCCAGAGAAAAGAACAATTACTCTTTTCATAGTAAAAAATTTCTGCAGCAGACGACTTTAAAAGCATCTGGGCAAAACTTTGGAAAACCACTAAAAATGAAAGTGTAATTACTGAAATAGTTGAAAACACTGTGGCAAAAGGAGAAATTGCTCAATATAAAAAAATTCTTCTTTATAATTATAGCTATAATATTTTTAAAAGTAGTCAGCTGCAGAGGCGTAAGAAAGCTCCTATATGTGGGAAAGGGTTAAGATGTTTTACATAAATGTCTACTCCGTCCTACATATATCTTTGTTATTCTTTCCAAAAGGTGTTTTTTGCCGTGTTTTAAAATTGCTGATTTCTTTTCTTTTACATATTGATACTAACAACATAAAATGCCTCTGCTGTAGACGAATTGAAAGTGATCAATTTCTATTAGACTTCAATTTTGTCCAATCCAAGTTAAAGATTAGTTAACTAGATCACATCAATTGTGAAACAAGTTCTTAATTTTAAATTATTTCACTTGAACTTTTGCTTCTTTGTTACACTGTACTCTGAGGTTCTCTTGCCTATAGTCATTGGGAAAACTGCAGGGTTTGAACCCGCTGAACACACTATTCAAACCTGTGACATTTAGATAGGAGACCGGTGCTCTCTGCATGTGAGCCACTGTTTTTCACAAGTAAACAGATTATTCACAAGCAATGTAAAAACATGCATACCAAATTCGTTTACCAAAAAACACAATATTATTCAGAAACAAGCACTGAATCCAGAAATTCCACTGAAACTGGACCCTGACTTGATATATCAATGCATGATCTGTCTTATAAATATTCATAGAAATATATAATTGCTCACCCTTAAAATACTAAATTTTTGTAATTGATGTTACATTTTCTGTATTCTGATCAGTTCCATTAAATCAAATTGGTTGCTTCGCGTAAAATTGCATTTTAACCCTTTCCCAGCAAATCTGGAGCAGAAAACATTGTAAACATTTAGGCAAAATACGGGAAATCTCTATAAATGAAAGCATTATTATTGAAAACAGTCAAAAACATTGTGGCATAAGTAGAAATAGTAGAAATATTTGGCCGGTCTTATAACAACACTGTTTGCAAGGATCTTCTTATAGATTTCATCAAATATTTTACAAGAATTATTTTAAGACCATTGTTTGAAGTTTTAATCATTCTGCAATAGGATATGTAATCAAGTTTCGTGCAGCTTTAATCTGGAGACAACAAAAACACTGCTTGCTCCTTACTTTAATTTGTCTACTAAGGTTGATTGATTGTGTGATGTTTTACACCGCTTTAAACAATGTTTCAGTTAAATCACTGCATTTCCTGGGTAAGTTACCATTTCTGGTACAATTTGTGGCGATGTCTATATAAATCGGGGGGGTCAAGCATTTCTTCAGTTCTTTCCCAACTTCGAAGATGAACAGACCTGATGCTGATTTGATTTCACTAGCTCTGCTCCAACAAGAGCAGATGCTGGTTGAAATCCAGATGGAAGAGGTAATACAGAGGAGGAGGAGACCAAGATACTGGGTAAGACCGTGGCTGGCTCCAGTTTGGGCATTATGACAGACTGTTGAGAGAACTCAGAATGGAATGCACCACTTCCTTTTTCAACTTCTTGAGGATGCAACCAGAGATATTCGATGAGCTGCTCCAAAGAGTTGGTCCTAGAATCCAGAAAAAAGATACAGGCTTTAGAAAGGATCTAGAACCAGGCATGAAGCTGGCCAGCACCATCAGACATCTGCTTCAGGAGACAAGTACTCCAGCCTCATGTATAACTTCAGAGTAGACAAGAATACTATCACCTTACTCATACCTGAGGTTTGCCAGGCCATTATTGAGGAGTATAAGGATGAAGTGATCAAGTGTCCAACTACTTCAGATAAATGGAGCCACATAGCTGAGGAATTCAAGAACAGATGGAATGTGCCACATGCATCTGGTGCCCTGAAGGGCAAGCACGTGGTCATGCCTTTGGCATCTTGGCACACAGAGATGGCAGGCATTACTCACCACCATGCAGCAATTTCCAAGGGTGATACAAGACATTGTAGAGTGTTGTGTGTGTCTTCATAACCTCATGAGGGAGCGCTACCCTGCTCTGCAAAATCTTCGACTTGATCAGGAGGATGAAGATCACAATCTGGTGCCTGGTGATTGGAGAAAAGAAGCCAACATGCACCGTAAGATACAGATGCCTGGGGAGCCAAACAGAAGAGACAGAGGGAACTACTGAAACTTTATTTTAACAGTCCAGCAAGATCGGTGCCATGGCAAGACAGAATGATTCCTCAGTAGTTAGTGTAATGTGCAATGTTGTGCATATACATGTATATGTGTGTTTCAAACTTGTGTTTCAAACAAGTTATAACAAATACAGATGTGTTTGCAGTAAATGAAAGTTTTGGCAATTATCATTTGTAACTTAAACATAAAATGGTGTTTGTGTTGTAAGTGTTATGAGTACTAATAAATATTCAATTGTGATCTTTGAAACACATTAAAGATTTTAGAAATGTTTATTTAGTACTGTAACTGTTATTCGTGTGTAAGAATGAGAGTTCTTGAATGTATTGTTTTGCACAGGATAGAAGTTACATGGAATTTTCTACATAATGTAGAAACGCCAATGTAACTTCTATCCGATGTGGATGTTGCCTGGCATATAATCTGGCTGCCTGGCATGCAGGGTGTAGCTGCTAGGAACAAGTCAAACATAACTTTGCATCAGCTTTACTTATAAATCGAAATAGTTGCCGATGGTGCTGCGTTTTTGTTACGACCACCGAGATCTCCTCACAATACTACCACGCTGCTTCTACGATAATGGCGTTCCCACTACGTTCTTCAGAAGACTTTGCCCTTCTTTTTGTTGGCCACAACCCGGCTACGCTTATTTTGTACAGTTCAAAATAAGCGTGGGAAGAGCGTGCAGCTTCCCAGGAGATCCCACCCCGGCCAAACCACGCTAATGAAGATCGTCCCAGGTTTGGCCCACGATTGGCCCCGATTGGCCACACTCTCAGCCACTTTTCCATCATAGTAGAAACGGTGTCTATGTGTGAACGGGGAATAAGTCACTAACCTTGTTAAGGATTTCTGTCTTTTTTAATTTAATTCAAAATCTAAGAACAAAATTTAATTTAATTCAAGAAATAAGTACTTTGATATATTTATTGCTTAACCTTTTCCCACACATAAACGCTTCCTGATGCCTCTGCAGCAGACAACTTTTGAAAACATTATGGCAAAAGTAAAAATTGCTCATAATGAGCAATTTTTCCATATTGCCACAATGTTTTCAACTCGATTGGATGATTAAACTTATTTTTGTCCAGACTAAGTTGTCTGCTGCAGATTTGTTGTATGTGGGAAAGGGTTAAAAGGGACATAAAAAGTTTTGCCAAAAAAAAAACAATTTGAAAAGTCAAAATACATTTTTAGCACATTGCACACCTAATACATAAACCCTTTCCCACATAAAAACTGGAGAAGATGACTTTGAAAATATCAGGGCAAAAACCTGTGTAACTATTGAATTGATTGAAAACAGTGTGGCAAAAGAAGAAAGTTGAACAATGTTTTCAAATGATGTCTGCTATAGATGCGTCTGCAAATGAGAAACGGTCAACAATTGAGTGAACAGTTGATCAATTGATTTATCTTTCTCTAATACAAATTAATATTATTCCAATTTAAATGAATAGTTTTTCACTTAAGTGCAAATGCAGATCTAAATATTTCAGGACTTATTTGGTCAACGCAATTTTGAGGTATGCCTTTAACCCTTTCCCACCTGCAGACACATTTTGACCCCTCTGCAGCAGACGACTTTTAAAAACATTGTGGCCTAAGGTGAAATTGCTCATGATGAGCAATTTCTCCTTTGGCCACAATGTTTTCAACTTTATTTAACAATTAAGCGATTTTTTATGGAGATTTTCAGGTTTTTGTCACTATGTTTTCAAAGTCGTCTGCTGTAGATTTGTTATATGTGGGAAAGGCAGCCTAAGGACTTACTTAAAAGTATGCCAGCAGATAAGTGTTATAAATTCAGTTGTTTAATTATTTTTAGAGTTCCGGGGCGGTGATGAATTTAATTTAAAAATAAGGATTTTGTTCTGTAGTAGCACATTAACTCCATACACCAGGGACTTATTATCTTTGAACTCTTTACCACATACAACAAATTGACTTTGAAAACATTTCGTCAAAAATATGGAAACTTTCTATAAATGAAAGAATAATTTATTGAATAAAGTTGCAAACATTGTGGTGGCAAAAGAAGAAACTGCTCATATGAGCAATTTCTCCTTTTGCCACCACGATGTTTGCACAAGTTGACTGCTGCAGAGGCATCAGAAGGCATCTGTATATTGGAAACAGTTAACACTTTGAAAATGCCGAGGCAAAATCAATCCATTACATGGTATTTCTATACAGAAACATGAACACATAAAGAAAAGTGTGAGAATTTTGAGAACATTTAAACAAAATTTTAATGCAGTTGGATAACAATGATATTCATCAATTTAATGCGTTTCATTGAGATCCCTGCAATTTGTATTGTATAAGAATGTAAGGACCGCCTTTGTATACCAATTACTAAAAAAGAAATTTTTAAATTTGTGAACTACTCTTCGGTGATCAATTTTACCAAGTGACCTAGTTTTTTTCAAGTTTCAAACATGAACTAGACTGAATGGGAATAAATGTTCTGAAATGTTTTGATGATAAATGGGGTCTTAAAATTGTTCAAAAGGTTCTATGTGCTTGCAAATGGACACTATAATGCTCTAAATTAAATAATCTTAGTAGAGGACCACTATCCATTGCTACACACCAACTATCTAAGCTCTATATAATAGGCCTTTAGGTTTCAGACAAGAAGCTTTTAAAAGTATTACTTAAAAAATCATTTTCCGATGCCATGGAAATCAAAGTTCTGTATGGAATTAATTTGTTTGACAACTTTGATTGGTCACCGCCAAAGGAACATCCAAAATTTGGCCAAGTGGTTTGTTTAGGAGGACATGTCGTTTAAAAAATTGTTGACAACGCATAACCAACAACAGACAAAAGGCGACCAAAATCATGCATGTTGAGCACTTCGGGAACAGGCGTACTAAAAAGAGGATTAATTTCCTTTCAATGTAATTTATATGATAAACAGTACATAAACAATATTAATTCAAGGGAATAAAACTAAATCCATCTAGATATGCCTCAGATATGGCTCTGGGTGAACAGAGGAATTGATTGAATGATTGTTTGGTGTTTTATACTGCTTGCAACAATTTTTCAGTTATATCACAGCGTTTCCTGGGTAAGTTTCCAGTACTTTTTGTCTCATTTGTAATGCTTACCTAGCAACCCTCACCAAGGCGGGCAGCCATTACTTCCATTCTTTGGTATGACCCGGCCAGGGATCGAACCTGCGACCTCCTGCACCGGAGGTAGTGCAAACAGATGTTATTTTCTGCCTCTGCATTCAGACTAACCGACCTTAACCCTTTTCCTTATACGACAATTCTGCAGCAGACGACTTTGAACATATTTTGTCACATGGATAACCTATGACTAAAAGTGGAAAACATAGTGGCAAAAGGAGAAATTGCACGTTCTGTGCAATTTCTTCTTTTGTCACTATGTTTTCAAAACGCCGTCTGCTTTAACCCTTTCCCTCATACTAACAAGTCCAAATCAATATCCCATCTTTCCTGCTTGAAGACATATTCCGAAGCATCTGCAGCAGACGATTCTTGGAAACATTGTGATAAACGGATACGATTCTCATTATTTGTGTAGCAGAAGAAATCTAGTGCTGCAGTAAGGTTTATATTAACAAAACTTAAAAAGATTCTCTAGTTTTTTGGCAGGCAACAAATATGTTCAATCAAACATTTTTGTTTCATTTGGTTTAAAGGTCAAAATCTTAAACCAAGGTCAAGGGAGAGAAATCAAGACACTGTGATAAAACCCAGATCCTCGGATTGGAAGGGATTCTGTCTAAACTTCAATGTTTGAATGTTCAATACATTTTTTAACTCGAGACTTTCTATATCGTTATTCTTAACCCTTTTTCAAATTCTGCAGAAGATTTTTGAATAGATATATGCAATGAAATTACTCAATAAATATAATTGTTGAATAGACCTTGAAAACATTGAGGCAAAAGGAGAAATTGCTTATTCAAAGCAATTTCTTCTTTTCACAAAATGTTTTAAAAAATTGCCTGCTGTAGATGCATCTACATGATTATGGGACAGGCTTAACTGTTATAATGTTTATTTTAACAATACTTTCTCCGGAAACTAAGCAAAATCAAGTTGTATCCTTCTTTACATAACTTTATACAATAACTTTGCTGATCACTGTACAGTCAAACCATTATAAGTAAAATGAGCTGCTAACGTCTTTAAGTAATTTCTTCTTTAGACACAATGTTTTAAAAATATTTAACCCTTTTCCTCATACTACAATTCTGCAGCAGACGACTTTGATAATATTTTGTCTAATAATAGAAAATCTCTATAATACATTATGGCAAAAGGAGAAATTGCTGGTTTTGAGCAATTTCTCCTTTTGTCACTATGTTTTCAAAAAGCTGTCTGCTGCAGAGGCGTCAGAAAACGTCTATATGGGGGAAAGGGTTAAGTAAAACGAGGTCATAATGTTTTCAACTCTATTCAATAATTACACTTTCATTCAGAGATATGCCTTATTTTTGCCAAAATGTTTTCAAAGGTGTGTGCTGCAGATTTGTCATACGTGGGAAAGAGTTGAAAATAAACTAGAAAATGTAAGAGGACAAAAAAATAAAAGACTAAACCACTCAAAGGCCAAAAAGACATGACATTGATGCACAAGCATAGGAAATGTGACAGGAAAATTGTTTCTAATTGCGTCTCCAATTCTCTGCACTTTTCTACAACTGCTCTGGATAGTTATTTCATGTTCTTAGCCCATTATTTGCTCTCAAAATCCTTATGTTGTAGGTTCTATTTCTTTTATTTGGGTTTTACGCCATTTTCAACATCATTTCATTTATATCACAGTGACAGTTCACTTATATTTATGTTCCCTAGGTAAACAAACCAATACTAGGCTAGGAAATGTGTCTTGCCAAAGGGAACTAATCACAACTGCAGATTGAACCATCTCTATCTGTCTCTGTCTCTCAGTCTGTTTGTCTCTCTCTCTCTCTTTGTCCCCCCTCTCTCTATCTGCAGGCTGCAAGGGTTTAAAATCCCAGACACTTGCCATGGAGGATTTTTTAAAATGAACTGTCTCACTGATATAAATCTTCAGAGTACCCATGACATAGGGTTTAACCCTTTCCCTCATATAGACACTTTCTGACGCCTCTGCAGCAGACAGCTTTTTGAAAACATAGTGACAAAAGAAGAAATTGCTCAAAACGAGCAATTTCTCATTTTGACACAATGTTTTCCACTTTTAGTCATAGGTTATCCATTCAATTATAGAGATTTTCTATTTTTTGACAAAACATGTTCAAAGTCGTCTGCTGCAGAATTGTCATATGAGGGAAAGGGTAAAACTCTTTCCCACTTCCAGACAAACATTGAAGCATTCCCAGCAGACGACTTTCGAAAAAACTTTGTGGTAAAAGGAAAAATATCTCATACTGAGAAATTTCTCCTTTTACCACAATGATTTCAATTCTTTTCAATAATTATTCTGCATTTAATACAGATTATCAATAGTTTTGACTAGGTATCAGGGATCAGAGATCTAGATAAGAAGAGTATTTCACATCCCAAAATCCTTATTTGACCCTAAAACCCCATGTTGTGGGTACCGACAAAAGAATCTGTCTCAGTGAGACAATTCTTTTGATTATCAACAACATCGGGCTTGGTTGAGTCATACACCTGAAAAAAGACCAGAGTATCTCCTTCTTATCTAGTACTCTTGATATTTCAAGAGTCATCTCTAGGGCTTGGCGGCTTGGCGTGAAACAATTGTAACTAAAAATCTATTTTGAAAACCCTGGTTTAGGGGTTATTTTAACCCCTTTGTAAACAATGCAAATTTAGGTGCCACTCAGAACGAGCAATGGCACCTAAATTTCCATTGTTTACAAAGAAAAATTATTTAATGCTTATAAAGACTTTATGGCAAGGTGATTTACCATGGTAAAAAAATAAAGATTTTAGTTACAACCGTTTCACGCCAAACCCACGATCTGCTTCAGATTTATTACAAATGGGAAAGGGTAAACTCATTAAAGTAGTAGCCCACACAATCCTATGCTGTGGGCACTCAAAAGAAAAAAGTCTCACCCATAGTATTCTTCTGAGTATCTATAGCATAGGGTTTAAGTCTTTCCCTGACATACAACAAACCTGCAGCAGACAACTTTGAAGACATACCATCAAAAGTATGGAAAATCTAATCAAATAAAAGTATTATTATTGAGAAAAGTTGAAAACATTTTGGCAAAAGGATTATTATGAAAGTTGTCTGCTGCAGAGGCATCAGTAAGCTTTTGTATGTGGGAATGGGTTAAATGAGCAGTAAGGTGAAGAACAATTAGTTTCTGTCTAGCATGATGCACAATGATGTAAAAGGACAGCCGTTTTGTTGAATTATGGCAAGGGAGACAATTAGTGCTTTGAAAATAACAGGGAAAAGACACAGTTACCATACCTGTTAACCCTCTCCCTCATACAGACGCTTTCTGATGCCTCTAAAGCAGACGGCTTTTTGAAAACATAGTGACAAAAGAAGAAATTGCTTAAAACGAGCAATTTCTCCTTTTGCCACAATGTTTTCCACTTTCAGTCATAGCTTATCCATTCAATTAAAGAGATTTTCTACTTTTTGACAAAATATGTTTAAAGCCGCCTGATGCAGAATTGTCGTTTGAGGGAAAAGGGTTCCCTGATGCAGATCACTGTTCACATCTTGTCAATACAAAAGGGACCAGGAACAAATTCATTGCTTGTCATTGCTTGATAAAAACATGAACCTGTAAATTAACCTTTGAATGCTGGAACCCCTTTGTGTGCCATCAGCTTGGAGCTAGGCCAGGCGGGGCATCTACTTGGTCTGAATAGGTTCTATAGAGTTAACGTCTCACCTCAACATTTTTATCTTGATTTTAAAAATGCAAAGCTCAACGAGTCTTGATAATCCTAGGATTGGCTTAGGACGCTACAAAATGCAAAGCTCAATGCGTCTTGATAATCCTAGGATTGGCTTAGGATGCTACAAAATGAAAAGCTCAACGAGTCCATTTTAAAAATTCAATTCTTTAAAAGTCGTCTTGCTGCAGACTTGATGTAAAGGGGGGTTAAAAATGCTGATCTTAGAATTGCTGAATGTACCAATCTATATTTTAGATTTCTCAGGTCTAGACAGATGCAGAAAAACAGGCAAGGATGAAAGAAAAACTTGACAAAGACTTGAATCTGGATTTAACCTTTTTCACATACATGCACTTCACCTCATGTGAGAAAATATTCAAAAACAAATAAGAAATTGCTTATATCAAAAGGAAGTTCTTATTTTGCCACAATGTTTTCAATTCTATTCAATAATAATATTGTACTATCATTTATAAAAAAAAATCATATTCTTACCAAGATGTCTTTGAAGTTGTCTGCTGCTGATGTGCTTATTGTATCCGGGGAATTGTTTAACCCTTTCCCACTTATAGACGCATTCTGACGTATCTGCAGTAGACGACCTTTGAAAACAGTGTGGCAAAAGGACAAATTGCTCATAATGAGCAATTTGTCATTTTGCCACACTGTTTTTCAACTTTATTCAAGAATAAAACTTTCATTTTTTGAAGTTTTCCTTAGTTTTACCGAGGTGTTTTAACCCTTTCCCTCATATAGACGCTTTCTGACGCCTCTGCAGCAGACGGCTTTTTGAAAACATAGTGACAAAAGAAGAAATTGCACAAAACGTGCAATTTCTCCTTTTGCCACAATGTTTTCTACTTTATATCATAGGTAATCCATTCAATTATGGAGATTTTCTATGTTTTGACAAAATATGTTCAAAGTCGTCTGCTGCAGAATTGCTGTATGAGGGAAACGGTTAAAAGTTGTCTTCTGCTGATGTGTTTGTTGTATGTGGGAAATTTTTAAATGACAAGAAACAATTCGATCAGTTTAAAAACATCAGGGTGACAACTGGTTTCTAATCATTTCCTTGTTGATCGTATCATGCTGAAAATGGTAATCTATACCACCAGTCAGTCTTGGCCAAGGGAATTAGACAAACTGGAACGGATGTAAATATTTTAGCCAGTGTCTGGCAATTTTGTGTCTTAACCTTTCATCAAATCTACAGCAGTTCACTTTGAAAGTATCTAGGCAAACACACGGAAAAGCTCTATAAATGTAGGAATAATTACTGAAAAGAGTTGAATACTACTGTCGTCTGCTGCAGAAGCGTCAGAAAGCGCTAACCCTTTGCCATATACAGACGTTTCCTGATGCCTTTGCAGCAGACCACCTTTGAAAACATTGTTGCAAAAAGAAAAAAAAAATTGCTCATCACAATCACCAATGTTTTTTCAGTAATAATACATACATTTGTAGAAATTGTCCGTGCTTTTGCTTAAATTATTTCAAATTCGCCTGCTTCAGATTTGTTGTTTGTGGGAAAAGCGTTAAAATTATTCTTGCATTTCTAGCTTTTTCTCAGAAGATGGTCTGTAAAACATTTTTGCGGACAGTGAAGACTCCGATCAGACCAGTATAAATGCACTCAGACTCAGATGTGTCTTCACTCAATGCAGATGCTTTTCTTTTTGGAATTTTGTGGCGATTGGTTTGACAATCGCCACGATGCTAACAGAAACAACAACAACGAAAAATATTTACATAGTCGGTTTTGAAAAGCCCGTTGATATTTATTTTCCTTACTGCAAACCAATTTACTCACATCCGTTATAGTTCCATCATTGATGCAGAGACGCGATTAATAATAATTATGTCAGTGCTACTTTGGTACCGCATTGTTACTAATATTTGAGTTTTATCGAGACATTATCTACATAGAGTTAAAATATGATAATATTATCTTCGGCATGATTGGGAAGATAATAAATATCATTGCGCGTTCTATCTGCCTTGCAAATAACTCTGATGATACTCACATCTGGAAATTCCAAAAGGTTCTATAAATAGCTCGCGAGACTGGTGTTCTTAAATCTCAATATTATAAACGCTTTATTTTGTAGTTGTTTAAATATATGAATGCGTCTAGATGATAAGACTGGTTTACAAAGTTTTAAAGGACACACAATGTCAGTGTGTACACACGTTATGTATACACGTCTGCACGTTCTAGAGTCAATTAGCAATCAATGCTGAAAGTGTAGCCTAATTTAGTTTGGAGATCGAGCATTATAATATATGCCTATATTTTTATAAATTGAACAGTTTGGCAAGTAGTGAAATTGTGCTTTTTGTGCATGTTTTGTGTTTGTTATTGCACTAAAAAATTTCAAACCAGTTTAACAACCTCAGAGACATATAAATACACTGTGTTTATATGTCTCTGACAACCCTCAATCATGCAATGTGAAGGGACTAAACTGAACAGACCTGTTTAATATCGGACATCATTGAAACAAACACCAAACTAATGGATACTGTTTTCTCTCCTTTCTTGATAATTTCGTCATTTCTAAAGTGTACAAAATAGTTTATCTTAATATGGCCTAGCGACCTGGTGATGAACATGTGATTATCCAAACAATTTAGATTACAAATAGCCATTCTAATGAGCTAAAACGGTAGTCTATCTAGTACCAACTAGATTTTTGAAAAATTTGGAATGGCCTAATTTTGAACACATCATGACCAGTTTCAGAACGTAACTAAAAAATCATCAAGACAATATTCTGGCAAACTAACATTATTCTACTGTCAAAAGCTGCAGGGTTGATACATTCTCAAATTTACCCGCACCAGAGTGTACTATTATTGAAAATCGCAAGCCCTACAACGATATACTGCTTGTTACTTTGCAGGATTTTCCATACGATCGCCACTACAGTGCCATTGGCGCTTTGATTTATTTGGGTATTATGCCATTTTCATTATTATTTCAGTTATATCATGGCAACGGTTCACTTATTCACTAGGCTAATAAATGTGTCTTGCCCAAGGGCATTTCACCATGAACGTCAGACTGCGACTGGGGATCAAACCCAGGACGCCGCGGTTCCAAATCCCCCGACGCTAATCACTTGGCCAGGGCGGATTCCTAAATACAGGTTTAAAAAGACAACCAAATTGCTTGATGCAACCCATTCTATTGAAATTAGATTTTCTAAGCACCTATTTAAATCCCGACAGGCAATTTCTTTTGAGTCGCATTCTGTCTAAAAGGACCATGCAATATCTCTCTTATGTTATCAGGAGTAAAGTATTAAACATTTACCCAACATGAACAAAAGGAATCATCTTGAACATTGGGAGTTTAATCTTTTAACTCCTTCCCACATCCAGACGCATTTAGACGCGTTTACAGAAGAAGACTAGAACTAAGAGGTCCAATATCGCTCCACTATTATTAGTCAAAAATTAATTCACTTTTGCCATATAATGCAATATAGCCTCGCGCCCTGGTGGCTATGTTTTTCGGAGATTCAAGATGGTTTGAAGATACAGTGTCACCCAAGAAACATTTCTACAAAATGAATTAGAAATCAGCTTCATCGATACTTTCATTGGAGAAGATTCTTATAATTTCACTTTACAGCCCTTAAACGACCCTTCTGGCCATGTTTGTTTGATCAATCAACATGACTTGAAGGAATCTAATAATTGGTCACTCATTAGTGACATTTCTATCAAATTATGTGAAAACCAGTTTTATATCTTTGTCTGAAAGGTTTTTTCATTCAGTTGCCATGGAAACCAAAGTTTTGCATGAATCCAACAAAAATGAAGGAATTTAGAAGAGGGGGCATTAAGTGGATGCTACCTTTGAAGTTTCATCCAAATTGGCCCAATGGTTACAGAGGCGAAGTAGTTTGAACCCAAAAGTTGACACAAGCATGGATGTATGACAGACAAATCAGCATAATATAAGCTTGACTGGCTTTCAGCTAAAAATTGCTCAGTACACATTTGTTTAAATTAATCAATTATTAGACATTGACAACACACAGGTCTATAGCCTCAGAGTATTTACCTTTCCCACATACAAACAAATCTATTTTTTACCAATCACCATGGCTTGAAGGAATCTCGTAGTGTGTCACCCAAGTAACGTTTCTGCAAAATCGTTTGAAAATCGGCCAAATAGTTTGGGAGAAGATTTTAAATTTTTCACTCAAGCCAATATAAGGCTAACAGCCCTGCCCCCTGGTGGCCATAGTTTTCGACCAAGCAACATGGCTTGAAGGAATCTGATAGAAGGTCACCCAAGGAACATTTCTAGAAAATTATTTGAAAATCGGCCTGACACTTTCGGAGGAGAAGATTGTTTAAGTTTTCACTTTAGTCATATAAGGCAAAATAACCCTGCCCCCCCTGGGGGCCATATTTTTCAACCAATCGACATGGCTTTAAGGAATCTGATAGAGGGACACCCAAGGAACATTTCTTAAAAATTATTTGAAAATCTGCCTGACACTTTTGGAGGAAAAGATTTTTTAAGTTTTCACTTTAGTCATATAAGGCAAAATAGCCCCGCCCCCTGGCGGCCATAGTTTTCGACCAATCAACATGGCTTGGTGGAATGTGATAGAGGGTCAGCCTAGGAGCATTTCTAGAAAATTATTTGAAAATTGGCCATACATTATCGAAGGAGAAGATTTTTTAAGTTTTCACTTTAGCCATATAACGCAAAATAGCCCAATCCTCTGGCGGCCATGTTTTTAGACCAATCAACATGGCTTGAAGGAATCTGATAGAGGGTCACCCAAGGAACATTTCTGCAAAACTATATGAAAATCGGCTCTACCACTTTCGGAGGAGAAGGTTTTTCTAGTTTTCACATTTTTTTCTTTTGGTTGCCATGAAAACCAGAATTTTGCATGGATCCAAAACATTTGAAGGAATTTAGGAGAGGACATTGAGAGGATGCTTCCTATGAAGTTTCAACCTAATTGGCAAAGTGGTTAGGGAGGAAAAATTGTTTGAAGAAAAAAGTTGATGCACACACAGCAGACAATTTGCCATGACATAAGCTTGACTGGCTTTCAGCCAGTGGAGCTAAAAAAAACACATCTAGGCATGTGTTGAAAATAACTATAAATGAGAGCAAATTATATAGTATATTGAATAGAGTTGAAAACATGATGTTGCAAAAGACTCAATAAGTCATAATGAACATTTTCACATTATTATCAAAAGCCGTCCGCTGCAGATGTGTAAAGACGCGTTTTCATGAGAGAAAGGGTTCAGTAACATTGCTATATCTAATATATATATATATATAAATGTCAGTTAAAATTCGAATTCAAATTCAGGATTTGTCTAAAAAGAAATCTGTTTTCAAATAAATACTGCCTTTTCAAGATAAATTGGATTTATGTGTCAGAAATCGTTGGCGACAGCGCCGTAGAAATCTGATTAATAAGAAAGAGTTTGCGACAGAGCCGTAGAAATCTGATAAATAAGAAAGAGTTAAAGGTCACATTTCAAAAGACTAAAGGTCTGCCTCTGTCTGACTGCATTATTAACTGAGTAGATTAAAACTTGTCATTCACTTTGATTCCAATTTTAACCCTAACACCGATCAGTTTCTTTTAACCTTTTCCCCCTTTGCAGGCACGGCGTTTTAAAACATAGTGAAAAAAGAAGAATTTACTCAAAACAAGCAATTTCTCCTTTTGACACAATGTTTTCCACTTTTCATCATAGGTTATCCATTCAATTATAGAGATTTTCTATTTTTTGACAAAATCTGCTGCAGAATTGTCTATGAGGGAAAAGGTTAACCTCCTCCCTTTTTACAAATCTGCAGCAAACTACTTTGAAATCATACCTCAGCAAAAATCTGTATAAATTAAAGTAATGTAATTGAATAAAACATCGCTGCCAAAGGAGATATTACTTATTCCTTGTTTGTCACACTGTTTCCATAAATCATGTACTTCAGATGTGTCAAAATGCATCTGCATGTGGAAAATCATTAACCCTTTCCCTCATACGACAATTCTGCAGCAGACGACTTTGAACATATTTTGTCAAAACATAGAAAATCTCTTTAATTAAATGGACAACCTATGACTAAAAGTGGAAAACATAGTGGCAAAAGGAGAAATTGCACGTTTTGTGCAATTTCTTCTTTTGTCACTATGTTTTCAAAAAGCCGTCTGCTGCAGAGGCGTCAGAAAGCTTCTATATGAGGGAAAGGGTTAAAGATAACTTCCTTGATAGCATCTGTGTGAAAAGACTTATATCTCTGAACATTTTGGCTGTTTAGAAATTGTGGGTAAAGATAAATTTGGTACTGATGAAGAGCAGTTTTTTGTCTTTCTCTTCCTTACAATGTTTCTTTGACATCAGATAAAGGGGGAATATTGTAACTTGATATTCATAAGCTTTCCTGAATTGTTTTGTTAAATATTTAAATGTTCTCCAGAAAAAACCCATGTCTCAGATTGTATTCTTTAACATAAACATTTTGTTTGTTTTAGGCAAAAAATAATGTATTGTACTCTTTTCATTATCAACTTTCCACACAATTGAATCCAACAGCTTTTTGGAGACCTTGAGGATAAAGGAAACATTGATTCTCTTTCTCCACAAAACTCTTTAAATTCTCAAAATCAGAATGTTTTCAACTTTGTAACAAAAGTTCCCTTCCATTTATACAGAAATTAGAGCTTAATCCTGAATATTTTGAAATGAGAGGATCATCAGGAAAATGGTTCTAGTTTTTAGAATTCACTACAAATTCTTTGATTGGTTGGGAGTTATAAAAGCATTTTAGTTATATCATAGCCGCCGGTTCACATAACTATGTTTTTTATTGCTCTATAGCACCAGAACTCTACACAATATTCTTAATCCTTTCCCTCATACAACAATTCTGCAGCAGACGACTTTGAACATATTTTGTCAAAACATAGAAAATCTCTTTAATTAAATGGACAACCTATGACTAAAAGTGGAAAACATTGTGGCAAAAGGAGAAATTGCTTGTTTTGAGCAATTTCTTCTTTTGTCACTATGTTTTCAAAAAGCTGTCTGCTGCAGAGGCGTCAGAAAGCGTCTATATGAGGGAAAGGGTTAATGCTTTCCCACATACAGACCCTTTCTGACTCCTCGACAGCAGATGACAATTGAAAGCATTGTGCCCCATAGAGAATTCTCCTTTAAGCCATGGTCACATTTACGGTCATGCACGTAGTTAACCGTAGTTCATTTCAGACGTAGTCTGCCGTAGTGTTACTACAGTCAACTAGGTTGAAGTACGTTCGAAGTAGGTTCAAAATTGGCAAAAAGAGGAAATATAGAAAGTCTAAGTAGGTTGAACTACGTGTAAGTACGGTCAACTACATTCAACTAAGAGCAAAGTGGCTAGAGTTAACTAAGGTATCACTATGTCTAACTACGAGTAACTACGTTACACTACGTATAAACTATGTCCTAAGTACGCGCAACTACGTAAATTAGGGTCAACTGCGTTAAGTTACGGTAAAACATTGTGGCTGCGCCTGCCCAGTACAGGTAAGCTACAGTCATTGTGCTTTTGGAAGTTGACGAGCCAACAGTGCTGATCGCTTATTCTGCCATGCCGCCTAGGAAGAAACGATGTTCTTCAAAAACTGCTGCATACACATGTACAGTGGGTGCTGTAGGTATTAATAATGAGGATGGAAGAGCCTCAGGAGACTGATGCCCAGGAGACACGAGGTACTCATGATGACCCTCTTACTGGGACTTCCAAGGAGAAGAGGCCTCCCCTCAGGCTGCACTTGGATCAAGAAGAAGTAGTGTTTGAGTTTTTACAATCCCATCAGGAACTCTACAGCAAGGGGCACCCTGAATTCAGTTAAAGATCTGTTGGCCATCGTCAAAACAGCGTTGAGGAAATGGTTTCATCAACCAGGTCCTCATGGCGAATGCATCATCCTCTATGATGTAGTAGGGGGTGATAACATCATCCCCTGGTAGCGGGTCTGCATCTGGAACACCAAGGACACCATCCTGCAGTGCTTGGCGAAAGTCACAATGGTTCCAGATCTGGCCATCAGAGCCGACATCTCCAATTTGTGTCCACAGGGAGCGGTACTGGGCATCCACCAAGGCCATGAGTACAATGGAGTCAAACCCCTTATAGTTGTGGTAGTTAGAACCTGAGTGGGGTGGCTTCTTGATTCGGATGTGCTTCCCATCAAGAGCACCAAGGGTGTGTGGGAACTGCCACTTCTGCTGAAAGTTCCGAACCACCTACTGCCATTCTTCAGGTTCTGTGGGAAGCTTGACAAACACTGGTTCCAGGACATCAATCACAGCCTGACACACATCAACAATGAGGCCTGACATGGTGTTTTGGGCTACCCTGAAGCCGAACCGGAGGTCTCGGTAGTAGTTTCCAGTGGCCAGATACCTGAGGGTGAACGCCAGCTTTAGCGCAGGAGAGATGGGACACCTGAATATGGTGGTCTGCTTGGTGATCCTTCCCTCAATCCTTGCCAGGATATCATAGAATGTGGCCACATCTACACGCAGAAATTGCTGGAAGGCCTGGGGTCCTCCACTTGAAACTCTGCCATCAGAGCCTCATACTGACCGTGGACGGGTCTACGCAGTAGCCAGTCCCTGGTCCACCATCTCCTTTGTCTTCTATTCTCCCTCCTTTACTGTTTCTCTAGGTCCACCAAATCCACAAGTTCCATGTTTATCTGACACAAGAACTTCACAATCGTGACTCTGTAACCCATTGTTTACATATGCAGTTAAAAATTTAATCCTAAAAAACAAGATGTGTGTAGTCCCAGAAATGTACGCAACAGACTACAGGGACCACGTGACCTAGAACTCCTAAACAACATTTCTTATTAGTTGACCCTAGTTATCCGTACTATGAACATACTTCAAACGTAGTTCAACCTTAGATCCCTAGTTGACCTTAGTGTTAACCGTAGTGTTGATGTGTTTTGGCAGGTACTACGGTCAACTACGGTTCACACTACGGTTAAAGTAGGGTCAATTACGGTTAACTAAGGTCAACTACGTTCAAACTATGGTCACAGTAGGGTCACAACATCGTACTTAACCGTAACCAATTTTTGAACATGTTGAAAAATGATGTGCTTACTACGGGCAAATCATAAGTTCAAACTACGTTCATTACTACGTTGAACTACGGTTATCTATGTGTAAATACGTTCAACTACGTTTAATACGTTCAACTACGACCAACTACGGTCATTCCCCACTACGGTCATCTACGTAAGATGTGACCACAGCTTTAGCCAGAATGTTTTAAATTTTATTCAATAGTGCTGCTAAGAATGTTATACAGAGTACTGATGCCAGGAAAACATATTGGTAGGGGTCCAATTCCACCCACCTACCTTAGTGTTAAGTAATACTTAAATATTTAAACGCATATTTCATCAATTTTGTTTCCCTAATAAAAGGTTACTATTTATGTCAACTAAGTCATATATTTAGATACATTCAAACATTTGTGTATTACAAAATATTAGGCAACCAAAAAATGATGAAATACGCTTTTAAGTATTAAAGTATTACTTAGCACTAAGTATGGTTGGTGAAATTGGACCCAGTGTTATAACCTTAATTTAACCAATAGACATGGCAAGAACCAGTTTGCTGCTCATAATGTTATGTGGAGAACTGATGCCAGGAAGACACATTGGTAGGGAAACTATATACCACAATCTGTAATGCAGAAAGAGCAATTTCCACTTTTGTCACAATGTTTCAACTCTTTTCACTAATAAACATTTCCTTTATACAGATTTTCCATAATTTTGCCATGTTCTTTTCAAAGTTGTCTGCTGCAGGATTGTTGTATGTGGGAAAGGGATAGCAGGATAAGGGCTACAAGTCGTTTTTATAACCCATGCCACAAGTGTATAGGACCACTTAACTCTTTCACTGCAGACTTTCACAAAGTTGTGTCTTCCATGTTGTAAATTGGACCATTCCATTTTTCCTCCAACAGGAAATTTGATAACATTTTATGTCTAAGTAGCTAACAATGCAGATTTCAGGAGATTCACCTGAATCTGCATTGTTTACAAAAGCCTTTAAAAGCCTTTAATTGCCTTTGGCAGCGAAAGTGTTAAAAGAACAATATGACGGTGATGCCTGCAAATATGTCAGACAGTGTAAGAGCTACAGACAGACAGGCAGACAGACAGATGGTGCCGAAGTGATCCCTATGCATTTTAACTACCAACACTGGCATCTCAAAATCTATGGGAATATTCTCTGTACCCAGAAACATAATCTGTTATCAAATTGACCTTTCTGATTGGCAGATGTTGCGAACAACCTAGCTTTTGGCCATTAAGATGCTTAATTGAACATGAAGGTTGACAAAGAGCAAATAGATTGATAAACTCTCAGAGACCATAGCAAGCTCAACAAAAGCAAGCCCACCATTTAAGGAACTGAGACCATTATAAAACAATAACAGCTCTTCTAGACCATGGAGAGACATGCTATAATTGATAGACCTAGATATGACAATGACTGTCTTACTTTTCTATGTCCAACAATTCCCAATAGCGTCATGAATATCCATAAACATTGTAAACATCAGACTAGATTGTTCTGGTATTTCTGGGAATATATATGGAGCAATCCCTTGGGAGGGAGAAAACAAGTCCATGATTGTAAACAATATCAGGTTACAATGGCCATTATCAGGTTGAGTTAGCCATTAAACAAAGTATAAGGAGTATAGTATAATGGCATCAGATCAATGATCTCATTTATGCATCAGCATGAAAAACTATTCATTACTATAATGTTGCTTAAAATCAAATCACAATCTGTGAAGAATTAATCCTTTTAGTGATGAAGAGACTGTGATTGACAGTCCAAGAAAGTTTAGCCTTTTTACTATTTTGTAATTTTCTTAATTGTCTTACCAGTCAAACCTCTAGAAGATTATATGATTGATTGGTGTTTAACTCTTTTAGTGACAAATTACCTAAAGCACAATCCTTTCAGACACATTTTGACACGTCCGTAGCAAATGACTGAAAAGGAGAAAATGCTAATCATGAGCAATTTCACCTTTTGCCATAATGATTTCAACTTTATTTGATAGAGATTTTACACTTTTTTGACAAGATATTTTCAAAGTCGTCAGTTGAAGATTTGTTGTTTGTGGGAAAGGGTTAATTAGATAATTTGAGTGATATTGGAGTGCAAAGATCGGTTTATTCTTGCTAATCCGGGCTTCTGTATAATACTGAATAATTGTGTATTCAGAGTGTCATGGACAGCCAGTCTGTTGATTGGCAGAAGTCTACCACTTATTTTATCCAGTCACTGATTTGACATGGAGGTTTTCCATTGATACAGTTCATAACCTCTCCAGGAATTCTCTCACGGAATTACAATGGTACTAATTTGCACGCTGCCGTATCTGTTCGAAATCAAATCTATATATGGAAAGCATCCTACCAATGAATAATTGAATAAGGCATATTAAGAAGCAATTGCCTTATGCCAATCCTGTGTACATTCTCTACTGTACAGGTATTTCTAGGAGCTAGAAACAACTCAAATGTTATACAGTTAATTCATATTATATATATAACCCTTTCAATGCTGAATTTTATAAATGAACTTCTCCAGCTTTGCACATATTTTTTATAAAAGTAGGCTGCTGCCAAGTTTTTTCAACTTGCAATTTACACCCTGTTTTCTACAGAATTAGCAGTCTAATTTTTTTAGACATTATAAATATAGGAGATTTTTCAAATAAGAAGGGAAAATTGGCTCATTTTTCAAGATTACATGAGGCAGCAAATTAGTTATGATCACGTTCTAATGGTCATCTTGTTTTACGTGATTGCAATCTAATGGCCATCGTGTTTTACGTGATTGCGATGTAATGGTCAGCGTGTTTTACCTAATTGTGATTTAATGGGGGTTCCTGCGTGTCTTCTACTGTATAAAGTGTTGTACCTGGGGGTTGAGTATGCATTGTGCAACTAAAAGAGTCATTGATGATGAATATTTAAATTTGAAACATGGCATCTCATGATGATGAGTAAGTCTCTCTAGTTTCCATAGTCATGGCTTTACCCTATTCTCTGGTACTGAAGACGAAATATATGATGTCACTGCTGAAGACTATATTTGTAAATAGTGCGGCAAAAGGAGAAATTGCTCCCTTGTTTTCAATGCTTTTAACCCTTTCCCTCATATGACAATTCTGCAGCAGACGACTTTGAACATATTTTGTCAAATATTGGAAAATCTCTATAATTGAATGGATAACCTATGACTAAAAGTGGAAAACATTGTGACAAAAGGAGAAATTGCACGTTTTGTGCAATTTCTTCTTTTGTTACTATGTTTTCAAAAAGCCGTCTGCTGCAGAGGCGTCAGAAAGCGTCTATATGAGGGAAAGGGTTAAAATGTTTCAGTTGTATTTATTGATTAAACTTTCATTTATAGAGGTTTACCATATCAAGGGCTTGGCTTGAAACGGTTGTAACTAAAATACGTATTTTTTTACCAAGGTTAATCAAACTCGCCATTTAGTCTTTACTTGTGTTAAAATCATTTTTCTTGGTAAACAATGGAAATTTAGGTGCCATTGCTCGTTCTGAGCAATGGCACCTAAATTTGCATTGTTTACAAAGGGGTCAAAATTACCCCTAAACCAGGCTTTTCAAAATAGGTTTTTAGTTACAACTGTTTCACGCCAAGCCCTCAATATCTTTGCTCATCTTTGTTCTGATCAACTTTCATAAAGATTGGATGTAAAATGTTGCCTGTAGAGTGTTAAAATTAACAAGTAAATTGTTGACGATGGGCGACAGACAAAATGTGATCACAATAGCTCACCTTGAACACCTTGCTGCAAATAGTCAAGCATGTCCTTCTTTATTCTATGGCACCAAGGTCACAATTGAGAGATGCTCAAGGAATACCAACTGTATTGTAATTATAATATGTGTGAAAAAGATCTGCATGCATGTCCATGCTATATGTACTAAAGGGGGATCCAAATAGATACTGCTTTAAAGAATAAAAACCTTCTATGACTAATGTGTAGACAGTGAAGCATCAGATCAGATCAGACTGGCTGATCTTGATCTACACTTGTTGCATGTGCTTTATGGTTGGTTTTTCCCAGGGGGATATCTGTAATATAGAATTATGGCCTAGTGTTAAATAGAAGAAGCCATTGCTTAACTTAATTAGGTATATATATGTTTGGCTTCAATTATCCTTCGCTGTTAACAAAGATATTCATGTAATTTATTTATGCTTTAACACAGAATCCCTGTCAAATGACAGATTTTTCCCATATACAACAATTTTGCAGCAGACGACATTGAAAACATGTAGGCAAAAATATGGCAACTCTCTATAAACAAAGTATAACTAGAACTATCACTGAAGATGATAAATACCCCCTAAACATCACCTTGACCTACACCAACTTAATTAGTAAATGGGCCATAACTCTGTAAAATATCATGCAATTGTAACCCCTTTAGGATATGCACAATACCCTCTAAACAGCACCTCGACCTACACCATAACTTAATTAGTAAAAGGGCCATAAATCTGTAAAATATCATGCAATTGTAACCCCTTTATAATTATATAATTATCAAAAGGAGTTTTGCCACATCAGGGCTCGAATTTAGCCAGATTTTCTACTTGCATTTTTTCGCAAGTGCTATTTTTTGTTAATTGATAAATGAGTAAACAACTTGCATTTTTGAGAACTTATTAGAACTTTAATATTAAGCAACACAATGCTAACTACAAAAGTGCAATACGTATACTGCTTTGGTAAATGTAATGTAAACATGAACCAAATTATGCTGTGTAAAGAAGCTGCTGAGACTGTCAGATATACAGCATGGTCTAGACTCTGTTGCTCTGTTTCGGTCTCCAAATGGCAGAATATCGGGTAATTTATGTCTTAGGCCAGACTACCACCATCTTGTCACAGCAGGTTTTCGGGTTATATTCTCTATAAGGGCAACTTAAATTCTTATCATAACATCAAGTATTTCAGCACCAAGCCTTAAATCACCTCCAGTCTGCTTATTGTGGAAAAAGCTCTCTCACGTGATGCCAAAAAGCACACAGAACAAACCCTAATTAATACAGGTTTGCGGATCGATCATAATGTGTTCTGGTGAATATCGAATCCAACAAAAAAGAGAATTAAGATAATGTTCAAAAGTTAAATAAAAACAAGAAAATGTGTCCATGGAACACGGATGCCCCGGTTGTTAACTATATTTTAAAACAAAACTTTTATCTAAATAAAAAAACAGACGAACAGACAGACGAACAGACGGACGAACAGTTGGTCCAACCTCAAATTGATACAATTTTTTAAACAATGATATGTTGATTGTCATTTGTGTGAAGTTTCATAATGATAGGACATCAGGTTCACTAAAATCTAACTTGACCAAAAAGTTTAACCTGAGAATGGAATGGACGAACAGACAGACGAACGGACGGACGAACAGTTGGTCCAACCTCAAATTGATACAATTTTTTAAACAATGATATGTTGATTGTCATTTGTGTGAAGTTTCATAATGATAGTACATCAACTTCACTAAAATCTAACTTGACCAAAAACTTTAACCTGAGCGGGACGGACGAACGGACGGACGAACGGACGGACTAACAGACCGGAAAACTATATGCCCCTCATACTATCGTATGCTGGGGCATAAAAATCCAGCCTTGTATTTGTGAGCTTTGTTTATGAAGAAAAGTAATTCATGAAACTTGATGAGCTATTTTTGTACTTAGTTCAAAACAGGAATCAAGAGTATCATTCTCAATTCCTGCTTGGTATCATTCTAAATTATTTTCCTGCTGAGGATCATATGTTTTGAAAATTTATGACATGTACGCTGCAATATTTCAGTGATTGACCTAAATCAGTGAGCTTGTTATTTTGCATAAAAAAAATTATGCTCATCAATTCAAAGAGTTCTATGATATCAATGTTATTTGTGGTCTAAAGTGTAAATATATAAACACAGAAATAGTGTTTTAATATGTCATAGCCCCTTTTATCATGTAGAGGGTGTGCTTTAAGTGCAGAAACATCAAATTCTTCGATCGTCGTAGAGAATACAAGTTGGGAAACCCAAATATACACATGACCATTCCAGCCAATCGTATTTGTGATATGTAAACTAAAACTTATTTTAGACTTCCAAAAGCCCAAATGTATGTGGTAAACGTCATCAATATTGGGGCCGTTGAATAGGCATGCGCACGAGACATGCGATTGTAAACTTCCGCTAATATTGCAAAACTGAAAGTATTCTCGGTAGATCTCAAAAATTCACTGCAATTACCGCGAATTGTCAAAGAAAAACCTCTGTTAAAGTTTGACAGTTAGAAATGCATATTTTTCGGTCAAAAATATTCACTCGCAAAAAAAAGCTGGTGCCTGAAATCTCACCTCGCAAATTGAAATTTCCACTCGCAATTCGTGAGTATGCGAGCTTAAATTCGAGCCCTGCACATTGTTTTCAATAGCTTTCCACTGCAGATACGGCAACATTTATCTGAGAGTGGGAAAGGTTTGAACATTTTCCCCTTTGCCAAAATTGCTTTCATATGTCGTAGGCAGCGCAGATCAAGGCATTTAATGTCTGAAAATCTAATATTATTTAATACAAAATTCTGCAAATTCTCTGTAAATGAAATATAATTCTTGACTACAATTAAAAATTGTGGCAAAAATAGATATTGCTCATTATGAAAATTTTTCCCTTTTGCCAAAATGTTTTCAAAAGTCATCTGCTGGTGAGGACTCAGCAAGGACTCAGTATGTGACACATTGTATGCAAGCCAAGTCTGGAAGATGCATGCTAGTTACGTCCGCACATCAGGTTATATGGGTGAGAAACTAGGCAGACTACAATTCTTTATTTTATTCAGAAGTTAAATCAGGGACGTGGATATTCTTAACCCTTTCCCTCATACGACAATTCTGCAGCAGACGACTTTGAACATATTTTGTCAAAAAATAGAAAATCTCTTTAATTGAATGGATAACCTATGACTAAAAGTGGAAAACATTGTGGCATAAGGAGAAATTGCTCGTTCTGAGCAATTTCTTCTTTTGTCATTATGTTTTCAAAAAGCCGTCTGCTGCAGAGGCAGAAAGCGTCTATATGAGGGAAAGGGTTAACTACGTCCCTGGTTAAATCTAGCAGTTGCAAGTGGAGAAATTGATCGTTTTGAGCAATTTCTTCATTTACCACAATGTTTTCAAAAATTGTCTGCTGTGAGACTTCAGATAGCGTCTTTATGTGGGAAAGGGATATGATTTGAAGAACATAATTTCTATAAAACACAGCCCAATATGTACAATTGCCACTTTTGAAATGAGACATATAGGCACAACCCTGCATGATATTGAAAACTATAGACCTCTTTATACTACAGATAATATTAATAGCATGGTTGAAAAGGGAGTATTTGATTAAAACAAGCATTTTCTCCATCTCCAAAAATGATTTCAACGTTGTAAGATAATAACGCTCTCAACTTATTGGATATAACCATAGACAATTTTGAAGCATTAGCATCTCTGTAAATATTGTATAACATAAACGGTTCAAACACACAATTAATCTACTGTCAATCGGAGATGTGAATTATATAGTTTTGACCCTGTCTGCCTTCCTGCCAATCTACCTTTTAAGTGCCATGACACTTAATTCTTTTCCGTGAAAGAAGAGACTTTTGTTGCATCTTCAGCAGATGTCTGATGAAAACATTCTGATAACATGGGCCATGCCACAAGAAAACAGACCTTCAGAGATTTGGTTATTATTTATAAATCACAATGACCAATACATTATACAATTGATTATTTATTGCCATTGCCTATAACTAACATCATGAGATTTCCAGGGTGGTCGTATACCCAGATGGTGTTGATCGCAATTTGCTAAATCACAGGCTGATCTTGATCTTCTTTGGTTACAAGGTTCCAAACAGTTTGTATGTGACTTGATACCTAGATCTTCAGTATACGAAGGTATATTTCATGTGACTTGGCTTATGCATCTTCTGTATATGAGGATCAATTGAAAATTTAAAGCATACAAAGGTCTGTTTTTGCGACTTTAATTTCATGTGACCGTGACCATATATCTTCAGTATATCAATGTTAATTTCATGTGACTTTGCCCACATATCTTCATCATATAAAGGTCAATTTCATGTGACTTGGCCCATACATCTTCAGTATATCTTCAGTATTCTTCCGTATATATATGAAGATCAATTTCATGTGACTTGGCCAATATATCTTCAGTATATTAAGCTTTATATATGAGCAATTTTTCCTTTTGTCATAATGTTTTCAAAAGTCTGCAGCTGCATGTGCATCTATACGTGAGTAAGTGTTAAACCATTATGTAGTTGATCTATGAAGGTTTGAATATCCCTGAATTATCTACTTTTCCACAGATACAAATATACCGTGATGGCTTATACAACCCAAGTTTATTGATAAGTCACAAATTTACATAAATTTGCAATAAATAACAATATCATGTAACAGATTTAGGTGCGGATTGTTTATCTATGCAATAAGTAATTTCCTACCAAATATCCCAACGTATATATTATGCCCAAGTATAGTATACCAATTTAATCTGAATCATGAATGATAGATCCAACCTATATTCCTTTGCAGATAAATAAGGAAATCATTGAGGGAGAAAGAGAAACTGCTTATAATATAAAACAAGTGCGCAGCGGAGCGAACACCAACGGTCGTCTGGTTTTTTTAAGTCGAAAAAGGGGCATAACTGAATAATTATACAAGTTAGAGTTATGTGACTTGGTATAGACATGCTTATTATTCTTAGGAACATGTGTATGAAGTCTCAATTGAAAATGTTGAACGGTTTTCGAGTTATAAGGTAAGGTCAAAGTTTTGTGACAACATAGATGACAACGATGACACCATGGGTATCACAATAGATTTTCATTTTTATTCTTCAAAAAACAGACAAGCTAATAAGAGGGCCCTCTGTCATGCCAACCACACAATCAGCCACAATAATTCATTTTGCGGTCAGGTAATTAAGCTAATACATTAGGGCTAAATAGAACAACTGATAGTTACCCTGCAACAAGGCAGAATGAATTACCCATACCTATGTTTTCTGTCTTTTCAAAGGAATCTGTAAAAGGGTCACCCAAGGAACATTTCTACATAAGTATTTAAAAATCAGCCAAAGATTTCACTAATAATAGCCAAATTAGGTAAAACAGCCACTGGCCGACATGTTTTTCGCCAAATCAGTATGGCTTGAAGAAATCTGATAGAGGGTCATCCAAGAAACATTTCTACAAATAAATTTAAAAATCTGCAAACCAGTTTTGGAATAGAAGAACTTGAAAGTTTTTTTCTTTGATTGCCATGGATGAATTCTGCATGGATCCAAAAATTTGGAGGAATTTTGGTGAGGACGTTGAGAGGATGCTTGCTATATAGTTTCATTCCAAATTGACCAACTGGTTACAGGGGAGAAGATGTTGATGGACAGATGACACATGTCACTCTCCTTGAGAGAAAAAAAATGTTTTTAACTTTGATAAAAGCATTTGATCTTGAATTGTCATTATATTTCCTTTCTTTGAAATTGTATCTTTAACAGTCTGAAACAGCAAACCATTAGTAATGAGTAATCAGTCGTTTCCTAAATGTAAGCAAAACATTGTATATAGACCTACCATGGGAAGGCAACACTATGGTCTTTGTTCACAGGTGGTCTTTAATTGCAGGGTCATTTATGCAGAAAAGATGAGTAATTGGGAAACTAAAAGGGTGGTTTATATAGACAGTGGATTGCTATTCCAAGGTGGTCTTTAGCTGTATATAACACTTGTAATCTATATAGCAGATTGTAACAAGTGGCTCAACAGCACAGTTTGATGAGCATCTACACCGATGGTCAATGAGTCACATCAGCATACAAGAAGCTTCTGATAATTGTGCACATTTGAATCAGATGGTTAGAAGGATGCCAGAGAGGTCTCTATCTAAACCTGTCATTCTAATCATGAGACTCTTTCTTTATTGTTAATATAAGCTCAAATATTGTCCTGAAATTGGTTCTGAGGCTGAATCCTTTCCACAACCAAGATGCGTATTGTCGTTTCTGTTGCATACAACTTTTGAAAACATTGCGACAAAAGGAGAAATTGCTCATAATGAATTATTATACTTTCATTTAAAGAGACTTTCCATATTTTTGACTCCATATTTTCGAAGACCTCTTCTGTAGGTTTGTTGTACATTTGAAAGGTTTAATTCTTTCCTTTTTGTAGACAACAAACCTGAAGCAGGCAACATGGAAAATTTGGAAAACATTGATTAATGAAGAATTAGTATATAATTGTGACCAATGCCTCCTTTTATCCTAATATTTTCAAAGTAGCCTGCTGTAGATGCGTAAAAATGCACCTGCATGATTGTGTAAAAGGGGGCTAACATGATCGTTTGATAGCAATTTATTTATCATCATTGTCCATTCATTGAAGAAATCCAGAAGGTGAATTTACTCGAACAATAATATAGACATTTAAATGTCCCAGAGGAAAAAAGATAAAAATCTCTCCTTTATCTCAGACAGACATTTTGTGTTATTGAACTCATCATCTGAAGAAAAGATCCTTTCCCTTATATGACAATTCTGCAGCAGACGACTTTGAACATATTTTGTCAAAAAATGGAAAATCTCTATAATTGAATGGATAACCTATGACAAAAAGTGGAAAACATTGTGGAAAAAGGAGAAATTGCACGTTTTGTGCAATTTCTTCTTTTGTCACTATGTTTTCAAAAAGCCGTCTGCTGCAGAAGCGTCAGAAAGCGTCTATATGAGGGAAAGGGTTAAGATCAAGGCATGGATGGTATGGTGTAAGTTATCCATCTATTTTTCATTGACAGTGTATAAACCCTTTCTGGCAGACATATTTTGACAAGTTGTGCAGCAGAGGGCTTCCTAAAACATTGTGGCAAAAGAGAAACTGTTCATATTGAGCAATTTCTCTTTTTGCCACAACATTTCCAGGTCTTTTTTCCATATTTCTTCTTTCATCTATAGAAATTGTCCATATTTTTGCCTAGATATGTTTTCAAAGACGTTTGTGGCAGAGTTGTTGTTTGTGGGTCAAGGTCTAGAGGCTCAGGCCCTGGATATTATGTCGGTGCTTGTACAGAGGGTGTGTGAGAAGATCCCAAAGAATGTCCCTGCTCCAAAAGGGGTATATCGATACCCAATTAAACCTTTAGATCATGAGACTGACTCTGAAGATGTTTTTAATCTTTTCCCACATATAGACACTGTCTGCCGGCTCTGACATAAAAAACATAATTGAGAGGTGCTCTGCAAAAACCAACATCTGCACAGTCTAATTTGGCTCTAAACTGTTTGCGAATAAATCAAAGAAGAGGTTTCAAACAAATTCTGTAAAGCAGTCTTTTTCCATACATGTAATAGTTATGTTTTAAGGTTGGTTTTCGCAAAGTGGGATTCAATTGAAAAATAGAATAGCTTAAGAACAAAATGAAGCATCTCCGGAAATCAATTTGTTAAGAGTCATTTCTTATTTCCCATCAGTGTTCTAAAAACTTGTCTGTGTGAGGGAAGAATTTAAATTGGTGTGAAAACTCTGGACTCAATTTCATGTTAAACCAATCAGTGATTGGTTAAAAGAATTATAAAAAGCTTTAGAAGGAATGTTAGCTTTTAATGAAATTGAATATCAATCTCAACAATACATTGATTTTTCACGCCAGTGCCAGATGTTTCTGAAAGGAGGAGAAAACCAGCCTTTTCTCTCCAAAATATCTCCATCATATTTCAATAAAACCCTATTGGGTTGGTACTTAACAAATTTGTCTCAAAAAAGAAACTTTTGGGTATCACTTTGGGGGTTTTCCTAGTGCATTCCAATTTTTTTTTCCAATTTTTGTGAGAATCACTACTTATGTATTGTCCTTGTAAACAGATGCATAATATTGACTTACATGCTACAACCATTTTAGAGATATATGGGAAATAAGTGGGTTTGTTTGCTAATTTACTGTGACAACTGAATTTAAATTGTTTGCACTAACTTTTCATATTTAAAGTACCAGTATACATATTGTACTGATTTTTTTAAAATTAAAAGTAGACAGCTTTTTGAAAACATAGTGACAAAAGAAGAAATTGCTCAAAATGAGCAATTTCTCCTTTTGCCACAATGATTTCCAACTTAATCAATGGTTCATGTGAAATGTCGATCATATATGAACCAACTGATCAGAATATTCAGAGTCTGATCTAAAATATTTAACATCTTTAACCCTTACCCCCATACGACAATTCTGCAGCAGACGACTTTGCACATATTTTGTCAAACAGTGGAAAATCTCTATAATTGATTGGATAACCTATAACTCAAAGTGATAAAAATTGTGACAAAAGGAGAAATTGCTCATTTTGAGCAATTTCTTCTTTTGTCACTATGTTTTCAAAAAGCTGTCTGCTGCAGAAGCGTCAGAAAGCGTCTATATGAGGGAAAGGGTTAATAAATTACAATATAGTTCTAATATATGCAATGAATATGAATAAATTTCATCACTGTTTATTTCAGTTTAAATGTGTGTACATATTTCGAATAAAGTTGGTCTATAAAAAAATGACATTTCACTTTCACATGAACTTAGGTTTAACATTTGTTCAGCTATATTAATGTAACAAATAAAACAAGAGGGCCATGATGGCCCTGGAGCGTCTAATCAACAGTGCTTGAACAAGAGATGTTTGTCAAACATTATGCCCCCCCTGAGCGCCATACTGTCAGGAATATTTGGAGGATTTTTTCCCTATGACAATAGAGGTCATCTCCTGGTCATCCTCAGCCTCCATGTCAAGTTTTAGGGCCATGGGTGCAGGCATGTGAAGTTATCACTCTGACAAGCTTTTTGCGTTCAAGGTCACTGTGACCTTGACCTTTGACCCGATGACCTCAAAATCAAAAGGGGTCATCTAAGTCAATTCTGAGGACTAAAGCTCCAGGCATTGTTTAGTTATCACTCGGACAAGCTTGGTCACTGTGACCTTGACCTTTCACAGAGGACCTCACAATAGGGGTCATATACTGGTCACCCCCCGCCTCCATGTTAAGTTTTAGGGTCATGGGTGCATGCAATGTCGAGTTATCACTCAGACAAAGTTTCACATTCAAGGTCAGTGACCTTGTCGTTTGACCTGACGACCTCACAATCAATAGGGGTCATCTACTCATTTAATGTCATCCCCAGCTTCCATGTCAAGTTTGAGGGCCAAGGGTGCAGGCAATGTCGATTTTTCACTCGGACAAGCTTTTCAGGTTCAAGATCACTGTAACCTCGACCTTTGACCCAATGACCTCAAAATCAAGAGGGGTAATTTTCTGGTTACTCCAAGCCTCCATGTCAACTTAGAGGGCCATGGGTGCAGGCAATGTCGAGTTATCACTTGGACAAGCTTTTCAGGTGACCTTGACCTTTGGCCTCAAAATCAATAGGGGTCATCTACTGGTCACGCCTAGCCTCCATGTCAAGTTTGAGGGCCATGAATGCAACCAATATCTAGTTATCACTCGGACAAGCTTTTCACATTCAAGGTCACTGTGACCTTGACCTTTTACTCAATTACCTCAACATCAACAGGGGTCATCTACTAGTCATTCCCAGCAACCATGTCAAGGGCCATGGGTGCAGGCAATGTCGATTTTTCACTCGGACAAGCTGTGACCTTGACCTTTGACCTCAAAATCAATATGGGTCATCTACTGATCACCCTCCATGTCAAGTTTGAGGGCCATGGGTGCAGGCAATGTTATGTTATTACTTGGACAAGCTTTTTGCGTTCAAGGTCACTGTGATCTTTGACCTAATGACCTCAAAATCAAAATCAAAATCAATAGGTGTCTACTGGTCATCCCCAACCTCGACGTCAAGTTTGAGGACCATAGGTCCAGGCACTGTTGAGTTGTCACTCGGACAAGCTTTTTGTGTTCAAGGTCACTGTGACCTTTGACCTAATGACCTCAAAATTAAAATCAATAGGGTTCGTCTACTAGTCATCCCCAACCTCCAAGTCAAGTTTGAGGACCATAGGTCCAGGCACTGTTGAGTTATCACTCGAACAAGCTCTGGTCTACCGACGGACGGACGGACTGACCGACAAGTGCAAAGCAATATACCCCTCTTCTTTGAAGGGGGCATAATTAATCTGATACAGGGTCATCCAAGGAACATTTTTACAAAATGACGTTCAGCTTCTTTGGAGAAGAAGACTTTTTAAAGTTTTAACTATAGCCATATAAAGCAAAACAGGTTGCCATGGTAACCAGAATTCTGCATGAATACAAAAAAAATAAGGAATTTTGGTAAGGACATTGAAAGGATGCTTTCAATGAAGTTTCATCCCAATTGACCCACCGGTTATAGAGGAGAAGATGTTGACGCATGGACGACGCACTATATATGCAGGACGGACAATTTGTTACTTTTAGGGCGATCACTTTGTGCTCAGGTTAGCTTAAAAATGCAGCTTCATCCATGAATTAGTTAACCTTTTCAAACATACAACAAAGCTGCAGCAGACAACTGTTTGAAAAAGCAAAAATATGGAAAATTGCTATGAATAACGGTATCATTATTGAATAGAATTGAAAACATAGTGGCAAAAGAAGTAATTGCTCATCGTGTTGAAGGACTGATCATACAACCTTTATAAACATTATCAACTGTTATTGAACTTTCTAATTATTTCTTTTTGCATTTCCCTATTCAAACTGGATGCTACCGAAATGTGTCTACGTAAGTATTAGGTTGAACGCAAGTTCTTCACACTATTTTGCTGAGTAGGACAGAGAGATCCCATTTATCTTTCCTTTGTCTCTTGGACAACAACAGACCGTTAGGAAAGTTGGCAGAACCTGTGAATATTTCACATTACCATGACAATAAACCTTTCATCTTTACATAATTCTGAAAATACAAAGTCTTCTGAGATATTAGTTTGACAACGATTTTTAACCTTTTTCTACATGCAGACGAATTTGGATGCTTCTACAGCAGATCATAAATGACCAATTTCTCCTTTTGTCACAATGTTTTCAACAAAAAAATGTTTAACATAGTTTTAATCTAGATGTTTTTTTCAAAGCCACCTGCCGGAGATTTGTTGCATGTGGAAAAGGTTTAACCCTTTCCCTCATACGACAATTATGCAGCAGACGACTTTGCACGTACATGCGTCAGAAAGCGTCTATACGAGGGAAAGGGTTAAACCACTACCTGATATGGAATATTTAGATTTGCAATTTGAAAAGAAATCTGGCAGACTAGAATTGAAATCTGAGCAGATACGAAAAAGGTTTTAATTAAGACAGTAAAATAAATTGTAGAAAAAGAGGAAATCCGTCATGTTAAAGTTCTTCTTTTTGCTTGATATTTATTCCAACTTTTCACCAAATAACCCTATGACTGAAACAATTTGTGGAAAAGATCATAAAATCCAAAATGAAAGAATACATCCCCTTTTTACCCTGTCAATGAGTAATTTCATATTATATTCAGTCTTTTTTCTTGAAAATGATAGAAAACAGCAAATTATCACAAAATCAATAGCAGAACAAAACTAGAATTGTTTTTGCAAAAAACAGATGTCTCCCCTCAAATATCTGTCAAAATCTCTCAAAACATTCCAACCTATAAATTTGGGACAGATATGGAGCGGACACGAAATAAAGCCTCAAACCTTTGACCTTCAAGCGTGACCTTGACATTGACCCTATATTGTCGAGACGCGGGTTCTGCACGTCGCCTTGATGAGGTAAACATGTGACCCAAGTTTCATGAAAATCCTTCAAGCCGTCTGGGAGATATGGAGCGGACACAAAATAAAGCCTCAAACCTTTGACATTCAAGCGTGACCTTGACCCTATATTGTCGAGACGCAGGTTCTGCACGTCGCCTTGATGAGGTGAACATGTGACCCAAGTTTCATGAAAATCCTTCAAGCCGTCTCGGAGATATGGAGCGGACACGAAATAAAGCCTCAAACCTTTGACCTTCAAGTGTGACATTGACCTTGACCCTATATTGTCGAGACGCGGGTTCTGCACGTCGCCTTGATGAGGTGAACATGTGACCCAAGTTTCATGAAAATCCTTCAAGCCGTCTGGGAGATATGGAGCGGACACGAAATAAAGCCTCAAACCTTTGACCTTCAAGCGTGACCTTGACCTTGACCCTATATTGTCGAGACGCGGGTTCTGCACGTCGCCTTGATGAGGTGAACATGTGAGCCAAGTTTCATGAAAATCCTTCAAGCCGTCTTGGAGATATGGAGCGGACACGATTTCGGACAGACGGACAGACAGACAGACGGACAGACAGACAGACGCCGAGGACAAAAACAATATATCTCCCCTGTATACAGGGGGAGACATAATAAGTAAACAACAGATTATTCTATTTGAGTTGACAAGTTTAATTAACTTTTGTTACAAATTTGTCATTTCATACATTTTTACTGATTGTTGTCGCAGTTTAAATCTTGTTCTCCAATACAACAAATCTGCAGCAGACAACATTAAAAACATCGAGGTAAAAATATGGAAAATCTCTACAAATGAAAGTGTAATTATTATATTAAATCAATATGAAATCAATGTCCCAAAAGCAGAAATCATCATTGCTCATGATGAGCAATACCTCCTTTTACAATAATACTTTCAAAATTAGAAAAAGGTTAAGCTAGGGATGAGTTTGTGAGTGTAAGTAGTAAATTTTACAGAATATGTTGAAAATAACCCAACAATCTTTCCTTGATGTAGATTACTTTTGAAATAAATGTGCAAAAAGCAAAAATTGCTCAAAACAAACCAAACAATTTCTCCTTTTGCAAGAATGTTTTGAACTTTTTTATCAAAATTAGACTTTCAATATACAAAAAGCTCAAAAAAGATCTATGACAAATAAAGTGGTATGATCACCGTTATAGACTTCTTTCTTCATTGTGGTATAACTCAAAATTGTTACCCACACAAATAAATAAACCAACAGACACTTCATTTACAGCTCTGATACGGACCGATTAGGTTAATTAACTTTTCAAAGTTTTGCACGGTACAGATTGCCGTATGTTACCATGTGTCATTTCACGCATGCCTATTGATTATTGAATGTTGGCTTATAGCATCGCATCCAGAAATAGCAATAGTAGAGCTCTTATCCTCTATGATATTGTTCTCTATTTCTTACTCATATTGCCCTATCATTAATGAATACAACTTCTTTTGAAGCAGATGACTTTTTAACCCTTTCTCACATACAATAAATCTGCAGCAGAAGACTTTGAATTTATGAAGTCCAAAATACTGAAAATCATTATAAACTAGAAATATCACTGAAAGTAATGTGCCTGACAATATACATATGTATGAGAAATTTAAGGGGCCATAACTCATTTAAAAATAATTCCAGTGCAACACGCCGACAATATGCACAACTAGGCTTGGTATCCATCATTCTTGTGAAGTTATATTGAATTCTGACCAAGGGTTGCTGAGAAATAGTGTTCACAAGAAATGTCCACAGACCCGAACGGACCGACAAACAAACCGACCGACCATCAAGCGGGACTCCTATATAGCCCCTATATACTATGTATCTGGGGGTATATTTGATAGTATGGTTCTTGAATAGAGTTGTAATCATTGTGACAAATGGAGAAATTACTCAAAATTACCAATTTCTCCTTTTGCCACTATGATTTCAAAAGTTGTCAACTGCAGATGCGTCAGAAAGCATCTATATGTGGGAAAGGGTTAAAACATTATGGAAAAAGGGAGAATTGGAGAAATGTTGCTCATTTAGAGCATCTTATACTTACAGTGTAAATTGCAATACAAATTGCAATACAAATTGCAATACAAATTGTCATTTTGCCCCTTTTCTGATCCCGCCTGACTGACACTTTTTCAACCAATCAGTATGGCTTGAACAATTTTTGTCCAACGAACATTTCTACCAAATTATAGTTTTGTTTCATTGGGATTTCATACCATTCTCAACATTATTTCAATTATATCACGGCAACAGTTTTCACTTATTCATGATTCCTGGGTAAACGTACCAATAATAAGCTAGAAATACTGCCTTGCCCAACAGTTATTGCTGTACGTCATTATTTGTCATGATGGAGACATATGTAGGAATCAACGCCTTAATTTGATAAAACAACTTAAAATAGCTTATTGCTATTGTACAATCCCTTTTAATATATAGTGTTTTGACTTCTCTTACAACATAACTTTAGGCATATCACAGAATTTCTTGGGTAAGTTATCCATACTTCAAGAACAAATATTCTGGCGTGATGAATCAACAATGATAGACATGCTATCTGCTCTAACCAGAGTGCCAAGAAGGGGGGAAGTCTTTATGTTGCTAAACCTACAAATTTCCAAACAAGGCTTTTTTTGTGAAGTGGATTAAAATTAATCTAATTAAGCCTTTCCCACATATAGATGATTTCTGACGCCTCTGCAGCAGACGTCTTTTGAAAACATTGTGACAAAAAGAAGAAATTGCTCATAATGTGTTCAACCCTATTCAATAATAAAAACTTCATTGTTAGGTAGTTTTCAAATTGTTGTGTAAAAGCTTTCAAAGGGTTTGATCCTACATACATTAGTAACAAATCTGCTGCAGACAACTTTGCCAACAACTAGGCAGAAATTTGAACAATATCTATGAATTAAAGTTTAATCAGTGAATAGAGTTGAAAATATATGTATAAATCAAAGTATAATCCTTATAAGAATAGAAATGAAAATAGTTTGGCAAAAGGAACAAAAATGCTCATCTTGAGCAATTTCTCTTTTTGTCATAATTTTTTCAAAATTCATCTGCTGCAGATGTGTCTATAATAGGGAAAAGGTTCAATTACAATATGCTCATTGCTAAACTCAAACTTATATTGCAATTTACAATAATAATTAGACTCTTCCTCAGAGGAAGGAGACATGAATCCCTATGTGTCACCAGTTATAATAAGGCATTGGTGGCACATTAACCCATACAACAATTCTGCAGCAGACGACTTTGAACATATTTTGTCAAAACATAGAAAATCTCCATAATTGAATGGGTAACCTATGACAAAAAGTGGAAAACATTGTGGCAAAAGGAGAAATTGCACGTTTTGTGCAATTTCTTCTTTTGTCACTATGTTTTCAAAAAGCCATCTGCTGCAGAGGCGTCAGAAAGCAACTATATGAGGGAAAGGGTTAAAAGTGACAAAATATTTCCCAAATGAAGATAATGAAAATTCCCTTTGAAAAATCTTTTGAATAATAAAAGAAAATGCTCTTAGCGATCAATTTCCATTTATGCAACAATGTTTTAAGTTTAAAATAAAATTAGAGAAAAGAACAACAGAAAAACATAACGTCAAGAACAAGTTTGATCAATTAAATGTAAATTGCATGATAAAATCTCGATATAATCTGGTTTAACGGTCAATTAGGACAAAACAGTTTCCGGTAACAATTTAATTTGTTTTGTTGGGGTTTTATGCCGTTTCTAACATTATTTCAGTTATATTACAGCGACAACAATTAATAATTGTTCCAACATATAGACACATTTTTATGCCTCTGCAGCAGCCGACATTTGAAAATACTGTGACAAGAGGAGAAATTGCTCATGACAAGCAATTTGTCCTTTTTGCATAATGTTTTCAACTCTATAAATTAATTATACTTTAGCTTATAGCAATTTACCATATTTCTTTGCATGTGTTTTCAAAGTCGTCTGAGGCAGATTTATTGTATGTGGGAAAAGGTTATCTTTATCCTTGCAATGTGAATCGGTCCCTGATACAGACGACTGTGAATACCTCTGCAGGAGACACAATTTGAAAACATTGTTGTCAATTACATATCATAGATTTAACTTTCCCACATGTAACAAATCTGCAGCAACGACTTTGAAATAATGCACCTAGGCTAAAATATGAAAATCTCTTGAAATGAAAGTTCAATTATTGAATACTGTTGGAAACACTGTGGAAAAAGGAGAAGTTTAATTGAGAGTGTAATTATTAAATAGAGTTGATATCATTGTGGCAAAAGAAGAATAATTGCTCTTTATGAGCAATTTCTTCTATTGCCACAGTGTTCTCAATAGTTGTCTGTTACAGACGCCTCAGAAAGCGTCCGGTTGTGGGCAGGGGGTTAAAGTACATACAAATATAGATAACCCACAGTCAACTTTATAACCAGTGAACACAATGTTAAAGTACATCAATTACCTACCTTTTCTTGAAGAAACTATCCATGTCATACAAAAAGAAGTCACATAATGTAAGAACACTCACGAAGCAACTGTGCTGGGACACCGCTATTACCAGCAGCAGTAAAGGTAATAATACACTAGTATAAACAGAGAAACGAGCAGTTTAGAGTGTGTGTGGGTGCAATCTTTGCCTCCCTTCTTTAACAAAATCAATATGATATGCCAGTCCACATTGTACTAACTACATCGGACACGAAAATCTGCTCTTTATCACCCCCTATCACTTGTCAGATTTTACCCGGAGTCACTGCTTACTTTGATCAACTCTCTTTGATAAACCCTTTCCCACATACAACCACTCTTAAGTAGACGACTTTTAAAACAAATTGGCAAAAAATAGGAACAATATCGGTAAACGAAAGTATAATAATTGGATCGAGTTGAAAAATCATAGTGGAGAAAGGTCATCTGCTGCAGATGCGTCGGAAAGCATCAGTGTGTATTTGGGAAAGGGCTTAGTTACGTCACCGATCGACTTTTGTTCCCGAGTCTGGAGTATGATCATGTACTGTGAGTTTCCTCCCAGTACGAAGATCATGGCCCAGCAGAAAGAATTGAACATGGAACATGGAACAAAACATGGATTTATGAATATCTGAAAGTGGAAAACATTGTGGCAAAAGGAGAAATTGCACGTTTTGTGCAGTTTCTTCTTTTGTCACTATGTTTTCAAAAAGCTGTCTGTTGCAGAGGCGTCAGAAAGCGTCTATATGAGGGAAAGGGTTAAAAGAGATTGCCATATTTTTCTTCGATGTTTTCAAAGCAGAGCCGTTGTATGGTGGGAAAGGATAAAAAAGTAGCATCCAAGAAATTAAATCAATTAATTAATTACTATACTATGCCAATGGTTTCATTCAATACTAAATGTTCAGCCTCCAGTCATTCAGACAATTTAATTTAAATTTTTCCCTGATAAAGTCAACTTTGATGACTACAACAGATGACAGCTTAAATGTAGAAACAAACCAATTTAGTAAGAAATGTCTACACCCTTGCACTAGATTATTTCTCAAAAATATTCCAATTATCAAGATGTTTAAAAATATCAAAGAATCTGTCAGAAAATTTCTTTCCCTCATATAGACGCTTTCTGACGCCTCTGCAGCAGACGGCTTTTTGAAAACATAGTAACAAAAGAAGAAATTGCACAAAATGTGCAATTTCTCTTTTTGTCACAATGTTTTCCTCTTTTTGTCATAGGTTATCCATTTAATTATGGAGATTTACTAATTTTTGACAAAATACGTTCAAAGTCGTCTGCTGCAGAATTGTCGTATGAGGGAAAGGGTTAATGCAGATGAAGTGAAAACATTTTTGTCCAAAGGAGAAATTTCTCATAATGACAAATTTTTCCTTTTGCCACAATGTTATTAGTCGCCGGGCAGAAGCCCGCGACTTCTATTTTTAATAGGTTTTCGGAAATGACATGGGAGGGGGGGTTATTATTAGATTTTTTTTTTTTTTTAAATGTCTTGAACATATTACAATTGCGTTTGTTTAAAAACACTAAGTTATGACACATCTAAAATGAAATAAATATTCCGATGTTTTAAGTATGTGCAGTTTCTTTATTTTGACTGGTATTTACGTTTTTGTGTTTTATTTACGAAGACAAATAGTCCCTATTAGCTAGACTGGGATACTTTATTTTCATAAACTATGTAATCAAAAGGCGATAACTACAAACCTTTACGTCGCACAGTCTAATTTGATAACCTGCTTGCAGCCGATTATCGATATTAAAATAACGTTGAATTCTCCTTTTAATAGATAAGTATCAACATAAACTGGTAACAGAAACAAAAATAAGAATAATTGGTGAAAATATGTCTCAAATATAAGCCTGTTTATCGGTCGTGAACGTCAAAACACCTTTTCCTCAGTTTGTGACCTAGTTTCATATTGCCAAAATGTAAACAAAGCGAAGTAACCGGAAGTAAAATGTAAACTTAGAAAAAAAACTTTTTTATGCATACAAAAAATGTCGCACGACAAATTGATTTCTTAAACGTCACGAAACGAGTGCATGGGTCGAATATAGGAGAAAGACAGATACTATAGAAATGTTTTTTTCTCTCGAATGCCTGATTTTTTATTCACTTTCTTCGATGTTTGACACTATGACTCGATTTTGAAACGAGGGATAGATAGCTAATATTACACACTTAAATGTTTAAATATATGTGATATTAAATGATTATTTGGCTTGAAACAAATTAAGAGAAGAACAAATTCTGATAAACAATAGATTTAGAAATAAAGAAAATCTGCTCTTTCGCACCCAATTAATTTCATACTTGCCACCTATTAAATAGTAATGGGACTCGCAACTGGCATTTCTGTTGCGCCAAACATATATTGTATGCATCAACGATTTAGATAAACAATTTAGCTGATATGTTGTTTCAAGTGTGGTCTACTTTTTAAACATACGAGGATAAATTTTAACATCTGTGAAATATTTATTACAATTATTATTAAAAAGGAGGAAGATCATGTCTTCAGCAATTTAACCGTTTTCTCAATGTTTTAAGCGTTAAAGGTTTTCATTGTTGCTTCAGACATGGAAATATTTAATAGCTTTTTATTGCATGTAGATTTAAATCCCAAAATGTATTAATGTGTTGTGGTTTTATTGACAAATACAAAACATCCAAAATCCTGACCAAAAGAAATCCTGAAATGTGTAGATCTATGTGGAATTTCTAAAATCCTGGAATTAGTCCTTTTGAAAACATTATGTGTATGTTTAGACTAATGAAAGTCAAGAATACATGCGTGTTAAAAAATAAATCAATGCAGTCTTTTCCGGCGACATTGATGCCTTGCATCAACTTTCTCTTGTTATAATTATCAGAATTCAATAAATATACTTTCATATGTACATAGAGATTTTTTGCATAAATTATTTTTGAAGTCGTCTGCTGCAGATTGGTTGTATGTGGGAAAGGGTTAACCTTATTCCTGGTGACCTTGCCGTCATTATCTGCCACTGGGCATTTCTATAATTCTAAACAATTCAAAGTGCAGTTATTAACCCTTTCCCACATACAACAAATCTACAGAAGACGACTTTGATAACAATCATGCAAAAACATAGAAAATCTCTATAAATGAAAGTATAATTACTGAATAAAGTTAAAAAGACCTTGTGGCAAAAGGTGAAATTGCTTGTTTTGAGCAATTTCTCCTTTTGTCACAATGTTTTCAAAAGTTGTATGCAGCAGATGCGTCAGAGAGTGTCTACATGTGGGAAAAGATTAACAGAAGCTCCAGATTGATCTCAAGTACTAAAGTTCAGTTATAGTTCTCAATGCCTTTGGGTTTTTACTAATGATCATAAAGTTCATGGTATGGACAATGTCATACAATATAAACCAACCTTCATAGTTTGGATATCATTAGAAATTAGGATCAAGATGGATGCTTGCTTTTTGTTCATAACCATTCATCAGAGGCTTCCACATTGTGATCAGGGGAGATATTGCTAATAAGGAGCAATTTCTCCTTATGCCACAATGTCTTTCAACTCTTTACAAAAGTAAACATAAATAGTAAGTAGAGATTTTACTTTTTGACTAGAAATATCACTGAAGGTGATGAATAACCCCAGCTGGTGCCTGACAATATACATATGTATGAGAAACTCAAGGGGCCATAACTCATTTAAAAACTAGAAATATCACTGAAGGTGATGAATACCCCCAGCTGGTGCCTGACAATATACATATGTATGAGAAACTCAAGGGGCCATAACTCATTTAAAAATAATTCCAGTGCAACACACCGACAATATGCACAACTAAGCTTGGTATCAATCATTCTTGTGAAGTTTAGAAATTTCCACAGACCAACGGACCGACAAGCGTGACTCCTATATAGCCCCCATATACTATGTATCTGGGGGTATAATAATTCCAGTGCAACACGCCGACAATATGCACAAATAGGCTTGGTATCAATCATTCTTGTGAAGTTATATTGAATTCTGACCAAGGGTTGCTGAAAAATAGTTCACAAGAAATGTCCACAGACCAACGGACCGACCGACAAGCGTGACTCCTATATAACCCCCATATACTACATATCTGGGGGTATAATTACCTACTTATTTTCAAAATCGTCTGCTGCAGAATTTGTTGTATAGGTGTGAACGACTTAATAAAAAAATGGCAAACAGGGAAAATCCTGATCAAACTGTGCAGAAGAAGTTTTTCATGTGACATCGTGCTCATGGGGGCTTGTTGAGCATTATAGAAGGTTTTCATATGACATGGTGCTCATGGGGGCTTGTTGAGCATGATAGAATGTTTTCATGTGACATGGTGCTCATGGGGGCTTGTTGAGCATGATAGAAGGTTTTCCTGAGACATGGTGCTCATGAGGGCTTGGTGGACATGATAGAAGTTTTTCATGTGACATGGTGCTCATGGGGGGGGGTTGTTGAGCATGATAGAAACTTTTCCTGTGACATGGTGCTCATGGGTGGCTTGTTGGCCATGATAGAAGGTTTTCATGTGACATGGTGCTCATGGGGGCTTGTTGGACATGATAGAAGGTTTTCCTGTGACATGGTGCTCATGGGAGCTTGTTGAGCATGATAGAAACTTTTCCTGTGACATCGTGCTCATGGGGGCTTGTTGGACATGATAGAAGGTTTTCATGTGACATGGTGCTCATGGGGGCTTGTTGGACATGATAAAAGGTTTTCCTGTGACATCGTGCATATTGGCTTGTTGGACATGTTAGAAAGTTTTAGTGTATAGTGGCGCGTACTGGCTTGTTGGACATGATAGAAAGTTTTAATGTATTGTGGCGCGTACTGGCGTGTTGGACATGATAGAAGGTTTTCCTTTGACATCGTGCATACTGGCATGTTGGACATGATAGAAGGTTTACATGTATTGTGGCGCATACTGGCTTGTTGGACATGATAGAAGGTTTTCATGTATTGTGGCGCATACTGGCTTGTTGGACATGATAGAAGGTTTTCGTGTATTGTGGCGCATACTATGGCTTTTTGGACATGATAGAAGGGTTTCATGTATTGTGGCACATACTTGCTTGTTGGACATGATAGAAGGTTTTCATGTATTGTGGCGTATACTGGCTTGTTGGGTATGATAGAAGGTTTTCGTGTATTGTGGTGTATACTGGCTTGTTGGGTATGATAGAAGGTTTTCGTGTATTGTGGCGCAAACTGGCTTGTTGGTTATGATAGAAGGTTTTCGTTTATTGTGGCCCATACTGTGGCTTTTTGGGTATGGTAGAAGGTTTTTGTGTATTGTGGTGTATACTGGCTTGTTGGGTATGAGAGAAGGTTTATGTGTATTGTGGTGTATACTGTGGCTTGTTGGACATGAAAGAAGGTTTTTGTATGACATTGTGCATACTGGCTTGTTGGACATGATAGAAGGTTGTTTGTGTGACTTAGCACATATTGGTTTGTTGTACGTGATAGAAGGTTTTCATGTGACGTTGATGCATATTGGTTTGTTTGACATGATTGAAGGTTGTTTGTGTGACTTAGCGCATATTGGTTTGTTGAACGTCACAGAATGTTGTTTGTGTGACAAGGTGCATACTGGCTTGCTGGACATAATAGAAGGTTTGCATGTGTCTTGGCTTTTTGGACATGATAGAAGAAATCTATTTTATCGTTACAGGCAGTAATAGACAGTTTGCATGTGACATGGCGCATATTGGTTTGTTTGACATGATAGAAGGTTGTTTGTGTGACTGAGCGCATATTGGTTTTGTTGTACTTGATAGAAGGTTTTCATGTAACGTTGATGCATATTGGTTTGTTTGACATGATAGAAGGCTTTCGTGTATTGTGGTGCATATTGGCTTGTTTGACATGATAGAAAGTTGTTTGTGTGACTTAGCGCATATTGGTTTGTTGGACATGAATGAAGGTTTTCGTGTGACGTTGATGCAAATTGGTTTGTTTGACATGATAGTAGGTTGTTTGTTTGACTTAGCGCATATTGGTTTGTTGAACGTGATAGAAGATTGTTTGTGTGACATGGTGCATATTGGTTGTTGGACATGATAGAAGGTTGTTTGTGTGACTTAGCACATATTGGTTTGTTTGACATGGTTGAAGGTTGTTTGTGAGACTTAGTGCATATTGGTTTGTTGAATATGATTGAAGGTTTTCTTTTTGACTTGGCGCATATTGGTTTGCTTGACATGATAGAAGGTTGTTTGTTTGACTTAACGCATATTTGTTTGTTAAACCTGATAGAAGGTTGTTTGTGTGACATGGTGCATACTGGCTTGCTGGACATTATAAAGAAGGTTTGCTTGTGTCTTGGCTTTTTGGACATGATAGAAGAAATCTATATTATTGTTACAGACAGTCCAATGACAAAAAAACGTATCAATCAATGGGGGAGAAATAAAAGCATCAACTGGTCTGATTGTATCATAATTGGTGCAATAAAGCTTTCCCAAACTTTAGTCTACTTCTTGCATTAAGAAGCACTCATACATGAACACATAATCGAGGGCTTGGCGTGAAACGGTTGTAACTAAAAACCTATTTTGAGATCCCTGGTTTAAGGGCAATTTTGACCCCTTTGTTAACAATGCAAATTTAGGTGCCATTGCTCAGAACGAGCAATGGCACCTAAATTTCCATTGTTTACCAAATAAATGATTTAACGCTTATAAAGATTTTATGGCGAGGTGATTGACCGTGGTAAGAAAATATCAATTTTAGTTACAACCGTTTCATGCCAAGCCCTTGACATATAGGAAATATAGGTTAACTGTATTCGATTTCCCCAATAAAACCATAAAAAGTCTACACAATTTTAGATACCAGCTATTTTAGACACCTTTGCAGCCGAACCTTTTGAAAATGGAGAAATTGCTTTAATAAATACTATTTTCCTTTCCTTGTAATGTTTTTCATGGCTGCATGAAAGTCACACTGTTAAAACAACTTTCAGAAATTACATTTTTCTCGCTGATATTTTCTAAGTTGATGACTATTGGTCATCTGACGCAGTTGCAAAAAGAAATTTGCTCGTAAATAGAAATATTTTCCCAACATTATGTTGTCTTACTGCAAAGGCTTTAAACGTTATCTGTATTATTAGGTAAAATGTAATTAGTTCCATTGTAATAATCAACAAGAATTAAATCTGCTACAGTCTATTTTGGTTCTTGTTTTTTACATAAGGCTAAATTAGCCACAATAATCTTGCCACAACTTAAAGTATTTATTTTCATTGTTACCATCTTATCATTAAGAACTGTGTTATTGTCAATGATTGCAATTAAAGGAACTATCTATACAGTTAATTTTTTCCCTCATCCGGAGAATTCACCATACAACTTCAGAAAACATTGTAGGGAAAAAGGAGGATTTCTTTTCAAAGCTAGAACTGTTAATGTCTTCTTATTCCGAAATATTTTAAATTCAATATCAAAAAAATACTTCTTAATTCCTTATACGCATATAGTTACATAATATTTTTCATATGATTTTGCAGCAAACAATGCTAAAAATAGCATATTTGAGTTGTTTAAAGCCCTTCCCACAAGTCATGACGACACTAAATTCTGAAGCCTTTGCAGCAGACAACTTTGGAAAACATTGTCAATATGAGCAATTTCTCCATTTTGTCACATTGATTTCACTTCTATTCATTCAGAGAGATTGTCCTCACTTTTGCCCTAATGTTTTTTAAGATTGTCTTTTGTACAGTCATGTATATGGGAAAGGGTTTACAGAAAACAGTGCTAATTATCTAACACCAATTATCTAACACCAACCACCCCCAATTGTTATATCTCATTTAGAGATATATGATTTTATATAATGCGAGTTTTGAAATCGTAACTAAATAAAAATGTCAAAGTGTTCAATAAGTTCCTGCATATAATCTTAAAATTAACCAATTAACCATAATACTTTGATATGACTATTTGAAGTCGGCTGCTCTGAAAAAATCTACCAAACAAGAGGACTATAATGGTCCATATCACTCATCTGAAATAATACAACTTAACAGCTCTTTTGATGTACTTGCTCTGTGCATACAAGGAAATCAACCAACACCTCCCCAGGTGGCCATCATCATCACCACAGTTTTCAACACATTGGAATAATTGTGACAATCTTGGTAGCGGGTCACCCAAGGAATGTTTGTGTCAAATTATTTAAAATCAGGCCTATACTTTTGGACAAGATGATTTTCAAAGTTTTCACTCTATATATATACATATAAGGAAATCAAGCTGGTACTTTTGGCATTTTTCCATCTTTCTGATGCTGCAGCAACCAAAGTTCAACATTGAAATTAATTGAAAGAGAAACACCTAAGGATCATCCCTGTGAAATCATTTTAAAATTGGTCAATTGGTTTAGGAAGAGAAGTTGTTTTCTAGGAAAATGTTAACAGACGGACAGTCTGATGGACAGACGATCAACGGTGAGTAATCAAAAAGCTCACCCAGGCTAAATAGCGTCCTGTTTAATGTCTTTTAGGAGAACTAAACATTTCAGAAGTTTGGAATCGAAATGTAGCACCGATCAGTACTGTTTCATATCTATATATCTGAAACTCACACAATTTGTGAATTTTAAACATTTCATACGCCACCACGGTAAAGTCAATTTCAGATGAGGTCTCCATTTTTAAAGTGGACTGATATTAAGTCTGATTGGATGTTGTGCTGCATCCAATCAGAATAATTATAATATTGACTAACTATATGTCAAAAAAGCGAAAGGGCAGTGAAAAATCCCACAGGTGATGTTTGTAGCAAAGCATAATCAACAACCATGGGTGTTCAGGTGATGTTTGTAGCAAAGCATAATCAACAACCATGGGTGTTCAGGTGATGTTTGTAGCAAAGCATAGTCAACAACCACAGGTGTTCAGGTGATGTTTGTAGCAAATCATAGTCAACAACCACGGGTGTTCAGGTGATGTTTGTAGCAAATCATAGTCAACAACCATGGGTGTTCACCGATGGGATCTGGCTAGTTAATCTGTAGTTGTGATAACGCTATCCCCATTGACATTGCAAAATGGTTGTAGATTACATTGAATTAGGAATATTTTATGTTTGAGTCATGACAGTGTCATTCCACATTGGTTTAAAATTATTTATTTTACATAGAATGTAAAACAAGGTTTAAGTTTATATTAATCAAGCTCGATGTCTGCTTCCTGAAGACTTATCCAGTACTTGCACTGTTTGTGTGGTAAAATTTGCACCCGCTCATCACAGGACCTGAACCCGAGAGTTCTATGGTACAAGAGGCCAACGCTCTACCACCGGGACTTCTATGGTACAAGAGGCCGATGCTCTACCACCAGGACTTCTATGGTACAAGAGGCCGACACTCTACCACCGGGACTTCTATGGTACGAGAGACCAATGCTCTACCACCGGGACTTCTATGGTACAAGAGGCCAACGCTCTACCACCAGGACTTCTATGGTACAAGAGGTGGATGCTCTACCACCGGTACTTCTATGGTACAAGAGGCCAACGCTCTACCACCAGGACTTCTATGGTACAAGAGGCCAACGCTCTACCAGCGGGACTTCTATGGTACAAGAGGCCAACGCTTTACCACCGGGACTTCTATGGTACAAGAGGCCAACGCTCTACCACCGGGACTTCTATGGTACAAGAGGCTGATACTCTACCACCGGGACTTCTATGGTACAAGAGGCTGATGCTCTACCACTGGGACTTCTATGGTACAAGAGGCCAATGCTCTACCACCGGGAGTTCTATGGTACAAGAGGCCGACGCTCTACCACTGAACCACTGTCTTCCACATTAATGCGCATCAACTAAAAAGCTAAACTAACTCTCAAATGTCTAGGGTGCTCAAACTTTGCATCAAACCTTGCTGAGATATGCCCATAAACTGAAACACTTATTCCAAAGAATTTCTACAACCGCAGGTTTTTGATAATTTCTTACATAATTATTGACTGTTTATAGCCAAAATTTGATAAATCAGTAGGGAATAATTGAGACCACATTGTTTTCTACTAATTTCTCCATGCTGCTTTCATCCACAGACATTTTTAAATATCATCAACATCTCAATTCCCAAAACTAATGTATTGATAAACAATTAACCTGAAATGGGCAGTAATACAGATGCAAATTTGACACCATGCATAGACACAATAATTATTAAAATTTCTTATTTTTAACCTTTTTCTAACATACAGATGACTTTTAACACATTTGCAGCAAAGAGAGAAATTGTTCATTGTAAGCAATTTCTCCTTTTGCCAATATGTTTTTTTCATTCTAATCCATATTTATGCATTCATTTATAGAAATGTTTCATATGTTTGGGCATGTTTTAAAAGTCGTCTGCAGAGAATTTGTTTGATATGGTCAATGATATCTCCAATCCATATCTTCACAATTTCCCCAAGATCGAAATTTTGACGATTCTGTCACAGCAATTCCAAAAATGAGAATTCATTTATTACATAATATTATAATGTTGAAAACATTTTGGCAAAAGGAGATATTTCTCATTATTTCTTCTTTTGTAGCAATGTTTTCAAGAGCAGTATTCTGCAAATGCATCAGAATGCATCCATATGTGGGAAAGGATTAAAACTTGTCTGCATGTAATAAAAATATTTCAGGAGCCATATCGAGGGCTTGGCGTGAAACGGTTGTAACTTAAAACCTATTTTGAAAACCCTGGTTTAGGGGCAATTTTGACCCTTTTGTAAACAATGCAAATTTAGGTGCCATTGCTCAGAACGAGCAATGGCACCTAAATTTACATTGTTTACCAAGAAACGTGATTTAACGCTTATAAAGACTTTATGGCGAGGTGATTAACCTTGGTAAAAAAATACCAATTTTAGATACAACTGTTTCACGCCAAGCCCTCGATATGCAGTTCTCAATTTTTCTGCAATATCAATACTACTTTATCTCACTCCGATCTTTTAAATTTTCAATCAAATCTCTTGTAAAATCAGGAAATGTCTAAAGATAGCCAATGAGAAATTTGGTTATAAAAGTGTTTAATTAGCACAAAATATCTCATCCGTTTTCCCTGTATACCTTGAAGACGCCGAGCCCTCGGTAGCGACGCGGGCTGTCAATCCAGGGGTTGTGACAAAAGTCAATGCGACATGCGTCTTTCGTCTTCCACCAATGGGCTAAATCTATGTGGAAAAGCAGCCAGTTGCTTGGGAATAATTGTTGTGTGGTGTATATACTGGTGTGAGAAAACCAGGAAATGCATGAGTAGGTGAACTGGCCGCTGTGATATAACTGAGAAACTGTTAAAAACGACGTTAAACCCCAATCAATCAATACCATTAAGACAAGTCTTTACTATTTCCCTCATACAGACACTTTCTGACGCCTCTGCTGCATAGACTACTTTTGAAGAAATTGTATCAAACGGAAAATTGCTCATTTACTGCAATGTTTTCAACTTTATCATTTAATTGTTCTTTCATTTTTTGTTTTCAAAGTTGTCTGCTGCTGATTTGTTGTATGTCGGAAAAGGGTTACTATTTACCCAGTGTTATATTTGTAGAGTCATCTACTTACATGAGAACACAGAGGATAAATTTTAACATCTGAATAACTAATGGAATATGATTTTAATATGTTAACATATTGTTGGAAAAAGAGGAAATTGCTTGTTTTTAACAGTTTCTTCTTTTTTTCCATAATGTTTTCAATAGTCTTTGTGCTGGCGTTTAATGTCATGTGTATTGGGGGAAAAGGGTTAACATATACCTATCGAATGACACCAAGATATCATTAGTCTAACCCCTTCCCTCAAATAGATGCTTTCTGACGCCTCTGCAGCAGATGGCTTTTTGAAAACCGAGCAATTTCTCCTTATGCCACAATTTTTCTACTTTTAGTCATAGGTCATCCATTCAATTATAGAGATTTTCCATTTTTTGACAAAAGATATTCAAAGTCGTCTGCTGCAGAATTGTGGTATGAGGGAAAGAGTTAACATATACCTATTGAATGACGCCAAGATTTCATTAGTTTAATGAATTGTGTTGTCCCCGGGGGTGAGATTCTGTCAATACAGGGGATTATCAAGGATTGTTTTCTCCACAGCGTTGACACTTGCCCTAAATAATATGGTTTTCATATCATCAATGCCTTGGATATAGAGGTTTGTGTCAAAAAGACAAAATGTTTTCATCTCGACTTTCTCTGTAATAACCAGATAAAACATTGGTTACGCCTTTCTTGCAACTCTGCAACAGACGACTTCCGAAACATTGTCCCAAAAGAAGAAATTGCTCATGCTTTCAGCTTTATTTCTAGAGATATTCCATGTTTTTGCCTAAATATTCTGAAAGTCGTCTGCTGCAAGATGCAAGAAAGGCTAATAACCAATGTTTCATCTGGTTATCACAGAGAAATTAACCCTTTCCCTCATATAGACGCTTTCTGACGCCTCTGCAGCAGACAGCTTTTTGAAAACATAGTGACAAAAGAAGAAATTGCTCAAAACAAGCAATTTCTCTTTTTGCCGCAATGTTTTCCTCTTTTAGTCATAGGTTATCCATTCAATTATAGAGATTTTCTATTTTTTGACAAAATATACTCAAAGTCGTCTGCTGCAGAATTGTCGTATGAGGGAAAGGGTTAATTATATAACATTGATTGCTAAACAAGCTTTACATTCAGTTTACATAAATCAAACTTGATCACTTAACACGTAATCCTGCCATTTGTGGGGGAAAAATCCAAAAGGCAAAACCCGCTCATCAAGGGATTCAAACCCAGAACCTTTTGCATGAGGGTCGACGATCTATCTCTGCACCACTATCTCCCCCACAAGAGTTGTCCCTAAGGACAGCAATACCTTACATTTCAAATACTATTTTTACGAAAATTTAGTTTTCTATATAATCAACTTTTTTAGCGCAATAGTAGAAACAGGCAAACTGAAAAAGTGCTGAAGAAATCACAAAATATACAGTTAAAACTTTGACATGTACATGAACTTTTCCTAATTGCAATTCACTGAGTAATGTGAGCTTAATCAGAGAGATTATCTTATCCATTTCCCACATATAGATGCATTTTGACGCATCTTCAGCAGGGGACATTTAAAAAACATTGTGGCAAAAGGATTGATTGATTGTTTTGTATTTTACGCTGCTTCCAACAATTTTTTCAGTTATGTCACTGCATTTCCTGTATGAGTTAACAGTACTAAACTGGTCCATTTATCCTAACAGCCAGTCAGTCAGTTGTATTGCTAAATCTGCAATCCTGAGCACCAATGAGGGCAGCCATTACTACCTTTTCTCCTAGCAAAAGAAGAAATTGCTCATGATGAGAAATTTCCCTTTTTGCAACAAAGTTTCAGATTTATTCATAAATCACATTTACATTTATAGACATTTTAAACTTTTTTGCCAAGATGTTTTCGAATTTGTCTCCTTTAGATTTGTTGTATCTGGGAAAGGGTTTAATGACCCAAAAGTTTCCATGCATAGTAAACTAGATGTTGCATTGCACAGTCATGTTTTACAGTCTTGTCAAAAATTATTAGAAAATGACATTTTTGGAGGATACAATAAAAAAATTATTTGAAAATCAGCCTGACACTTTCGGAGGAGAAGATATTTTAAAGATTTTTTCGTTTCTTTGCCATGGAAACCAGAATTCTGCATAGATCTCAAAAATTTGAAGTTATTCTGGTGAGGTCATTGAGCGGATGCTTTCTGTGAAGTTTCATCCCAATTGACACACTGGTTACTGAGGACAAAATGTTGACGGACGACGCACGATGGACAAAAGGCGATCACAATAAGAAGAACAATATTAATGCATGCATTGACACTGCTAGCTCAGCACATCTTTCCTGTAAGTTTGTTACAATCAATTTTGTATTACATCAGCTGTTACTGATCCTATAATCCAATCAAAATTGAAAAGATTGAAAACACAGATTTGTTTGTTTTATTTGGGTTTATTCCCACTACCAGTTATATTTTTTCAATAATATCACTGCTGCAGTACCCTGGGTGAATCTCCAGTATTAACCCTTTTTCCCTCATATAGACGCCTGCTTAAGCAGCGGACAGCTTTTTGAAAACATGTTGACAAAAGAAGAAATTGCTCAAAACAAGCAATTTCTCCTTTTGTCAGCATGGCTTCAACTTCTGTCAGGATGTTTTCAACTCTAGTTTATTATTGTTAGTCGCCGGGCAGAAGCCCACGACTTCTATTTTTAATAGCTTTTCGGAAATGACATGGGAGGAAAGTTATTATTAGAAAAAAAAAAAAAATTAAATGTCTTGAACATATTACAATTGTGATTGTTTTAAAAGCACTTAGTTATGACACATCTAAAATGAAATAAATAATCCGATGTTTTAAGTATTTGCAGTTTCTTTATTTATTCTTTACTCGCATTTATGTTTTTTGGTCTTATTTACAAAGATAAACCCTGCTAGACTTGCTGCAGAATGTTATGTGTCAATATCGAGATAAAAATCACGTCGAATTCTCCTTTTAGTAGCAATTGTAACTTACTAAATGTTATTTTCATGTTCAAAGAGATGTCTTGATGTATGTAGAATTTATTTAATAATGTTAATCCATGAATATCTAAAAAAGGAACTGTTTCTAAGCTAAATATGTTGATCAAGTGACTACCGAAAACGGACTGCGTAGATAAATCTCCTTTGCAGAGAGCCGTTCTTTACAATCACTTACAAATAGTTAATTATAGGTGATTTAAAATGTTTATTTGGTTCGAAACAAATGACGAAAAAAACAATCTGAGATAAAACTGGTTTTAATATAAAAATTACTTTGAATGAACACTCTCTGCATGCCTATAAAGAGAGTGTAAAAAACGACAATTATGCGATGAAGAAACGAATCGGGTCTTTCGTACAAAATTATTTTGTCCTTGACATTTTTAAATTTGTCATAAGATTCCCTACAGGCATTTTGCTTGCGATCTGCATATTGTTATGCATCATTAACACAAGGGCGCTCATCATATCATTATAAAACACACTCTCTGCCTATAAAGAGAGTGTAAAGAACGACAACTATGCGAAGCAGAAATGAATCGGGTCTTTCGTACAAAATTATTTCATCCTTGACAATTTTAAATGTGTTATTAGATTCCCTACATGCAATTTGCTTGCAATTTGCATATTGTTATGCATCATTGACACAAGGGCGCTCATCATTATATAATTTTAAAACATGAGTAGACTAATGATTGGCAAGATTACTCATTTCCTGTTTATGATCAATAATTAGTTGGCTGTGTATATGGTCAAACTACCTTAGAATGGAGATTGATCATAAACAATGAAAGGCTTTAATTATATTTCAATGAAGGACATTCACTTCGTTTACAAAAAAAATGCAAGTTATGATACATTTTCAATTGACCCCCACCCCTGATGTTCCAATATGCCCTTTAGTTGATAACTGTTTTTTCAACTACTATAATGTAAGTGTTATGCATAACTGCAGTATGGATTTCTGGCGACATTGATGCGTTGCATCAACTTTCTCTAATACTTTCATTTAAAGAGAGTTCCCCAATACTTTCGGGAATGTTTTCAAAGTCGTCTCCTGCAGATTCATGGAATGAAAGAAAGTATTAACCCTTTTACCACATGTCAGACACATTTTAACACATCTGCAGCAGACAAATTTTTAAATATTTTAGCAATAAAATAATTGCCACAATGTTTTAAAACTTTATTCAGCAATCATATTACCATTAAAAGAGAATTGCCGTATTTTGCATACTAGATATTTTCAAATTCTTTGGCTGCAGATTTAATGTATGCGGGAAAATGTTTATCTGGTAAACGTACATTCATTTCATCTTGTATTTTCAAATATTTTGAAAAATCTAAAAATGGCAAAATAATGGGATGATTTGAAGTGACTCTTAGTCCCACATTTTGATTGATTTATTGGAGGCTTAACGCCATTTAATTTTGATCAGTTATGTCACAGTGGCCAGTTCACCTTCTCATGTGTATCCTAAAATTTCTCCCACCGGGACTCCACACAACATACATTCCAACTGACTGCTTTTCATCATAGACTGTTAGATCATTGGTGAGAGAAGAATGACCTACACTCATCACAGTGACTTTTTTCAAAAGTCATAAAAGAATGTTGGTCAAGTTGTGAAACAAACTAAAAAAACCTGGATTGACAGCCCGCGTCGCTACCGGGGCTTGGCCCCACATTTTGAAAAGGGTCACATTTAATCATGTCATCAATCGATCAACAGAAGCTCCCATTGGAGAGCTGACCAATCCATACAACATGTGATTTGACCCTTCACTTTGTATGTTACCTATTGTTCTAGATTGACTGTATACTACTAATTAACCCTCTTCCACCTGCAGACTCATTTTGATGGAACTGCATCAGCCAAATTTCCAAAACATTATTGCAAAAGGAGCAATTGCTTATAATGACAAACTTCTCCTTTTGCCAAAAGGATTTCTACTCTATTGTTTAACCCTTTCCCTCATATAGACGCTTTCTGACGCCTCTGCAGTAGACGGCGTTTTGAAAACATAGTGACAAAAGAAGAAATTGCACAAAACGTGCAAAACTTTTTGTCATAGGTTATCCATTCAATTATGGAGATTTTCTATGTTTTGACAAAATACGTTTAAAGTCGTCTGCTGCAGAATTGTCGTATGAGGGAAAGGGTTAAACAAATTTAATTTTCATTTCAAGAGATTTTCAATAATTTAAACAGCATGTTTTCAAAGTCGGCTGCAGCAAAATTTGTTCTTAACCCTTTCCCTCATACGACAATTCTGCAGCAGACGACTTTGAACATATTTTTTTAAAAAAATAGAAAATCTCCATAATTGAATGGATAACCTATGACTAAAAGTGGAAAAACATTGTGGCAAAAGGAGAAATTGCTCGTTTTGAGCAATTTCTTCTTTTGTCACTATGTTTTCAAAAAGCTGTCTGCTGCAGAGGTGTCAGAAAGCGTCTATATGAGGGAAACGGTTAATGGGCAATGGTTAGATAGAGTAACGAATCTGGTCAATAATGGTGTAGACAAGAAAACCTGAGTAATAACCAATTTGAGTTGATGCTCCCAAAATGGTTGTAAAATATCAAAGGGCCATATTTCCTTTAAAAAAATGTCTGGTTTTAATAAGCTGATAATATGTAGATCTACTCTCTTAGTACCCAGGCTTCCCATCAATTTTCTTTGAATTCTAGTGAACTGTTCTTGCATCCCCGAATCAATTCTGAGTGTGGTCTGTGGGGATGGGTATTCTTGGACAGTGCAATTTGCAAGCCCAATACTGGAAAGCCATCAAAAGATCTAAGCAAAACCTTTCCCACTAACAATAAATCTTCAGTCATATCACTACAGCCAATTCTCATACCAGATTTGTCTGGCTTTCTCTCACCAGTACTCCACACAGTATACTTTCAAAGCAACTGGCTACTTTTCCACAAAGACTGTTAGCCCATTGTTGGAAGATGAATGACACTTGTCGTACTGACTTTTTTCAAACATCAGAAAGAATGTTGGTTGGGCTTCGGTTAGGAACCCACAACTGCTTGATTCACAGCCCTCGCTTCTTGTGACCCACAGACTTTGCACTTTCTGGCAAAGGAGAAATTGCTCATTATGTCACTTTCTCCTTTTGCCACAATGTTTTCAAAATATGTACAGTTCAACACTTAGGAGAACAAAAATGTCTGTACATGCAGTTTTCTTCAAAAATGTATAATGTGAAAGCCAAAAACTGAAAGCCTTTTACTGTATTGTTTAGAATTAGATATTTTCCTTGTATGGTTAACACATAATACGCCCGTCAGGAATTTCTTTACAAATATTCTAAGTCCAAAAAGGGGCATAAATCATTCAAAAATTGACGAAATCCCAGGAAATATGAACTTGATCTGTGACACATCAATACAAAGCTGTATACATAATTTCAGCGCAATACATGAAAGCATGTAGAAAAAAGTGCGGAAAACAAATATTCTAAGTCCAAAAAGGGGCATAACTCATTCAAAAATTGACAAAATATCAGGAAATATGAACTTGATCTGTGACACATCACTACAAAATTTCAGCTCAATAGCTCAAAGTATGTAGGAAAAAAGTGCGGAAAACCCGAACGGACGGACGGAGGGACGTGACCATACCATAATACGTACCGTTTTTAAGAAACAGTCGTATAATAATATACAGACCTTATTGGATAAAAGGACCCAGTCAAACGTCCATAAAACATTCAGACTCGGACATCAAGTTTTGACAGTATAATTTATCATGTCATAGAAATACTCATTTTTTGTGGTGTTTTTTTAACCCTTACCTATATGTGTAACAAATCTGCAGCAGACTATATTTTCAATATTAGGCCACACCAATTTGATGTCTTGGTCTTTGGATTTCTTTTTTTAAAATTAGGGGCGAGCGAGCGAATTTTTTTTTTTTTTTTTTTTTAATGTTTGATCTTCGTACTATTCGTTTTAAAAACTGAGGCGATATATATTTTTTTTTTTAAGTTATTATAATGAAAACATTAACTTGTTGGTATCAAGATCTATTTATCTTACTATAAACAGTTTAAAACTTATTACACTATATGTTTTACTGATTAATTAACACTAAAACTGTAACACTCTATTTATTATTGATGTAATCCACTTGGAATATTCCTTTTTAAAGTATTCATATTCATTATTTACTCGTTCTTATATTACAATACTCCCTTTACAAGCAATATCATGCTGTTTACAACTTGTAAACCATCATTCAATCAATCTATTATAGTTTCAAGTAACTAACTTGTCTTTATTTGCAGTAAGTTGTTTAAAAGACAGACAGACATCATAAATCATGTATAGACCAGAATAAGTTTAAAATTTAGTTCAATTTTATTTTTTTATTAAATTGACTGTGTAAAAGCAAATGTAATGGTATTCCAATTTAATAAAGATCCAATATCTCCACATATGCATTTTAAATAACTAGGTTGACAACTGGTTATTTAAAATACATATTATATAGGGATATTGAATCTTAAACTGGAATACCAATACATTTGATTTTGTATAGAGTCAGTTCTTTAAAAAAATATATGTATTTTAAATAACTAGGCATTGTCTATACCATTATGCCATTAGTGGAGGATGACTCAAAACATGGATAATACACAAGCTAGGTTGGCACCATGGTATTGCTAAAACCACAAAAATCCACAAGCCAACCTCAAATGAAGCTCGAACCAACATCAGTTAAAGATTTTAACCACTCAGCAATGAAGGCCCCTAAAATGGCATTGTGTTGTTTTTTTAAGTTTTCACAAATTCTATGCTCTAGAACAGAATAACAGATCACCAAATGCTAAATAACTGTCTGCCAGTTTAATATTTATTTAATGCATTGAGTACATAATGGCATAGATGGTAGATCTAGACCAGACTGGAAAATGATTTAAAAGGCTATACAAGTTTGGTACACAATGTAAATATTGCCATTAATTTATGATAAGTTTCATAATTATCTTCAGATACAATTGGCAGAAACAAATTTTGATGACAAATCAATTGTTTTTGTTAACTTATTTGTTCTTGAAGAACTTCCGACCCCAAGTCTTGACCATCCTTCTACAGGAAGCAGATATCTCTGAACTTTCATATCGGTGGAAGAAATGCAAACTGGTTGAGCGGATGCATTTTCTCGAATGTAAACATGTTTTATGGATGCATCCGTTAAAGCCTCATCTGTAATGTGTGACAATTTATCAAATACTTGAGAAAAGAAATCACTTAGCTACAACACGAGGGCAGTTTTTGCTATAATTGCCTTATTTTGATCTCGCGCAGACAGCACAAAAACAGACATTTTTATGGACCACTTGTTTACCGAAAGTGGAAAGCGAAAGTGGAACATAGTTCTTTTTTTGGGGGGATAGAACTTGTGATAAATGTGTTGATTGTTTACTCATTATTTTTATGTCTTTTTATTGCATACTTGGTCACATTTCGGAAATAAAGTAAAGAAATTGGCATTAATTTCCATTTTTGTGTTTATCATTTAGAACATGTTCACATTTTCGGCGGATGACTTGAATATTTAAACAAACAATTTGTTTACGTACGAAGCTGGAAATGTCCTGGATTCGTTACTCATTATTTTTTCTTAATAAATATTATTCATAAGTTCTAGCTATTTAATCACATTAATTGTTTGGGTAGAATCTAGTTTGTCAGTCAGCGGAAATGAAAATACAAAGTAACTTCTGCGCATGTTCACATTTTGTAAACAACGGTTTTATTATTATTTGGCTCTTATCATGTCACTATGCAAGTGTTTTTCTCTTGCGACATTTTGTCCTCCGTTACGATCGATTCAGCCTTGTGTTTCAGGTGTTTGGGCAGAGCCCCCGATATATTGCATTTTCACCCACCTCAATCTTAACATGACAACTCTTCACTTCGAAACATTGGGTAATTTAGTTTTGTTTCGTTCTATTTATTTATTCTTTTTCCGAACATTAAAATCGTTAACTAGTACGCATGCAACCAAAACATCCTTTCTGGCCTCCGTCAGAAAAAAATCACCTGCACTTTCGCTTACTTTACAACCATTTCTTGGGGACTGGCATACTAGATGTGTTCCAATTGTTTATTTGTATTTAAATGATGCTGGATTTGTCGGTTTTTTAAAAATAAATCCGGAAAAAATATGATTTTTTTTTATTTATTTTTTTAACTTTTGAAACGGGAGTTTTTTTTTATATTTTATTTTCTCAAAATTGAATAAACAGGAGCGGGAAATCCGACAACCAAGATATCAGTTTGGTGTGGCCTTAGGGCCAACATATGAAAATATATACAAATGAACTTAAATCATGAGAAATTCTTCCATTGGCCACAATAATTTCAAAAGTCATCTGCTGCAGATGCGTTATAATGTGTCTGCAAATGGGAAAGCGTTTAAGAAGGGGAAGTAATCAATGGGATCACAGGACCATATCCTCTATAAGTATTTCGGTTACATCTGTACGACAGTTTGCTTATTCATTATCCCAGGGTAAAGAAACCAGTACTAGGCTAGGAAACGTGCCTTGCCTAAGGGCACTACACCATTACCTCAGCGACTGGGGATGGAAACCCAGTTCCAAATCCTCAACGTTAACCACTCGGCCACCCGCTGCAGATTCCTATGAGAAGGATAAGGAGTAAACAGATCTGGATAATCCTTTTCCTTCATATAGATGCTTTCTCAAGCCTCTGCAGCAGACAGCGTTTTGAAAACATGGCGACAAAAGAAGAAATTGCTCAAAACAAACAATTTCTCCTTTTGTCTCCATGTTTTCACATCTATTCAATTATTGAATTTCGATTTTTTTGGGGGTATCCTTTCAAAGTCGTCTGCTGCAGATTTGTTGTATGTGGGAAAGGTTTAACCCTATATTGTGTATGCAGATCAGAGATTATTCTTTTGAGTACCCTCAATAGAGGGTTTCGAGGTGCTATATGTTTCAGGACATGAGTTACGTTCACCGACAGTGCAATACATGATCACATAGTCTGGTGTCCAGCTTGCTATAGTTAATTATAGTATGTTTGGCCTGAAACAACAATATCGCCCAGATTGTTTACCTCCCCTTACATATCTCGATCATACACATAGTAAATTAGTAAATACACAACTTGATGTTTGGAATCAATACATGATTAACATAATGACCTCATTTGTCAAAGGAAAAAAGTCCTTCTGAACTCGTCCATAAATTAGTGTAGATACAGATCAGAAAGAGTCTCAAGCACAGCCTGATGTGTTTACAAACCAACTTTTAAAGAAAAGGCAGAATTTGCACAAACGATCAGTTTCCCAATTTTGAAACCTGGTTTTGAACTCTGCACCAACTTCAAACTTCCAATTCGTCTTTCTTCCCAAGTGTAGAAATAACTATGGTATTAACCCTTTCCCTCATACGACAATTCTGCAGCAGATGGCTTTGAACGTATTTTGTCAAAACATAGAGAATCTCCATAATTGAATGGATAACCTATGACTAAAAGTGGAAAACATTGTGGCAAAAGGAGAAATTGCACGTTTTTGTGCAATTTCTTCTTTTGTCACTATGTTTTCAAAAAGCTGTCTGCTGCAGAGGCGTCCAAAAGCGTTTATATGAGGGAAAGGGTTAACCTGGAATATCTACGTCCCTGGGTACATACTTTTATTTACCATATATTAATAATAATAATAATAATATTGAGTGACCATTAGCTTTTATTTTCATACTTCGGGGATAAATTACGACAAGAGTGGAAAAGTTTGTAGTCTTTTACCTATTTTGGATGACTTCAGACAGCTTAAAGCATCAGAAGATTTTTAAAGCATCATGGGAGAATGAACAAGAGCTGTCCCTGGACTTTTTTAATGCTTGACAATTAAACTAAATTTTTGCAGTAAAAGGCAAAACAAAAATCCTTGACAGAGTTATCTTCTCTTGTCTATAGATGGAGGTCATGGTGGTTAACTTTCCTAGCAATAGTCAATAATTGGATTTTACCAAGATTCAATGTATTTTCTAAGTCGAAAAAGGGCAATAATTCTGATAAAAACCTTCACAGATTTATGTTCTCTTGTCTGTTGATGGAGGTAATGATGGTAAATAAATATTGTGTATTTAAAGGCAATATCTCTAAAGGTTTTCAAAAGTGGGGTGGTACGGAAAACCAAGTTCAATGTACTTTAAAAGTGTAAAAAGGGCCATCGCCACAAAAACCTTCAGAGTTATGGTCTCTTGTCTGTTGATGGAGGGAAAAATGGTGAATAAGTATTGTAAGTGGTAAGTGTATAAGCTATATATATCTCTAATCGTTTTGAAAAAAAGTGGGAAAAACTTAACCAAAATTGTAAGTCGAAAAAGAGCCATTATTCTTATAAAAACCTTCACAGATTTGTTCTCTTGTCTGTTGATGGATGTAATGAAGGTGAACATGTATTGTAAGTTTCAAAGTAATGGTTTTGAAAAAAGTGAGGTGGTACAAACAAATTAACCAAGGTGTGACACCTAGGACAGCTAGCCTTTTCTTTGAAAAGCTGAGCTAAAAATTACTCAAAATGAGCAATATTCTATTTCCTACAATATTGGTATTAGTACGATTCTTCCAAATGTCCAGATGTTACAGTTTTCAAACAACTACTCTTACAAGTAAATCAGATAAACAATTTACCCTTTCCGACATACACCACATGAGCCATTCCACGAGAAAACCAACATTATGGACTCTGCCTAAAGTATCGACCCAGATCACCCTGTGCAATCTGCACAGGTTAATCTGGGCCGACACATTCTGTCTCTGGGAGATAGAGGTATATGGAGTAATGCTTCCTGAAACAGAAAATCCACAGGAGGCGAAAAGTGTCTGTCTGGGTTAGCCTGCGTGACATGCTTTGGCTGATCTGGGTTGATACATTACGCAGAGGCCATAATGATGTGTTTCTCGTGGAACGGCTCATTTAAATTCAGCAGATGACTTTGAAAACATGTGGTTAAAATAAGGTCAATATCCTCTATAAATGAAAGTTCAATCATGGAATATTGTTCAAAACATTGTGGCAAAAGGAGCAATTTCTCCTTTTAATACAATGTTTTCAAACGACATCTGCTGCAGAGGCATCAGGCAGCGTCTGTATGTGGGAAAGGGTTAAATATCACAGTTCAAGGCTTGTTTTGCCATATATTTATTTGCAGGGTTTGTTGTTACACCCAACAGTCAAGCCAATTTAGAGGCATTGGTAGGCAATAAGAGACCTCGGAACAAGCATGGTGGAACTTAATAAAGTATAAAATCTGTATCAATTGCCTTGTGAACACACACTGAGAGCTTGTCTGAGCTCGTTTCCTGACTGTAATTTAAGGGCAGAATATTTTATCAGTTCCTAACTAAAATGAGCCACTTCACAGAAGAAAAAAACTTTCTTGACTTTGCAACGACAAAAGATTGGGAACAGTCTTTGCTGGCACGCAGTCTGATCAGTATCCCCAATGCGAGCCACTCAGTCACTGAATCGTTCCTATACATGTGTCCGACAAAGCATCCTTGCCTTAACCCTTTCCCACCAGCAGACGGCTTTTTGAAAACATAGTGACAAAAGAAGAAATTGCTCAAAACAAGCAATTTCTCCTTTTGCTACGATGTTTTCCTCTTTTAGTCATAGGTTATCGATTCAATTATAGAGAATTTCTATGTTTTGACAAAATATGTTCAAAGTCATCTGCTGCAGAATTGTCATATGAGGGAAAGGGTTAAGAGTTTCCTAATAATTCTCAGTTACCCTAGAGAACTGATCAACCCAATTGTGTTTTATAACATTTTCAGCAATTGTTTCAGTTATACACCATAGCATTTCCCAGGTTAAATTAGCAGTACTAGATTTCATCTACAAGCTATTTCATCCAATAATTGCTTGATCAAAATAAAATGCTATATCAGCAATATTGAGCTATGGTGGTGAAAACCACATTATTCTTTTTCTTGAAATTGACAATCATAGATTTTCACTAGAAAATTTAAAATGATCTTTGGTATGACCTGACAAGGGGTGTAAAACAATGAAATTTGGTCACAATTAGGACCACCTATTTATTTGGTAGCATGCAGTCTGGCTTTCAACTTGACCCTGAAAGAATATGAGCTTAAGCCAGATTCCAATACAAAGCTATTTTGGGTATTCATTAACCCTTTCAACTTTAGGACGTATTTTGATGCAACTGCAGATGTAGACGTTAACATCGTGACAAAAGGAGACAATTTGATCATGATAAGCAAGTTTTTGTTTTAGTCATAATGTTTTCAACTCCATTCCATCAAAGTACTTAACCCTTTCCCACATACGACAATTCTGTAGCAGACGACTTTGAACGTATTTTGTCAGATGGATAACCTGTGACTAAAAGTGGAAAACATTGTGACAAAAGGAGAAATTGCACGTTCTGTGCAATTTCTTCTTTTGTCACTATGTTTTCAAAACGCCGTCTGCTTTAACCCTTTCCCTCATGCGACAATTCTGTAGCAGACGACTTTGAACGTATTTTGTCAAAACATAGAAAATCTCTATAATTAAATGGATAACCTATGACTAAAAGTGGAAAACATTGTGTCAAAAGGAGAAATTACACGTTTTGTGCAATTTCTTCTTTTGTCACTATGTTTTCAAATAGCCGTCTGCTGCAGAGGCGTCAGAAAGCGTCTATATGAGAGAAAGGGTTAAATCTATAAAGGTTTTTTCATATTTTGCCTAGTTGTTTTTAAAGTTGTACAGTTAAGAACATCTTGAAATTGATAAATTGACCGTTCACGCTCCGCTCCATTCCGTTCCGCTCACGTTCCATTCAGCTCATAAAGCGTTCACTCATTCATAACATTGTGACTGCTTTTTTACGCTACACTCAAATTGAGCGAAGCATTAATGTGATTGGATTTTTTCGTTCATTATGATTGTTTCGTTCAGAGTGCAAAGTTCCGTTCCGCTCATAAAGCATTCAAACTTCGTTCCAATCACGTTCCACTCAGATTGTCAATTTCATGATGTTCTTAACTGTATGCTGCAAATTTGTTGTATTTAGGAAAAAGTTTAATCTGCAATGCATGAAATCAGGCATATTGAAGAATACTACAGAGAAATCAATTCATTTGGATATGATCCTGCCTGCAAGCCTCGGGTTGTGAACTAGCATAACCCTCTCCCACAGACGCCTCTGCAGCAAACAACTTTTGAAAACATTGTTACTTTGCCAAAATGTTTTCAACTCCTTTTTAAACTAGAACTATCACTGAAGATGATAAATACCCCTAAACAGCACCTTGACCTACACCATAACTTAATAAGTAAAAGGGCCATAACTCTGTAAAATAACATGCAATTGTAACCCCTTTAGGATATGCTCATCTCCTCTTGGTATAGAAGCTTCATGTAAAATGTTATTGAATTCCACCCAGTGGTTTGTAAGAAATAGGCCTGACAAAATATGGCTTCCGACTGACAGCCCGACACAGTGACTCCAATATACCCCCTCTTCTTCGAAGGGGGTATAATAATTCTATTTTCATTTATATAGATTTCTCACATTCTCGTCTAAATGTTTTAAAAAATCGTCTGCTGCAGATATGTGGGAAAAGGTTAAACAGTAAAATTTATGCAATTTCTTAATAATATATAACCTCATATGACATTTATGCAAAACAAAGCTGCTTTACAAATATCTCATTAAGTAGATGAAACATCTGCAAGTTAATGCCAGTATAAAATTGAAGCTGATTTGAACAGATTGTGGAACAGAAGATAATCTTAAGCTATTTCTCCTGATTTCAAAATGTTTTTTCAAAAAAGTGAAAACATAAGGCTAGAATTGCTCATATTCAGCATTTTTTCCCACAATGATTTCAAAAGACGTCTGCACATTGTAATTGGTAAATGCTGTTACAAAGTTATATTGAGTTAGATTTTTCTTTGCCATGACTTCGTCTGATGACAGAGTATCCTTGAATACTAATAGAACAGCTTGGAATTGTCAAAGCAAATTTGTTTATGATCACATTCTAGATAAGAAAACAGATCAGGTATCATTCTAATTAACAAAACATGCAAACAGAAAAGTACAAATCCAAATGAGATTTAATCATAAATTTACTTGAAAAATAATAATAAAATTGAAAGTAATGAAACATCGAGGAAATAGAAGATAGACAGGGTTTTCCCATTTAATTTGCCAAGTAACAATAGAAAATCTCCATAATTGAATGGATAACCTATGACAAAAAGTGTAAAACATTGTGGCAAAAGGAGAAATTGCACGTTTTGTGCAATTTCTTCTTTTGTCACTATGTTTTCAAAAAGCCGTCTGCTGCATTGTCAAATGAAAGGGAAAGGGTTAACTACACATTTAGAAACATAATCCTAGAACATATTTCCTGACAGCCTGGGTTGTTTAGTGGTTGGAGCAGGAGACCAGAGGGCTGGGTCATAACAAAGATCAAAGAAATGAAAGTAGTGACTTCCCCTCTTTAGCGCTTGACAGCTTCAGTGGTGTATTGGTAAAAGGTCCACTTTGGGTGCAGGAGGTCGCTGGTTCAATCCCAGGCCGGGGCATACTATACCAAAGACTTTTAAAATGGTAGAAATAGCTTTCCCTCCTTAGAGTTCAGAATGTTGGGGTTAGCATGATAAGGACTGGCTTGATCGCTAGTATCAGGATAAATAAATCAGTTATTCGGATACATAACCCAGAAAACACTGTGATATAACTGAAACAACTGTTGAAAATGATGTAAAACAACACTCAAACAAAAACTTTAGCACTGAGGGTTGCGCTGGTGTCAGGATAAGCTTACCAGCAGTACTGGCAATTTACCCAATAACTACTGTGATATGACTGAAATACTGCAAAATAAATAGAGTGTAAAACTCGATAAAAAAAAAAAAAAAAAAAAAAAAAAAACACTCCCAGTTCAATGACCTGTTATGGTCAGTTTGCCTTATTGCGGTAAACGAGGACAGCCCATTTATTCTAGCAGTTTTGAAGTAGGCATTAGCTCCTTAGAAAATATTCATTTATTGTTGGTTGGCCCAAATGCAATTATCCGTACAAAATATGACAAATGAATAGGGGTCCTAAATAGCCTGATATTATCTGTAATGATTATCCCCTGGAAGTGGAGCACTCTCAGGTTACATACACGTTAACACTTTACTGCATGTAGACACATTTTGACACATCTGCAGCAGACGGTTTTCAGATATTCCTTAGTTTTGCCAAGACATTTTTCCAAGAAGATTTAAAGCGCTAAGAAAGTACTGATGTATTAAACTATTACTCAACTTCCACTTGTCAGACCATTTCCACATGCAGACGTATTTTGATGAATCTGCAGTAGATCACATTAAAAAACATTGTAGCAAAATAAACAAGAGCACCACGTACGGCACAGACGCTCGACTGATAGAAAACAGAAAAAAAGCTGAGCTGAACAAACAAGAGGCCCATGAGGGCCTATGCTCTACTGGCATTGATCTGGCTTGTTTCAAAAGGAACCAATATGTCATAAATATTCAAATACCATCTAAGTTTGGTGAAGATCAGATAGTAAATGGAAGCTCTATTGTGTTCACAAGCTGTATTATAGCAATTTTGACAATTTCAAGGGCCATAATCCAGCCATGCATGGGTATATCTGATCGTTTTTTAGAAATGAACCAAACTCTCATGGATATCTAACTACTGTATAAGTTTGATTGAGATACAATCAAACATAAGGACTGTATCATGTTAACAAGCCCTATTATAGCAATTTTGACAATTTCAAGGGCCATAATTCAGACATGCATGCATGGGTGGATCTGGCTTGTTTTCGAAAGGAATCAAGCTCTCATGAATATCTAACTACTGTATAAGTTTGGTTGAGATACAATAACAAATAAAGACTGTATCGTGTTAACAAGCTCTTTTATAGCAATTTTGACCATTTCAAGGGCCATAATCCAGTCATGCATGGGCAGATCTGGCTGGTTTTCGAAAGGAACCGAGCTCTCATGGATATCTAACTACTGTATAAGTTTGGTTGAGATACAATCAAAAGTGAAGACTGTATCGTGTTAACAAGAAATTGTTTACGGACGGACGGACGGACGCACGACAGACAAATCGCCACGACATAAGCCCTTCTGGCCTTTGGCCAGTAGAGCTAAAAACCTTAACCGGACGACCACGCCACCGCCACCACAGAAAATAGGCCGAGCTGAACAAAATACCTTAACCGGAAGACCACGCCCCTGCCGACGATGACGACGCCAGGGTCATGACAATAGTTCTCGTTTTTTAAAAGTCGAGCTAAAAATTGCTCATCATGAGCAATTTCTCCTTTAGCCAGATTGTATAAGGATCATTGTTTTATTTATAGGGAGATTGTTCAAAGGTGACTGCTGAAGAACTTTTGTAAGTGGGAAAGTGTTAACCTGGAAGTGTGACAAAGACACCAATGCCAGGGTGTGTAAAAAAGTAGAGACTAAACAAAGTAGGAACGGTTATTTAACCCTTTCCCACATATAGTTGCTTCCTGATGCATCTGCAGCAGATGACTTTAGAAAACATTATGACAAAAGCTGAAATTGCTCATAATGAGCAATTTTACCTTTTGCAACAATGTTTTCAAAGTCGTCTGCAGCAGAGATGAAAATAACGGTGGGTTAGTTAAAACATACTCAATTGCATTAAGGTATTTAAGCAATAATTGTAATGCTTCAATCAATTATGTTCTTTAATCTCTGTTCAAGCATTCTAACAGAACAAGAAGTGAATTTATCCCATTAAAGAAGAGTTGGTTTAGGAAATAACTGACAAGCAATCCTGTCTTAGGAAATTAGATGTCAGAGAAAAAGATTAACTTACAGTGACCATCAATCAGAGATCGCATTTTCTTTAACTCTGCAAGCATTGCATAACATCTTATTTATAAAATAAGGCAAATAATGTGCTATCTCGAGAAGAACACATGGTCAAAGAAATATAACCAAGGTGCTCACTGAATGAGATGTTAAAGGGTCATTACTTGTGACAAAACAAGAAATTGTTCATAATCTTCACAACTCATCTACAGCTATGAAAAAGCCAGCCAGATCCAGTCCTGAATGCATAGCTGCGTAGGCTGGTATATATTTATACTATCCACCTTCAAGCCTGTATGCTCATATAGTCAGATCTAAACTCAACTTATGCACAGAAATTACTTTGTTAGCTTAAATGGTGTCTCCATGTCGGCTTCGCCCACATTTCAATGGTATGTTACCAGTACTGGTTAGTCTATCTATCAACATCCAGTGTTCAGTTGTAGAGCTATCTACAAAGTCTTCAGCCCTGCAAGGAATTGATTGATTGTTAGGTGTTTTATGCTTCTTGCAGCAATTTTTCTATTTGTTATATCACTGCGTTTCCTTGGTACATTACCTGTTCTGCTGGTCCATTAATCCTGGCACCAGCCAGTCAATCAAAATGCTAACCCTGCGACTCTGAGTGCAAAGGAGGGCAGCCACTACCAGTTTTAAAATATTTGGTATGACCAGGCCGGGAGTCAGACCTGCGACCTACCACACACCAAGAGGATGCTCAACCACTAAGCCACCGAGGCGGACCCGCAAGGAGAAAAGCCGATTCAATTTTACAAATTCTGATATGTATTCCAAAAGACTTTGCCTGCATAACATCAAAGGTTTGCAGCAGAAGCAGGGAAAGGTTTAAGGTCATTTCAAAAGACGGCCGGAAATCAGACCTGCGACCTATTACACACCAGGAGGATGCTCAACCACTAAGCCACCGAGGCGGTCCCGCAAGGAGAAAAGCCGATTCAATTTTACAAATTCTGGTATGTATTCCAAAAGACTTTGCCTGCATAACATCAAAGGTTTGCAGCAGAAGCAGGGAAAGGTTGAAGGTCATTTCAAAAGACCTCTACATTACTGACAAAAACATGCAAGATAAACATTAAGAATCAATTATCATTTATAAATAATTAATACAAAAGACTGATGGATCAAATTACTCTCCTTTAGCCCAAATCATGGTTTGAATATCTTTTTAGGACCTAGTTAAGACAGTCGTGAACTAGAATCAGCATGCAGAGATATCCAAAATCAAATACTGGTCCTTACTGCTTGAGCCTATGTTAAATTCATATTAACCCTTTCCCACATATAGACGCTTTCTGAAGCCTCTGAAGCAGACAACTTTTGAAAAACATTGCGTCAAAAGGAGAAATTGCTCAAAACAAGCAATTTCTCCTTTTGCCACTATGTTTTCAACTTTTTTCAGTAATTATACCTAATCATTTATAGAGAAATTGAGACTAAGACTATAGCTCAATATATTCAAATTCAACTACTGCAGTTTTGTTGTTGTTGGAAAGTCTTTAAGGTTTAACCCTTTCCCTCATACAGACGCTTTCTGACGCCTCTGCAACAGACGGCTTTTTAAAAACATAGTGACAAAAGAAGAAATTGCACAAAACGTGCAATTTCTCCTTTTGCCACAATGTTTCCCCCTTTTCGTCATAGGTTATCCATTCAATTATAGAGATTTTCCATCTTTTGTCAAAATACGTTCAAAGTCGTCTGCTACAGAATTGTCGTATGAGGGAAAGGGTTAAAGCAGACGGCGTTTTGAAAACATAGTGACAAAAGAAGAAATTGCACAGAACGTGCAATTTCTCCTTTTGTCACAATGTTTTCCACTTTTAGTCACAGGTTATCCATCTGACAAAATACGTTCAAAGTCGGTTGCTACAGAATTGTCGAAATACAATGCTCTGTAAGTAAATTCTATAAATTATTCATGACAGAAGTTATTGATTGATTGATTGGTGAATTACGCCACTTTCAACAATATTTCAGTTATATTACCATGTTTCCTTGATAAGTTACAAGTACTACTGGTCCGTTTATTGCGACACCAGCCAGCCGGTCGAAGTGCTAACCCTCCATCCCTGAGCGCCAAGGAGGACAATGACAGGGATTAATCACACATTATATCTAAATTCATGTTCTGTTAGACTCGAGGCTAATGTCTTATTGCAAGGAATGGTAAATTTTAGCATTAATTATTCAGCATTTACTTCTGATTTGTTCCTCCAGAGGAAAATTAGATCAACTGATAGCCCTCATTTCCATCATAAATACATTGAAGTTAGAGCATTTTCACATTAACGATTTCCCACATATAACATTTTTTTTTATCTGCAACAGACAAATTTGAACACAGCTTAGTAAAAATGTGGAAAATCTACATTAATGAGCTGTCTATCATTATTTTGGATTAAAAAAATGGTGGCAATAGGAAGAATAGCTTATTATGAGCAGTTTCTACTTTTGTCAGAATGTTTTCAAAAATAGTCTGATCTAGACACGTCTAAATGCATCTGCAGGAGGGAAAGTTCAAACCATTTACATGATAAGTTATTTTAGATTATTCTGATTGGAATTTGTCAGAGGAAATCAGATGTCAGATGAAATCATGCTTCATGACAAGACATTTTTTATGTAATGAGGGGAGATAACTGAACAATAAAAAAAGAAGAGTTATGGTTTTCAGACCCAGCACTTCCTCCCATTTTCCTGTCAACATTTGACATTTAATCTGAATACCTATATTGCAATAGAAGTGCTCCAGACAAGGTGTTAATTTGCTTTAAAAGGGAGTTAATTCAGCAAAAATGGAAACAAGATTTATGGTTCTTGGACTTTGCACTTCCTCTTATTGACCTTTCAACCATTAAAATTACCACATTCAACAAATCTGCAGCAGATGACTTTGATAACATCTTGGCAAAAACATGGAAAAGTTAAATTTATAATTATTGAATATAGTTGAAAACAGTGTGTGGCAAGAGGAGAAATTGCTATAATTATTATTCAACATTATTTAAAAAGGCTAACAACATTGCGACTAAAGCAGAAATTTGTTCATAAAGATTTAAAAATCCGTCTGCTGCAGAATTGCCTCAATTTATGTCTGCATAATATTATTGGAAAGTGATAACATTGTTAGCATCAAGAAAAGTCTACAGAAGAAGGCTAAATTGGCTAACAGCAGGAACATCTTTTTGGAACCACAAAAACAATGCATTTTTAAATGCATGTGAGAAAATGACTCTCTGGTGGAGAAAATATTAGATCTAAAAAGAACAAGAGATGTTTGTCAAACATTCAGGTCCAGGCATTGTTGAGTCATCACTCAGACAAGCTTCAAAAAGGTTTTTGTGTTCAAGGTCACTGTGACCTTGACCTTTGACCCAATGACCTCAAAATAAATAGGGTTCATCTACTGGTCAGGCCCAGCTCCAAGTCAACTTTGAGGACCATAGGTCCAGGCATTGTTGAGTTATCACTCGGACAAGCTTAAAAAAGGTTTTTGTTTTAAAGGTCACTGTGACCTTGACCTTTGACCCAATGACCTTAAAATGAATAGGGTTCTTCTATTGGTCAGGCCCAACCTCCAAGTCAACTTTGAGGACCATAGGTCCAGGCATTGTTGAGTTATCACTCGGACAAGCTTAAAAAGGGTTTTTGTGTTCGAGGACACTGTGACCTTGACCTTTGACCCAATGACCTCAAAATAAATAGGGTTCATCTATGATCTACTGGTCAGGCCCAACCTCCAAATCAAGTTTGAGGACCATAGGTCCAGGCATTGTTGAGTTATCACTCTGACAAGCTTAAAAAGGGTTTTTGTGTTAAAGGTCACTGTGACCTTGACCTTTGACCCAATGACCTCAAAATAGATAGGGTTCATCTACTGGGCCCAACCTCCAAGGTTGACCTTGCTTTGAGGTCCAGGCATTGTTGAGTTATCACTCAGACAAGCTTAAAAAAGGTTTTCGTTTTCAAGGACACTGTGACCTTGACCTTTGACCCAATGACCTCAAAATAAATAGGGTTCATCTACTGGTCAGGCCCAACCTCCAAATCAAGTTTGAGAACCATAGGTCCAGGCATTGTTGAGTTATCACTCGGACAAGCTTAAAAAGGGGTTTTGTGTTCAAGGTCACTGTGACCTTGACCTTTGACTCAATGATCTCAAAATAAATAGAGTTCATCTACTGGTCAGGCCCAACCTTCAAGTCAAGTTTGAGGACCATAGGTCCAGGCATTGTTGAGTTATCACTCGGACAAGCTTAAAAAGGGTTTTTGTGTTCAAGGTCACTGTGACCTTGACCTTTGACCTCAAAATAAATAGGGTTCATCTACTGGTCAGGCCCAACCCCCAAGTCAAGTTTGAGGATCATAGGTCCAGGCATTGTTGAGTTATCACTCGGACAAGCTTTGGTCTACAGAAGGACCGACCGATCCGACCGACCGTCTGACCGACTATGTCTCAATTTAAAAAGGCTACGATATGGTTGTGGGTTAACTTTAAATTTATATAAGCTTTAAAAAACCTGAAGAAATTGTCTTTAAACTACAGAAAATCAATGTGAAAACAGAGTCACTGGCCTGAAATCTGTCATCCCAAATTTTTTTTATCCCTTTCCACAAACAGATGCTTTCTGACACCTCTGCAGCATGATGAGCAATTTCTACCTTTGCCACAATGTTTTCTACTTGATGCAATAATTTTTTTCTTTTCATATTAAGAGATCATCCATATTTTTGGCCAAATGTTTTCAATTTCATCTGCTGCAGATTTCTTGTATGTGGGAAAGGGTTGAAAAATAGATAAGACGTAATTAAGACTGTTTTTTGTCCTCTGAAAACACAAATAAGGCATCGATTACTATAAGTAGTATTTTTTTCAATAGAACAAATTTGATGATGTTGAGTTCCCAGAAGACAGTAAAAATGCCTGTAAAATGGGATAAAAACCAGCTTGCGTGACCATTAAGTTCTCTATCTTTACAGATTACATCATTTGTAGGTAGTTTAAATAACATAAAACCAGCAGAAACGCATCAATTGGCAGTAATGGTGTATAATAGCATGCATAATATTTTTACACTTACATTTGAACCTTAACAAGTCAAAGCGATGGATCCCCCATTAGAATGCCAAATAGTTATGTAAAACTATTTGAAAAGAACAGACAGTGTCCTTAAAACTTTCCAACATACGACAATTCTGCAGCAGACGACATTGAACACATTTTGTCAAAAAAATAGAAAATCTCTTTAATTGAATGGATAACCTATGACTAAAAGTGGAAAACATTGTGGCAAAAGGAGAAATTGCTCGTTTTGAGCAATTTCTTCTTTTGTCACTATGTTTTCGAAAAGCCGTCTGCTGCAGAGGTGTCAGAAAGCGTCTATATGAGGGAAAGGGTTAAAACTTTTCAACATATAGACACATTTTGACACATCTGCTGCGGACAACATTGGAAAACAGCATGGCAAAAGGAAAGATTATACTCATGATGAGCAATTACCCCTTTTGTGACAAGTACTCACTACTTTCAACTGTATTCATAATTATACTTTCCTTTATAGAAATGTTGTATTCGATAACCTAAATCTTGTCAATGACCTAGCTCTGCTGCAGATGTGTGGAATGTGGGAAAGGGATAACCCCTTCCCTCATATAGACGCTTTCTGACGCCTCTGCAGCAGACGGCTTTTTGAAAACATAGTGACAAAAAAAGAAATTGCACAAAACATGCAATTTCTCCTTTTGTCACAATGTTTTCCACTTTTTGTCATAGGTTATCCATTCAATTATGGAGATTTTCTAATTTTTGACAAAATACATTCAAAGTCGTCTGCTGCAGAATTGTCGTATGAGGGAAAGGGTTAACCCCCTTTCTCACTTCTCACATACAGACACATTTGAGACTCATCTGCAGTAGAGACAATATTTCAAAACACTGCGGCAAAAGAAGAAATTGCCTTACAACTTTTTTTCAATGAATTATACTAATCATTTAACCCTTTCCCTCATATAGATGCTTTCTGACGCCTCTGCAGCAGACAGCTTTTTGAAAACATAGTGACAAAAGAAGAAATTGCACAAAACGTGCAATTTCTCCTTTTGCCACAATGTTTTCCACTTTTGGTGATGGGTTATCCATTCAATTATAGAGATTTTCTATTTTTTGACGAAATATGTTTAAAGTCGTCTGCTGCAGAATTGTTGTATGAGGGAAAGGGTTAAATAGAGTTTTCCACTTTTTGTCATAGGTTATCCATTCAATTATGGAGATTTTCTATTTTTTGACAAAATACGTTCAAAGTCATCTGCTGCAGAATTGTCGTATGAGGGAAAGGGTTAACCCCCTTTCTCACTTCTCACATACAGACACATTTGAGACTCATCTGCAGCAGAGACAATATTTCAAAACATGTGTGGCAAAAGAAAAAATTGCCTTACAACATTTTTCAATGAATTATACTAATCATTCAACCCTTTCCCTCATACGACAATTCTGCAGCAGACGACTTTGAACATATTTTGTCAAAAAATAGAAAATCTCTAATTGAATGGATAACCTATGACTAAAACTGGAAAACATTGTGGCAAAAGGAGAAATTGCACTTTCTGTGCAATTTCTTCTTTTGTCACTATGTTTTCAAAAAGCCGTCTGCTGCAGAGGCATCAGAAAGCGTCTATATGAGGGAAAGGGTTAAAACTTTCCAACATATAGACACATTTTGACACATCTGCTGCAGACAACATTGGAAAACAGCATGGCAAAAGGAAAGATTACTCATGATGATCGAGCAATTACCCCTTTTGTGACACTCACTACTTTCAACTGTATTCAATAATTATACTTCCTGCAGCAGACGACTTTGAACATATTTTGTCAAAAAAATAGAAAATCTATATAATTGAATGGACAACCTATGACTAGAAGTGGAAAACATTGTGTCAAAAGGAGAAATTGCTTGTTTTGAGCAATTTCTTCTTTTGTCACTACGTTTTCAAAAAGCCGTCTGCTGCAGAGGCGTCAGAAATCGTCTTTATGAGGGAAAGGGTTATAGTGACAATTTCTCATAATGAGATTCAAGATCCCAACCGCTCTGGTTGTCATTTTGTTATGTTCACAATTCAACATGACCTGATGGAAAACTGGTTACCATGCATAGATTTTTTTTTGAAATGATTCCCAAATTGGCATCAGAGGACTGTTCCTTTTAAGTGTCATGGCAACCATATTTTTTCTTCATTGATCAAACCTATTTGAAGGAATTGTGTAGAGAAGAATGTAAGGATGCTTGCTTTGAAGTTTCAAGACAATTAAGAGCCTAAGTGATAAGGATATGCTTGGTAACAGGACAAGGAGCAGAAATGCCATTCATTGTCTTGTTATGGTTGATTGTTTGGTGTTTTACATCACTTTCAACAAGTTTTCAGTCATATCACAGCATTTCCCATGTAAGTTACCAGTACTACTGGTCCATTCATCCTGACAGCAGCCAGACAATAATGATGCTAACACTGTAACCTTGAGCACCAAGGAAGACAGCCAAGACAGCCATTACTACCTTTTTTAAAGTCTTTGGTGTAACCCAGCCTGCAACCTCCTGCATCCAAGCATTAGCTCTACCTCTACATCACCAACTAGACTTGTATACGTAACATGTCATCCAACTGGAAAGAAATAGAAGCTTCAAACACAATGAATGTCATTGAATACCAATTATTTGGTGAGAAATAGCATGGGCAGGAATGCTGGCAAATATAACATTGAATACCACCCATTGGTTGGTGAGAAATAGCATGGGCAGGAATGCTGGTAAATATAACAATTGAATACCCCATTGGTTGTTGAGAAATAGCATGGGCAGGAATGCTGGTAAATATGACATTGAATACCACCAATAAGTTGGTGAGAAATAGCATGGGCAGGAAAGCTGGTAAATATAACATTGAATATCGCCCATCGGTTGGAAAGAAATAGCATGGGCAGGAATACTGGTAAATATAACATTGAATACCACCCATAAGTTGGTGAGAAATAGCATGGGCAGGAATGCTGGTAAATATAACATTGAATACCGCCCATCAATTGGTGAGAAATAGCATGGGCAGGAATACTGGTAAATATAACATTGAATACCACCCATAAGTTGGTGAGAAATAGCATGGGCAGGAATGCTGGTAAATATAACATTGAATACCGCCCATAAGTTGGTGAGAAATAGCATGGGCAGGAATGCTGGTAAATATAACATTGAATACCACCCATTGGTTGGTGAGAAATAGCATGGGCAGGAATGCTGGTAAATATAACATTGAATACCGCCCATCAATTGGTGAGAAATAGCATGGGCAGGAATACTGGCAAATATAACATTGAATACCACCCATTGGTTGGTGAGAAATAGCATGGACAGGAATGCTGGTAAATATAACATTGAATACCGCCCATCAATTGGTGAGAAATAGCATGGGCAGGAATACTGGCAAATATAACATTGAATTCCACCCATTGGTTGGGGAGAAATAGCATGGGCAGGAATACTGGTAAATATAACATTGAATAAACGCCCATCAGTTGGGCTTGAAAAAGCATGGGCAGGAATACTGGTTAACCCTATCCCTCATACAACAAACTTGCAGCAGATGACTTTGAAATCATCCTAAGAAAATCTTAGAAAATCTAAATAATTAAGTGAAATTTTCAAGTGGCTGCTTAATACAAATGAGCTGCTTAACAGGTTTGACTGCAATTCATTCTTAAGAATATTTTATAAGTCTCATAAAAAGATGTCTGTATAAAAGTATCTGGAAAAGAGTACATAAAATGAAAAAACACTGAAATGGATCTATCAAATGTGATAATAGTACTTGCACTCTGCCTTTCATTGACCGGAAATACCATAAAAAGCAATATTTTTCTACAGAAATTGGTCTCCAAACCGCAAGCACTTTTTTCATATTTGCACTTTGTCATTGATCTTAGACATTTATCAATTCTGTCGGAAATAAATAAGACGCACCAGGCAGTGAAGGATCGTGTTGAACCTTATTCTTTTTATCCCTCAAAAGGCAATAAGAAAAAACCAGCGTAGCTACAATGCTAATTTTGATCATCATGAGTTTCTAAATAATTAGGCAGACAGTGAACACACTGCATGGTGAGACTGTGCATATTATAAAAAAGATTCATTTTGACTCGAGGTTTGCCCATAGGGCATGCAATATCACCTACTTCTTACTTTTATTTGGAATGCAATTTGGCAACTTTCACAGGCTCTCCTTACTTCTATGTTGTCTAGACATTGGTTTTGTAGACAAACATATGTTTCAGTTATCTCCTAATAAATAGCGTTTTGTTCTGTGTAAATTGAAAATCTGTGTTTTACAACTTATATGTTACCATTTCATACATATAACAAATCTGTAACAGACGACGTTGAAAATATCTATGCAGATAATAAGCTAAACCTCAATAAATGAAAACTAGAATTTTGATAAGAGTTGAAAATATTGAGACAAAGGGAGATATTTTGCAAAAATGATTTCATAAGTCCTCTACTGTAGATGCGTCAAAATGCCACTGTCAGTGGGAAAGATTTGTTTTGTTTGTTTGGAGTTTAACGCCGCTTTCAACAGCTTTGGTCATATCACGGCGGTCAGTGCACCTACCCATGTTTTCCTGGCTTTCCCACACCAGTACTTACACAACATTCTTTCGAAGCCACTGACTACTTTCTCACATAGATCAGAGGTGAGAGGCAATGGAAAACATCGCCCGAAAGAATGTCGCCGCAACCGGGTATCGAACCCGTGACCTCCAGATCACGAGTCAGATACGCTACCAATTGAGCTACCCGGCCGGGCCAGTGGGAAAGAGATAATAATTACAATGAGATCTGCTATATACCTAAATATAAACCTAACAAGCAAATTCATGAAATTTATATCCCCCGCTTGCAGGAAATATTGTAGGAAAATGTTGAGGTTAGGTTTAAACATGTCAGTAGACTTTTTTTTATTGCACGGAAACAGCAAGAAACGACTTTTTTTGTTAAATAAGGGGCCATAACTCCACCGAATAATGTCCGCCGAAAGTGACGATCGAACTAGGCCTAGCCTTTAAGGCATTTAACCTTGTTACCAAGTTTGAAAAAAAAAACGGTTCACATTTGTGGCAGTTATTGCACGGAAACAGCAAGAAACGACATTTTTTGTTAAATAAGGGGCAATAACTCCACCGAATAAAGTCCACCGAAAGTGACGATCGAACTTGGCCTAGCCCTTAAAGCATTTAACCTTGTAACCAATTTTGAAAAAAAAACGGTTCTCATTTGTGGCAGTTATTGCACGGAAACAGCAAGAAACAACATCTTTTGTTAAATAAGGGGCCATAACTCCACCGAATAAAGTCCGCCGAAAGTGACGATCGAACTTGGCCTAGCCCTTAAGGCATTTAACCTTGTTACCAAGTTTGAAAAAAAAAAAAATCACATTTTTGGCAGTTATTGCACGGAAACAACATTTTTTGTTGAATAAGGGTCCATAACTCCACCAAATAAAGTCCCCCGAAAGTGACGATCAAACTTGGCCTAGCCCTTAAGGCATTTAACCTTGTTACCAAGTTTGAAAAAAACCGGTTCACATTTGTGGCAGTTATTGCACGGAAACAGCAAGAAACGACTTTTTTTGTTAAATAAAGGGCCATAACTCCACCAAATAAAGTCCGCCGAAAGTGACGATCAAACTTGGCCTAGCCCTTAAGGCATTTAACCTTGCTACCAAGTTTGAAAAAAAAATATTAACATTTGTGGCACTTATTGCACGGAAGAAACAGCAAGAAACAACATTTTTTGTTAAATAAGGGGCCATAACTCCACCGAATAAAGTCCCCCGAAAGTGACGATCAAACTTGGCCTAGCCCTTAAGGCATTTAACCTTGTTACCAAGTTTGAAAAAAAAACGGTTCACATTTGTGGAAGTTATTGCACGGAAACAGCAAGAAACGACTTTTTTTGTTAAATAAAGGGCCATAACTCCACCAAATAAAGTCCACCGAAAGTGACGATCAAACTTGGCCTAGCCCTTAAGGCATTTAACCTTGTTACTAAGTTTGGAAGAAAACGGTTCACATTTGTGGCAGTTATTGCACGGAAACAGCAAGAAACAACATTTTTTGTTAAATAAGGGGCCATAACTCCACCAAATATAGTTCGCCGAAAGTGACGATCGAACTTGGCCTAGCCCTTAAGGCATTTAACCTTGTTACCAAGTTTGAAAAAAAAATATTCACATTTGTGGCAGTTATTGCACGGAAACGGCATGAAACGACATTTTGTGTTAAATAAGGGGCCATAACTCCACTAAATAAAGTCCTCCGAAAGTGACGATCGAACTTGGCCTAGCCCTTAAGGCATTTAACCTTGTTACCAAGTTTGAAAAAAAATGGTTCACATTTGTGGCAGTAATTGCACGGAAACGAAGTGTGACAGACAGACGGACGGACGGACGGACGGACGGACGGACGGACGGACGGACGGACGGACGGACGGACGGACGGACGGACGGACAGACAGACAGACAGACAGACAGACAGACAGACAGACAGACAGACAGACAGACAGACAGACAGACAGACAGACAGACAGACAGACAGACAGACAGACAGACAGACAGACAGACAGACAGACAGACAGACAGACAGACAGACAGACAGACAGACAGACAGACAGACAGACAGACAGACAGACAGACAGACAGACAGACAGACAGACAGACAGACAGACAGACAGACAGACAGACAGACAGACAGACAGACAGACAGACAGACAGACAGACAGACAGACAGACAGACAGACAGACAGACAGACAGACAGACAGACAGACAGACAGACAGACAGACAGACAGACAGACAGACAGACAGACAGACAGACAGACAGACAGACAGACAGACAGACAGACAGACAGACAGACAGACAGACAGACAGACAGACAGACAGACAGACAGACAGACAGACAGACAGACAGACAGACAGACAGACAGACAGACAGACAGACAGACAGACAGACAGACAGACAGACAGACAGACAAACCGAAATTATTAACCCCCCTTTTTTTCTTCGAAAAAGCGGGGGATAATAATTCATGTTATTTATTTGTATTTAAACAAGCCTAAATATTTCTTATTTGTTTCAGCAAGTACATAATCATCACTAACTTTTTCTGACAATGGTATGTGTGGGCGGAGATTATTTTCTCATTATGCAGCAGACAACTAAAAAACATTGCAACAAAAGAGGAAATTGATCATAATGATTGGGTCACAATATGTTCAACTCTATTCAATAATAATACTTTTGTTTAACCCTTTCCCTCATATAAACGCTTTCGGACGCCTCTGTAGCAGATGGCTTTTTGAAAACATAGTGACAAAAGAAGAAATTGCACAAAACGTGCAATTTCTCCTTTTGCCACAATATTTTCCACTTTTTGTCATAGGTTATCCAGTCAATTATGGAGATTTTCTATGTTTTGACAAAATACGTTCAAAGTTGATTGCTGCAGAATTGTCGTATGAGGGAAAGGGTTAAGAGATTTTCAAAATTTTAACAAAGATGGATGTTTTCAAAGTTGTCTGTTGCCCATTTGTTTTATTATGAGAAAGTGACTGATTGATTGATTGGGGGTTTAACATGTTTTCAATGATTCTTCAGGCATACCACGGCAGCCAGTTCACCTACTCATGTATTTACTTGCTTTCCAACACCTGCAGTACTCCATATAACACAATCCACGCTAGTGGCTGCATGCTTTTCAAAATAGACTGTTAGCTAATTGGTGGAAGACAAATGGCACTTGTCAGTGACCTTTGTCATACAGGAAAGAGCGTTGGCTGAGCAGGGGTTCAAACTCGAAACCCCTGGATTAACAGCCTGCATTGTACCGTCTGAGCTACCAGGGCTCGGCCAAGTGAGAAAGGAATAACTGTCTACCTAGCTTTAATCCATTCCTACATACAGCTTTCAGTCGCTTCTGTAGCAGTCTAAGGAGGCAATTTCACCATTTGCCACAATGATTTCAACTTTTTTTTATAATCATAATATCATTTAGAGACTTTTCTTTATTTTGGACTTGATAACTTCAAAGTTGTCTACAGCAGATTTATTGTATGTGGGAAAGGGTTTAATAAATATATGGTAGATAGGCTGGTTCTATCTAATATTTTTACACTTGAAGGATATAAAGTAAACAAACAAAATATAGCCAAAGACTTTAAAACTGGTATCTATGGCTGCCCTCCTTGAATTAAGAGGTGCATGTAGGATTAACATTATGACTGACTGGCTGTTGTTAGGATAAATTGACCAGTAGTACTGTTAACTTATTCAGGAAATGCTGTGATATAATTGAACAAGAGTCCCAAGAGGGCCAGTATCACTCCACTGCCATTAGGCAAAAATTACATTTCCAAACAGCCCCCATCCCCTGGTGGCCATGTTTTTTGACCATTCACCATGGCTTGAAGGAATCTGATAGCTAAAAGCTTCCCCCCCCCCCCCCCCCCTCCCCCGGCAGCCATATTTTTAAGACAATCAACATTACTTGGTGAAATCTGATAGTCACCCAAGGAATATTTCTACAAAATTATTTGAAAATAGGCCCTACACTTTCGGAGGAGAAGATTTTTTAAGTTTTCACTATAGCCATATAATGCAAAATATTCCCGCACCCTGGCAGCCATGTTTTTCACTAAATCAACATGGCTTTAAGGAATCTGATAGAGGGACACCCAAGGAACATTTATACACAATTATTTGAAAATCAGCCAAACACTTTCGGAGGAGAAGATTTTTTAAGTTTTCACTATAGCCATATAATGCAAAATAGCCCCACCCCCTGGCGGCTATGTTTTTCGACCAATCAACATGGCTTGAATGAATCAGATAGAGGGTCAAGAAAAATTGGCAGTTAAGGAGAAGAAGAATTTTTTAAGCTTTTATGTGAAGATTTTCCTTCCGTTGCCATGGAAACCAGAATTTTGCATGAATCCAACAATTTTGAAGGAATGACATAAGCTCGACTGGAGCCAGTGGAGCTAAAAATTGTTTAAAGTGGTGTACAACACCAAACAATCATTCAATCCATGCTTAAATTTCATGGAAGCAAAGATATCCAATTTTTGGACATTAAAAGGCACTCAACTGTTGACTTTATAAAGTTTAACTCCGTTTAAATTCGTATTCGGGTGAGAGGGAGGTCTCATGGCCTCATAAATTGTGTTCAAAGATGTGTTTAGATTCCATGACAAATGTGAATGTTAGAGTGTAAACATGATAAATTACGTGTTTTTCTGATTGCAATCTATTTGTACTAGGCATCCTGGAGTCCTCTGGTGAATGTCAATCCTTTCCAACATACATCAACAAATGTGAAAACACCAAATCAATTGTACCGTCAAACCTGTGGTGAGGACAAACCTTGTTTAAGCTACAGTCACACCAAAGCCGGACCCAACATGGAGCATTCCGGATTAACACAGAACACCCCGGATCAAGAGATATCTAGATTTGGGATGATCCTGGGTGAAATTGAGCTGCATTTAACATCGTCAACCCGGACCAGCCTGAACTCAACACGGCACCATAACGGATGAACACAGAGCCAACACAGAACCAACACTGATCTGACCCGTGTACCACCACGGCAGCACTAAGGACTATCCCGGACCAAACACGGTGTCAAAACGGATGACACTGGACCATTTCGAATGAGCTATGGATTGTCCCAGACCCAACCCATGCCTGATTACCCAGGATCAACACAGTATCACTACGGACCTTCCCGGAACCAACACGGTTGCTACATGGACCGTCCCAGACTACCCCAGATTATAAAATCATCCAGGACGGTCCCTGATGACCACAACAATATTAAACAGTTTAAAATTGCCGGGGTAGTGTACCGACACCATGACAGACCATGACGGACCATGACAGACCATCCAGGATCATCCTTGACTGTCCCGGACTATAAGCTCAGACTCAACGTGGATTCAACATGGGTCTGACCCCGGATCGGCCAAATTTCAGTCTGGAACGCTCCAGGACAGTCTGGGAGGTCGGTGTGACTGGGGCTTTAGCAATTCCTTGTCTATATTAACCACACTTTTAATTTATCAATTACTCATTTTTTGCATAAATGACCCTGTAATTAAAGACCACCTGTGAATAAAGACCAAATTGTTCTCTCTCATGGGTGTTCTTTAAGCACAGATTAGATTGTCAGGAAAAAGCTCAAAATATTAAAGTATAATTATTTAAAAGAGTTGAAATCAATGTAGCAAAAGGAGAATTTGCCCTTATTGAGATATTCCTTCACTTGCCACAATGTTTTCCAAAGTTGTCTGCTGTAGTTGCGTGAAAGTAAAATTGTGAGGGAAAGGCTTAAAGACCAAAATGACTAGACAAGCATGCAAATTGCCATAATTTTAAAATTTTAAGAATCGTTTAGAACTTTTATCTGTGCCATACAAGCTCATATGGTATCCGACGACCAAGGATCAAGGATGATGCACAACTCTTTGAAGACCAGTTATTTTACAGGCACATATATCAAGAGAAAGTTGTCTACATACTTGCAGTGTTATCGCAATAAATCAAAGATCTTATATATCTAGCTAGATAAATTAACCAGATCCCAATTCCAATATTTACAGAGGCTTCGTGCAAAAGGGCCGTACACCGTATTATGTTGAACGATGTTTTTACAACTTGAGTGCATAACACAAAATTGGTCTAGAGAGGCCTGTCTATGGGTGTCCTGTCATGTGAAAAGGATCTTTAAACATTTCCCTCATATAGACGCTTTCTGGCCCCTCTGCAGCAGAGGCTCTTTGAAAACATAGTGACAAAAGAAGAAATGGCTCAAAACAAGCAATTTCTCCTTTTGCCAAAATGTTTTCCACTTTAAGGCATAAGTTATATATCCATTCAATTATAGAGATTTTCTATGTTTTGACAAAATATGTTAAAAGTCGTCTGATGCAGAATAGTCTTATGAGGGAAAGGGTTAACCTGATTGATTGGGGGTTTAATGCCATTTTCAACAATTTGTCAGTCATATGATGGTGGCCAGTTTACCTACTAGTATGTTTTATCGCTTTCTCATACATCAACTACACAAAAGATGCTTTCCAAGCAACTTGCTGCTTTTCAACAGACTTTTAGACCATTGGTTGAAAACCAATGAGTCCTCTCGCATTTAATTTTGTAAAAATGGTAGTAATGGCTGCCCTCCTTGGTGCTCAGGGTTGCGGGGTTAGCATTACGACTGACTGGCTGGTGTCAGGATAAACGGTAACTTACCCAGGAAACCCTGTTATATAACTGAATTTATTTTTAAATTGATGTTAAACACCAGGCAAACAATCAATCAATTAATAATTTGTGAAACATTGTACAAGCAATTTTATTATACAAAACATGTAAACAGCAAGAAAGAGCTGTTTGTTTGAATGGTGCTTTAGATGTCTTTCAATGGTAGTACAGTTCGCTGTGTCTATTACCATAGCATATTATCCCCTGGTTAGTTGATCTTGATACCAGCTACTCAGTCATTAATCAAGTTAGTTTTGTTCATATTCGTCTTCACCGGTTTTATTGTATGTACGTGGTATAGGATTGAACTTTTTTATTTTGTATCTATTATACTAAACAATTTGGCAGGAAACCTAACCGGGCTGTTTGATCAAAAACCTCAAAAGCAGAACTAGTTCATCATGGAAATGAAAGCTGGGTTTGAGAGACAACTGTACCATTAACTGTTATCCGCACTTGGAGGGGCTACCTATCTTAAATTGTGTTAAAAGCTTCATACTTTTTTTTTTTTTTTTTTTTTTCACATGGCTAAAGACGCCTGGAACCTCTAGACCCGTTCCCTGAAACTGCTTACTTTAACACCTCTTCAGCAGATGACTTGAAACTTTTCCAATACATCAAATCTGAAGCAGAAAACTTTGAAAACATCTAGGCAAATGCATATAAATTGACTACATAAAAATAAAATCATGGAAGGAAACATGCATTGTGAATGTACTCATTTTGCCACATTGCTTTCAAAAGGCATCTGCTGTTTTGACGCCTAGCTGTTGTGGCCACTTACTGAAAAGACTGTTAAGAAAAAGTAGAAATTAAAGATACATATGAAAAGTAATTGCTCCATTTCAAGAGATAAGAATGAAGCCTTCAAATCTCAACAAAGTCACTTCATACCAAATCCAGCCTCCAAAGTTTTCACAATTGTTGGACTGCTCAACAAAGTCACTTCATACCAAAACCAGCCTCCAAAGTTTTCACAATTGTTGGACTGCTCAACAAAGTCACTTCATACCAAAAACCAGCCACCAAAGGTTTCACAATTGTTGGACTGTAAATGGATTTAAAAAAAAAATGGAAGTCAATTAGGGAAGAAAGATTAATTTCGACCTGAAAAATGTTTAATTTACAATTTGAATAGGAATTGCTTTCTTAATTTCCAACTCAAATCAGTCCAAGGCTTAATAAAAGAGAGATTTAAATTGCTTTAATCTTTTGCCACATAATTTGAGCTAAATTCTTCAAAACATTGAAGATGAAAATTAATTAAGTAACAAGTGAGTCCATTTTCTATCTTTTTTTTTCTCAAATCTGCTCAAGATTCAAAACAAGAGGGTCATGAGGGCTCTGGATCGCTCACCTGAGGTATGCAATGTGATTTGTCATGCCAACCGCAATAACTCATTTTGGTTTTTTGATCAATCAACAGGGCTTAAAGTAATATCATAGAGGATCACCCAAGGAACATTTCTACAAAATAATTTACAAATTGGCAAGATACTTTTGGAGTAGAAGATTTTTAAAAACACTACAGCCATTTGAAGCAAAACAGCCCCACCCCTGGTGGCCATTTTTTTGAACAATCAACATGGCTTGAAGGAATCTGATAAAGGGTCACCCAAAGAATATTTCTACATATTTGTTTGGAAATCGACCTAGTGAGTTACTTACGGAGAAGTAGATTTTTAAAGTTTTCAAGGAACATTTGTGCAAAATAATTTTCAAAAAGGGCATGTACTTTTGGACAAGAAGTTTTTGAAAGATTTGGCAATTTTCCCTCTTTCTGATGTGATAACAACCAAAGATCTCTATTAAATTAAATTCTTTGAACAACTTTGAAAGAGAACAACCAAAGGAGCATTACTTTGAAATTATTAGGTGAGCTAAAAAAAACACCTAAAAACTAAACAGTGGTTAAAGCCTTTCAGCGTAACAGAGATCTTTCATGTGGGAAAAGTTCAATATGCTTCTGCTTTAGATATAAGGGGTGCTGCTGCAGGAAAACCAACACTAAAAAATTTGCTACCAGTCTAGATACAGATCAATCCAGAACTAGAATGGAGTGCTCCCCGGAGCATGTGTGTCACCTGCCGGGGCCTTGTCATAAAATTTAAAATTTTGACAGAAAAGGGGCAATAACTCTGATATAAAAAATATTTGGATTATCCCCCTTGTATGCATCCATCACACACATTGATATAAACATTTGTCAAAAGTTTCAATGGAATCCTTTGAGTAGAAAAAAAGTTATTTGAAAACGTGACGAAAAAGTCTGACGACAAACAGACGCCAGACAAAAATAAAAGTAATCCCTAACTGCCTACCATGCTACGCAGGTGACACAAAAACCAACCTTAGATAATTTGCTACCAGTCCAGATCCAGATCAATCCAGGAGAACCAACCTTAGATAATTTGCTAACAGTCTAGACCCTGATTAATCCAGGAGAACCAACCTTAGATAATTTGCTACCAGTCTAGATCCTGATTATTCCAGGAAAACCAAACTTAGAGAACTTGCTATCAGTCTAGATCCAAATCAATCCAGGAATACTAGAATTAGAGAATTTGCTACCAGTCTAGATCCTGATAATTCCAGGAAAACCAAACTTAGAGAATTTGCTACCAGTCTAGATGCAGATCAACCTTAACATACATGTTCACCAATGAACCTTTCCCACATGCAACAAATTATCAGCTTACAACTTTCAAAATATATAGACGTAGATATGGAAAATCTAATTAAATAAATGAATGTTTACATATTGTAAAGAGTTGAGTACATTGTGGGAAAAGGATAAGTTGCTCATTAAGAGCAATTTCTCCTTTTGTCACAATGTTTTCAAAAGTCGTCTGCTTCAGAAGCATCAGAAATCGTCTTCATGAGGGAATGCGTAAATCATGGAATAAATCTGGATCAAGAAACTTATAACAAACATTGTTCTTGTGGATTTTTATAGCATCAATGCGCAAGTAGATCTTAACCCTTTCTCTCATATAGACGCTTGCTGAGGCCTCTGCAGCAGATGGCTTTTTGAAAACATGGCGACAAAAGAAGAAATTGCTAAAAACGAGCAATTTCTCCTTTTGTTTCCATGTTTTCAACTGCATTCAACTATTGTACTTTCAATTAATGGGAGTTTACAACTTTTTTCGGTTATGTTTACAAAGTCATCTGCTGCAGATTTGTTGTATGTGGGAAAGGGTTAATCTACATGCAACATAAATATGCATATGTTGTTTTTCCAAGACCATTCTCATATTAGCGTCTTTGAAATGGAGATGAGATCCATTCAATGAAAGCACAGGGCAACCAGAGGGTTTAGAGCAGCTCAGCCTTTTTAAATATCCAAAACATATTTCTAAAGTTGTCCATCGTTGAGACAGAGTAAACCGGTCTTCTTTCAAACCAATATCTCTCTTATGACATTACTTAACCCTATGTTGTGGGTACAACTCTTTGGTTTGAGGGTCATAGAAGGATTTGGGGATGTGAAATCCCCTTCCTATCTGGAACTCTGGTAGATGAGTCAAATGTTGATTTAAATTATTATGGTGATAAAAATTTGGTTGATTGATCACACCAGAATATTCCAATTTCATTGAACCAACTGTACAATTAATTTTAGTCAAAATGACATGACAACCCTTTCCTACATATAACAAATCTACAGCAGATGACTTATAGAACATACCCATAGGCAAAAATGTACAAAATAAATGAAAGTATAATTATTGAATCCAGTTGAACATGTGGTAAAAAGGATAAATGAGCATTATGATCATTTTTTCACTCTCTTGTCGCAATGAGTTCATTAATCATTTGTTGCAGATGTGTCTAAATGCAGCTACATATGGGAGAGGGATACAACTCATTGCACTTGACACAGTGGTTTAGTTTTTGAGACCCAAGTGTAACTAAGACACAGGAAACTTGTCAAGGTCTTCCTGTAATTTTTTTGTAATGAAATTATCCTGGTATCATTTATTTTCCAGTGACATTGCCGAGTGACATGCAGACATGTGCTAGTGTTCTTCTCAATGTAAACTATATTGTGTTTAAAAGCTGTCTTTAACCCTTTCCCTCATATTGACGATTGCTGACGCCTCTGCAGCAGACGGCTTTTTGAAAACATAGTGACAAAAGAAGAAGTTGCTCAGAACGAGCAATTTCTCCTTTTGCCGCAATGTTTTCCACTTTTAGTCATAGGTTATCCATTCAATTATAGAGATTTTCTTTTTGTTGAGAAAGTTATTTGCTGCAGATTTGTTGTATGTGGGAAAGGGTTAACCATCAATTCTAACATGCAACAAATCTTCTGCAGACCACTCTAAATATATCAAGGCGATTAAAGTGTTGAAAGTCTTACTAAATGTGAGTTTAACTATTCAATGGAGTTGAAAACATTGTGGAAAAAGAAGCAGACAACAAGGAAAAAATTGCTCTTATTGAGTATGTTCTCCTTCTGCAGCAAAGTTTTCAATTCCTTTCAATAAGTTAAAAACATTAATTTATAGATTTTTTTCGAAAAATTAGCATAGATATTTTTAAAGTTGTCTGCTGCAGATTTGTTGTATGTGGGAAAGGGGTAAACTTCAACTGATTACCTGATGAGGTATTTAAGAGTTGTTTACCCTGAAAAAATGACATGCTGAAATAATATCAAAATATACTTTTTGATCAAGATTTTAACCCTTTCCAACATACAGACGCTTTCTGACCTTTTGAAAACGTGGCAACAGCTTAAAAGAAATTGCTTACAATGAGCAATTCATTCTTTTGTCACAATGTTTTCATCTGCATTTCATAATCAAATCCTCATTTATGGAGTTGTTTTTACAGTTTTGCAAATATGCATTACCTGTTGTCTGCTGCAGATTAATTGTTAACAGTGAGGAATCTAATAAATTCATTGAAAAGATGCCTCAAGGCCAAAAAGCAGCTGGAATACCCTAGTAATGCAATATACTGTATACAATATATGTTCAAAGGGCTATAACTCTAGTATTCCTCAGGCAATCATAGCAAAACTAACAAGGTCCCATGTTCTTGGTTAATATCTCGAGGGCTTGGCGTGAAACGGTTGTAATTAAAATTGGTATTTTTTTACCAAGGTTAATCACCTCGCCATAAAGTCTTTATAAGCGTTAAAACATTTTTCTTGGTAAGCAATGGAAATTTAGGTGCCATTGCTCGTTCTGAGCAATGGCACCTAAATTTGCATTGTTTACAAAAGGGTCAAAATTGGCCCTAAACCAGGGTTTTCAAAATAGGGTTTTAGTTACAACTGTTTCACGCCAAGCCCTCGATCTGTATATAATTGTAACCCTTTCCCACATACAGACCCTTTCTGAGGTTCTGCAGCAGAATACTTGAAAATATTGTGACAAAAAGGAGATTTTTTTGCAACGATGTTTCCAACTATTTTTAATAATTGTTCCTTCATTTATAGAGATATTCCATATATTTGACTAAATGTTTTCCAAGTCGTCTGTTTCAGATTGTTGTATGTGGGAAAAGGTTAGATACGGAGAAATGTCTTCTATTCCAATAACGTTTTCAAATTCACAAGATTCAAATGACATAAAAAGTCATTAACCTTTTCCCACATACAAGGAATCTGCAGCAGACGACTTTGAACATATTTTATCAAAAAATGGAAAATCTCTATAATTAAATTGATAACCAATAATTAAAAGTTGAAAACATTGTGGCAATAGGAGAAATTGCTCATCATGAGCAATTTCTTCTTCTTCCACAGTGTTTTCAAAAGTCATATATGCTTCAGAGACATCAGAAAGCATCTGTATGAGGGAAAGGGTTAAAATGCTTAAATAACTATTAGAAGCAAATTGATACAAGAAAATATTATTATCCTACCTTGCAGTAAACGCACCACAAGTTGCCATGTTTCATAGGACTATCCACAAGTGAGTACAGCACCAACAAACACCTAGTGTTTCCACTTCTTCAAATATTTGAACAGCCGGTAGAGTGATACTGCTAGATCCATGGATAAGTATTTTGATCAAATTTAGTCGTAAAAAATCTTGTTTAACGACAAATTTTTGAAATCTGGAATGAAAATCTTGCCGTCAATCTCTCAATTCCAGAACCATTTCCTGGTAAACAGCCATCACTGTCTGTCCAAAAAACCTCGATGTTTTCATATTCTGACAAAGATGATCAGGAAGAAAATAATGTGCTGTCATTTCAAACTTTTACTAGTTATTGTTGTTCGACAATCCTTATACTTTGCCCAGATACAGGACAACATTTTGCTTGCAATCTTTAGAACAAAAGTATGGAAAATATTGAGAAGTGAAAGAAATTGCTCATTTTCAGCAAGTTTTCCTCGTCTTACAATGTTTTTTCCCTTTTGTTTCAAAATTATGCTTTCCCCTTTCTCTACTGTGAAAGATATTTAGGTATTAAAATCTGGGAATAAAATACAGCATAAGTTAAAGACAGGAGATAAATCATTACTTATTCAGAGTAATTTTTCCATTTTCCATGATATTTTTTGGACTTAAATTGCTGCTTACAAAGTGGTCAAATCAAGTCTTTTACACAAACAATAAATATGCAGTAGACGAGTTTGAAACCATTTTGATAAATTTATGGAAAATCTTTATAAATGACAGTATAATTATAAGCGGAATCCGCTGTGGTCGAGTGGTTAGCGTCAGGGATTTCGAAACCGGGTGTCCCGGGTTCGATCCCCAGTCGCGGCACTACGGTCATGGTGGAGTGCCCTTGGGCAAGGCACATTTTCTAGCCTAGTACTGGTTTGTTTACCCAGGGATCATGAATAAGTGAACTGTGGCCATGATTTAACTGAAATAATGTTGAAAGCGGCGTAAAACACCAATAAACAAGAAATATGTGAGCTACTGCTCACTAGTGATACCCCCGCTCATGTTTTGAAAGACATATGTGATGGTGGGGTAAAGGGCCATAACTCCGTGAAAAATCATCCAACCGGAACGCAAACACGATATGCGCATCTACACTTGGTGGTGATCCTTCCTATGAAGTTTCATAAAATTCCAAAAAGCGGTTGCAGAGAAATAGCCCGGAAATGAATTTAGTCATACATAGCCTGATGGTGGAGTAAAGGGCCATAACTCCGTGAAAAATAATCCAACCGGAACGCAAACACGATATGCGCATCTACCCTTGGTGGTGATCCTTCCTATGAAGTTTCATAAAGAAATAGCCCGGAAATGAATTTAGTCATACATAGCCTGATGGTGGGGTAAAGGGCCATAACTCCGTGAAAAATAATCCAACCGGAACGCAAACACGATATGCGCATCTACACTTGGTGGTGATCCTTCCTATGAAGTTTCATCAAATTCCAAAAAGCGGTTGCAGAGAAATAGCCCGGAAATGAATTTAGTCATACATAGGGGTAAAGGGCCATAACTCCGTGAAAAATAATCCAACCGGAACGCAAACACGATATGCGCATCTACACTTGGTGGTGATCCTTCCTATGAAGTTTCATCAAATTCCAAAAAGCGGTTGCAGAGAAATAGCCCGGAAATGAATTTAGTCATACATAGGGGTAAAGGGCCATAACTCCGTGAAAAATCATCCAACCGGAACGCAAACACGATATGCGCATCTACACTTGGTGGTGATCCTTCCTATGAAGTTTCATCAAATTCCAAAAAGCAGTTGCAGAGAAATAGCCCGGAAATGAATTTAGTCATACATAGGGGTAAAGGGCCATAACTCCGTGAAAAATAATCCAACCGGAACGCAAACACGATATGCGCATCTGCACTTGGTGGTGATCCTTCCTATGAAGTTTCATCAAATTCCAAAAAGCGGTTGCAGAGAAATAGCCCGGAAATGAATTTAGTCATACATAGGGGTAAAGGGCCATAACTCTGTGAAAAATAATCCAACCGAAACGCAAACACGATATGCGCATCTACACTTGGTGGTGATCCTTCCTATGAAGTTTCATCAAATTCCAAAAAGCGGTTGCAGAGAAATAGCCCGGAAATGAATTTAGTCATACATAGGGGTAAAGGGCCATAACTCCGTGAAAAATAATCCAACCGGAACGCAAACACGATATGCGCATCTACACTTGGTGGTGATCCTTCCTATGAAGTTTCATCAAATTCCAAAAAGCGGTTGCAGAGAAATAGCCCAGAAACGAAAGTGTTACGGACGGATGGACGGACGGAAGGACGGAAGGGACGGAAGGACGGAAGGACGGACATGGGTAAAACAGTATACCCCCCCTTTCCTTCGGAACCGGGGGTATAATAAATATAATTATAAGATAAAGTTGAAATCATTGTAGCAAGAAGGGAAATTGCCAAATATTTTAAATGTTTTTTAACTAAGACCTTGACCTTGTACTAGATGTTTCAATCTTATGATGAATTTTGTATCAATTATAAAGGAAATATATCATTCATAGTCAAACGTATTGTTATTGATACAACAAGAGCATTTGAAGTGTCATAGTCCTAATGTCCACAAATAACAAATAACTATAAAACCAATTCTAAATATGTGTATTTATTTTCATCTTTGTGTCGGAGTACATGGTTACTCCTCAAACTGCAAACCAGTTAACCCTTTCCCCTATACGACAATTCTGCAGCAGACGACTTTGAACATATTTTGTCAAAACATAGAAAATCTCCATAATTGAAAGGATAACCTATGACAAAAAGTGGAAAACATTGTGGCAAAAGGAGAAATTGCACGTTTTGTGCAATTTCTTCTTTTGTCACTATGTTTTCAAAAAGCCGTCTGCTGCAGAGGCGCCAGAAAGCATCTATATGAGGGAAAGGGTTAACAAAAGGTTACCCACTTACCTGGTTAGCTGACGATATCCCTTGAACATAGAATCTAGGTAACATCAAAGCACTGAAATTGCTGTTGGACGGTATCTTTTCTCTATATACAGACCCTTCCGATGCAATACAATATTTTTTCAGAAGTGAATTACAATTTACCGGTATATCGGAACAGCCCTTGCTTTCACAAGGTCACTGAATGGTCCATTGTTCACAAACAAGACTGGCAATGAGGTCAATATGGGTAAAATGAAAACAACATTGTGTATTTATTAGGGATGTCAACGGTTACTGATATTACCAACCGGTTACTCGCATAATTTTGTAACCAATTAACCATAATAAGACAATCAAATAGTCATCTGCTGCTGATTACATGTGATAAAGGGTTAAATAAAGTGTATAATTATATATTGTGGCTATCTTTTTCTCTCAATCCATCAAAAGCATAAGGGAATCCGCCATGGTCTGGGGAGATTCGGGAAATTGAAACCAGGTGTCCTGTTTTCAATCCCTAGCAGAGTGCCCTTGAGCAGCGCCCCTGCGAAAGAAAATTCATGAAATCATGAATATTTCATACCTTTTAAGGATTGTTAATGAACCACTCTTTATCAGTTCTTGAATTGTGTTCATGAACTTATGGACATGAACAGTCCTTGAAGTCTTTTCTTGAACAGTTCATGAATAGTTGAAAAACAAGTCAATTGATCCAAGAAAATGTCCAAGTTCTTGAAATGTTCATGAGTTCACTTCAATACCGGTTTAAGAACAATTGAAGAATTTGTTGAGTTCATAAAATGTGCATGAATTGACTTCAATACTGGTTTAAGAACAATTGAAGAATTTGTTGAGTTCTTAAAAGGTGCATGAATTGACTTCAATACTAGTTTATAAGAACGGTTGAAGAATTTGTTGAGTTCTTAAAAGGTGCATGAATTGACTTCAATAATGGTTCAAGAACAATTGAAGGAAAAATTATATTCTTGAAACATCCATGAAAAACATCCCTGTGAAAGGTTGAAGAAAAATTGAAGGAAATTTACAATTGTTTTAAATTGTAAAACATTCATGAAATGCCAGCCATGTATATATATAATTATTCCATTAATCACACCAGAGACATATAAAAACATATGTCTCTGGTTAAACTAGTGCATGAAAATTTACTTGAATTTATTTCTCAAACTGTAAATTTACCAGTTGGTATAAGAGTTGAAATGCTGTCTACATTAAATTATTTAACAGTGATAAGTTAAATACAGTTCAGTTATTCCGATTACACTTTGTTTGTAAGAACCAGAAGATTTCATTTCATTTAAGTTTTCTGGATGACATCGCATCCGTGATAAAACATGTTGTCGGCTAGGCAAAATACACCGATATCAAGTTTACCGCGATATTCATGTGTGAAACTGCAACAGCGAAAAAGAACGAAATCGATCTTGAAACAGATATTTCTGTGGTTTAAATCTTTTCATGTCTGCATTTTGCGATGACAATTGTACTCAAACTTAACTTTGAATCAAATGAGTACTGAACATGAAAGTCAGATTATCAAAAGCAAAGCAAATGAAAAATGTATGTGAAATTACGATAAAAATGAAAATCTATAAATAGACTATTGATGAATGGTACTGTCTTTTATTTTAGCTCCTAATTTGAATCAGGAACCAGAGTCGCTGCGAGTCCGCTTACGACATTTACAAACTAGACTAAATTGACATCGGTTTAAAACGCGTTGGTAAATACGGATTAAATCTATAACGTGGACTAAATATTAAGATTTAGATTTAGTCAAAAATCTAAATTGAAAAATTTAGTGAATACGGGACGTGGCTTCTACGTCTAATTACTGCGTAATATATCATAGGATGTAAGGAACCAGACTACATTTACAAATTCAATAGAAGGGTTCTCTATTTTACTGTTTAGACAAGATACAGTATGAATTTCGCTTAAATAAAAATGTACATACATTCAATTAATATACTTGCCTTTGTCTTTTGTTTTTAATTTGTAAAACTCACACGTGTAAAGGGGATGTTTTAAAAGTCATTACCTTAAATTAATGTACTTAGTAAGGACAAAGAGAAATCAAGATATGTTGTCACGCTGGCAGGTCTAAATATTCTCCTTGACCGAAATTTCTAAGCATCCCTACAGGAAGCCGCCTCCTGGCGGCTTCCAATAACTTACCGTAACTGTCTGGCAGTATTATAACTGCAAGCCTGCTAATTAGTTTCAGTATACCACTGTGACTGTCAGTTTATTATATTAAACAGTAACCATCTCAATTTTAAAATAATATTTTTACTCGGTCAATTTAATTAAACTACAATGACTTTTAACTCAGTGTGAATCACTCAAACTTCCATTCTGAATAGAGATATAAGAACATATATAGATCACTTCTAGAACTCTTTTAGAACCAAAAAAGTTCTTATAAATGTATTATAGTGAAAACTTTTAAAATCTTCATGTCAAAAGTTAAGGCCCTAGTGAAACAAATCAATGCAATTCAATTCCAGTGGAATTTCATTGGTACCTGCTATGTAACTGGAATACCAGTGGAATAACCAAAAATACCACTGGAACTGATCAGGACTTGAATTTAAAATATACGAAGGGAGCTAACTCTAGCATAAAACATAGGAACTCTTCAAAAAGAAGTAAGTTATGTTTACTACTTTCTTTACGTTTTTTGGTGGGAGAAATATGTTGTGTTTCAAAGGCACAGAGAAGATTTTGGTAATTTCTTATGAACAACTTCAGATGGGCACATTTGGTAAATGTCTTAAATGTTAAAATGGTTTATTAAATTAGCATATTGTATTGTGCTATGTTATAAACAACATGTGTATATTGGCGATTTATTAATGTATCACATTGCCACATATGGATGAACTATGTTTCAATAATTCAGAATATTTTCTGTGCAGAATCTGCACAGGCTTTCTGTATTTTCTTCTATACAAAATCTGGTTCCAGTCCACCCAGACTATTTCGTACAGGTTACCAATGTAGAACCGTTCTGAAATTGTTCTAGAACATACATGGAATGGGTTCATGAACAGTTCAAGAAAATAACATGAATAATTCATGAACAATTCATAAAAGTTTCACAGGGGTCATGTTAATTGGTTTAAGAATAGTTTTAGAAGATTGCTTGAACATATACATTCATGAAATAGTCTTGATCTACCCATGAACAGAAATCCTGAATTATTCATAAAATATTCATGAAGGTTAAATGGCCACCCAATGAGGTCATGAACCATTTCATGAATGAGGCACATTGCCTAGTCTAGTACTGGTTTGTTTACACAGGGATCATGAAAAAGTGAATCGTTGCCTCGATATAACTGAAATAATGTTGAAATGGCATAAAAGCTCCATGGATCAAAAGCATAAAACATTACTCTCTAACCATGTGTGGAGGACACCATTAAGAATATTGACACAAAGTATTTCCTCATTATGTTACATACTACTTTACAGATGTTTTACCTTTTATCTTATGGCCAGGACAAAAAATATATTTTTAACCCTTTACCTCATATTGACACTTTCTGACGCCTCTGCAGCAAACATGGCGACAAAAGAACAAATCGCTCAAAACAAGCAATTTCTCATTTTGTCACCATGTTTTCAACGCTATTAAATTATTGTTCTTTCAATTAAAGGGATTTTCTGCGCTTTTGCCTAGACGTTTTTCAAAGACGTCTGCTGCAGATTTGTTGTATGTGGGAAAGGGTTAAACTGGACAGGATCAAGACAAGTAGGCACTATTGTTGCTCTCTGAAATTTGTCCACATAATTTGTTAATAATTCTACTATTTCCAAACAAATTGTCATATCAATTGTGACTGAATTAATCACCAATCGTTTTTGGAAAAGACAATGATATAAATATTCCGGACGTCAAGGATGTTTTGGTCTAACAATTACATGAATATCCATTACAAAGCTATACTGTGTCCCTAGAGCCTTTACTAACCCTTTTCTCACATACAAAAAATATTTTGAAGATGACTTTTAAATTGTCTGAGCAAAAATATAAAAACAATTCTATAAGTGAAAGTATAATTATGGAATACTGTTGAAAAAATTGTGGCAAATGGAGACAGTGCTCATGATGTGCAACTTCTTCTATTGACAACATATTTTCAAGAGTTGTCTGCAGCAAGGGTGTCAGGAAGCGTCTGTGTGTTAGAAAGGGCTTACATAACATAATATCATTGTAACCGAGATTCATAATGGTTATAATAATGGTCTTTCCAGTAGTCCAGATAAGGAGGGGGAGTATTCAGCTCTTTTTCCCACAATTTCTGTCTCACTGAGATGATTCTTTTGAGTACCCACAGCATAGGGTTAGAGGGTCAAATAAGGATTTAAGAACATGCAAAACGCCCCCTTATCTAGAGCTCTGGAATCTTTCATTGTCGGGCAAAAAAATAGGAATGAACTGTGATGTTAGAGGTTTGATTTCATTAAAGCGTTAAAAAGTATGTTTCATGCAATTTTCAACTCCTCTTGTCACAATTTATTCAAAAGTTGTCTGCTGCAAATACGTAAAATGCATAAAATCTAAAAGGGGAAAAGGGTAAAACTTTTCCACTGGTTCTTCATGTCCATAAACAATGCTATAATTATGTACTATGACAGCACATGTATAAACTTCAACACCAATATATATATAATAGGATGATCCTTGTTTATGTACTAGACTGATTGTCTCTGGTAGATCTTGAAGTTCATTTAAAAGTTATCCGGCCTACTAAATCTATATTAACTCTTTCCCACATACCACACATTATTATGCGTAAAGCCTTCAGCTTTCGCATGTATACACAGCATATCGTTACGAACATTGTTTGACCATCGCGTTTTAAAGATTAAACATTTTAGTCCTACCCCTGATGTCACAATCGGAAGCGAGGAACATCTGTTCTCATAATCGTTTTTGCGTTCGACCTGTCAAGTCAAGAAAACTTTTTTCGCGTATTACATTGCCAATAAGGTAAGTTATTCAGCTACGTGCTGATAGAGGTCACTGAGGACATAGTCCCAGTTATTATTTAATTTTATTGCGTATTTATTTAATACACATGGCCTCAAACAACCAAGACACAGTCTTGCGTGTAGACGACTCGGACGAGTCGTTTAGTTTTTCGGGGTTCAGTAATGAGTCTGACACAGAACCTTCTTCGAAGAAGTCGAAGGTTAAGAAAAACAAAATGAAAAGTAGAAAGACGCTCAGCAGGAGAAAGTTGTTACCAATAAAAAGTCTAAAGGTAAAGGAAAAGGGAAAACCGTGGTCCCTCCAGCTACACCTTCGTGTTCAAAACAGAACTCGGACTTTAATTTGTCGAATTTATCACAGGATGATATTAAGAATTTGAGGTGTTGGCTGGGTATTGACAACTCTGATAAAGAGAATTTGGATAGTGTAGACCTGTCTGGGAATGGTATTAACAATTTACCAAGAATGACAGTGGAAATAGACTCAGCAGATATTTCGGGCGGACTGCACCTTATGTGTTTACAAAAATCCTCAAACCAGTATATGCCTGGTTTAGACAACAAAATATTCATTGCAGTTATTACATAGATGATTCCATTAATATGAATTCTTGCAGGATTGTATGTAAGGATAATACAGACAACATGGTTGATACATTGCATAGTCTTGGTTTTGGCGTGAATTATGAGAAGTCAGTTCTGGTACCTACAAAGAGAATTGTATTTTTTGGGTTTATTATTGACTCTATAGCTTTTAGGATTTTTCTTCCGAAAGAGAAAGCTTCAAAAAAGCAGAAGCCAACGTAGTTGTGCGTCATCTTGCTTCTTTTATAGGGCTTGTTGTTAGTACTTTTCATGCAATATTGGAGGCTCCTTTGAATTATAGAGCCTTAGAAAGGAACAAAGTGTTAGGTCTGGGTCATGATTGCGATTTTGAAAATGTAGTTGCATTGTCAAAAGAGAGTTTGATTGAATTGCTTTGGTGGAAGAATAATGTCAGGAATAAAAATGGAAAGCGTAAAACGATTTCCAGATGTTCATTCCAGATGCAGAACTGATGCTAGTCTGTCTGGATGGGGTTCTATAGATTTAGAAAGTAATAATTTCGCCCAGGGCAGATGGAATAGTAATGAATCTGTATGTCATATAAACTACTTGGAGCTTCTTGCAGTATTTTATTCATTTAAAAATAAAAGTGATTTACAAGGAGCGTTCACAGATCCACATTGAGATTCAGTGTGACAATGTCACAGCTGTTGCATATATCAATGATATGGGTGGTATGTGTTCATTGGCTCTCGATCATTTGGCCAAGAAGATTTGGTTTTGGTATCTGGAAAGGGATATTATTATTTCAGCTGTACACATAGCTGGGATTCTTAATACAGCAGATTTTTTTTCAAGAAACTTCTCAGATTCAACTGAACTGGATGCTTAAAAAAGATATCTTTAGAAGAATATGCAGTCACTTTTTTGTCCCAGATGTAGACTTGTTTGCGTCTAGACTAAATGCACAGATTGATAATTATGTGTCGTGGTTCCCCGAGCCAAATGTATCTCAACATAATGCGTTCACAATTTGTTGGAGTCATCTGAAACCATATATTTTTCCACCATTTAATCTTGTTGGAAAGGTCATGAATAAGATTCTCAAAGATCAGGTTCAGAATGCTGTTCTTATTCTGCCTTTTTGGAAAGCTCAGTCATGGTTTCCTTTGGTTTTAGAAAATTTAGCTTCTTTTCCTGTTAGTTTCCACGCCACAAGGACATGCTTTCTCTTCCACACAACGGGAGTCTACATCCCCTAAACAAATCCCTGCAGATGATCGCTGTGATAGTATCAGGAAGGAGTTGTGTAAAGATGGCCTTCAAAAAGAAATTGCTGGGATTATCACAGCCTCGAGTGAAGGGACTAGAAAGCAGTACAACCTCGCTTGGAGAAAGTGGTGTATTTAGAATAGACTCGGGTAAGGCAATCCATTTCGTACGGCTGAAACTCAGGTGATACAGTTTATGTTTTTTCTACACAAGACAGGCAAGTCTTATTCTTGTATTAACACTCATAAAGCTATGCTTTTACAGACTTTGCCGCTTCTAGGAAATAAGTGGTGTAACAGTTGCAACCTTATAACAAGGTTTATGAAAGGTATTTATCGTCAGAAACCTCCTTTACCAAGATATCATTTCACGTGGGATGTGTGTAAAGTATTAAAATACTTATCGAGCCTTTTTCCATTAGAAAAGTTATCATTGAAACTTTTGACATTTAAGCTTGTGGCTTTGTTAGCATTATCCTCTGCTCCTAGAGCTCAAACTCTTGCTAACTTAAATCTGGATTACATGTGTAAAGAGACTAGTGTGGTTACTTTTATGTTTCCCCAATTACTTAAGACTTCTAGAATAAGGCATTCTTTTGTGTTAAAAGTTGAACATTTCAGAAATGAATCTTTGTGTGTTTTTCATACTTTGGAAAAGTATATTGAACAGACTAGTTCATTGAGGAAATCAAGATTTTTATTAATTTCTTATAAGACTTATAAGGCAATAAGTACTTGTACTATTGCGAGATGGTTAAGAACTGTGCTTGAGTTGTCTGGGATAGATACTTCTATCTTCAAGGCACATTCATTTCGGGATGCTTCAGTATCTGCTGCATTCAGGAAGGGATGTTCGGTAAATCTAATTTTATCCACAGCAGATTGGTCAACAGATAAAAATTTCAAGAAATTTTATCACAGACAACCTCTTAGCAACAAGCAGTTGACTTTTGCTCAAGCAGTTCTACAGTAAAAAATTTATGTTATAACAGAGGGTTATTATGGTTATATTTGGTTATATAATATTATTTCATCATTATCAGTGATTGAATGAATTAACTTGAGTTTTTTTGTTGCTCTTTAAAGATGCTGTGTATACATACGAAAGCTGAAGGCTTTACGCATAATAATGACCTCTCATCCAAGCTTTAGTGAAGGATGAGAAGCATTATTGTAGTAAAGCCGGAGGCTAAGCATGTATGTACCCAACCCTTTATTACCCTTGGATATGGGTTCTTGTTAGCCTATAGATCTGTTATCCCTCCCATTTATTGAGTTGTTCACAACCAAATAAACTGTTGCTTCTTTAAATTATGAGAACAGATGTTCCTCGCTTCCGGTTGTGACGTCAGGGGTAGGACTAAAATGTTTAATCTTTAAAACGCGATGGTCGAACAATGTTCGTAAGGATATGCTGTGTATACATGCTTAGCCTCCGGCTTTACTACAATAATGCTTCTCATCCTTCACTAAAGCTTGGATGAGAGGTCATTTTGCAGCAGGCTACTTTAAAAACATTTAGGCAAAAGTATGAACATTTCTCTAAATTAATATATTATTATAGAATCAAGTTGAAAACATTGTAGCCAAAGAAGCAATTTCTCCTTTTGCTTCAATGTTTTCAAAAGTTCCCAAACGACAATACTAGCTTGCATGAAGCTCATGAAAAGTCACCGCGCCATAAGCTCGCACAAGCTCACTGCAATCTTATTAAGATATCAGTCCTTAAATATTATGCTTGCTGGTTCGTGCAAAAAAGTTAAGCTTGTGGAAAGTAAATTCTCGCAAACTTAAAATCTATTTAGTTTGCAACAAGCTAGTTGTTTTGCAACAACAACAACAACTGATTTTTCACATTTTTAAAATGGAGGTGTACCATGTGATAGTTTTCATAATACACACGGTTATCACATAGCTCATTATGTTCTTATTTCAATCTTCTGCGGCAGATTTGTCGCGTGTGTGAAAATGGATTACGGTAGCGGGCTTGCATTGCAATCTCGCAATATCATAACACAGTTAAATGAATGAAACTCACAAGTATCTTAAGATTGCTGTTGTTCCAATTACAAGCTTGCACATCCTTAAAAGCACAGTAAGCTTGTGACCTGCGCAATCTTGCAAGCTTGCAATTAAGATTACTATTGTTTCAATTACGAGCTTGCACATCCTTAAAAGCACAGTAAGCTTGTGACCTGCACAATCTTGTAATGATTGCACAATCTTAAAAGCTTGCAATTAAGATTGCTTTTGTTCCAATTGCAACCTTGCCCAATCTTAATAAGGTTTTGGAAATCTTGAGAGTTTGCACAATCTTAATAAGGTTGTGCATGCTTAATGTTAAGATTAAGAATGTTCCAATCGCAATCTAACTACATGCTTAAACAAGTTTGTCGCAAGCTTACTATGATTGGGATGGATATCTAGCTGTGACCTTGCCACAATCTTAATAATGCTTACGGTTTTGGTTGGAGTTGCATGCTATATATGTGTCTGTAAGTGGACAAGAGTGACAGGAAATCTATTATCAGATAGACACTGTCAGAGAATAAGAAATTTAAAGATAATTAATATAAACCCTTTTCTGATGCTGTCCGGTTGTTGTTTTTTCCAATCAATCAATATGGTTTGGATCTTATATAGAGGGTCACCTTAGCAACATTTCAGCCTTATTATCAAACACTTTTAGGAGTTGACTTTTAAAGTTTTGTCATCTTATCCCTTTTCTGATATGTGTTTGTGTGTCTGATTATGTGATTGAAAGAGACCTTGGTAACTGTATAAAATGTATGTTTATTGTTTATTTCTTAATATGTACCATGTACTTGTCGAATAAAGGTTATGTTATGTTTTGTTCTCTTCTGATGCCCAAACCAAAACTGCAAGCTTAATTAAGATGTTGGCAAGGTCGCAGCAAGATTACTGTCATAATCGTAATCAGCTTGCAACTTAATTATTTAAGCATGCAGTTAGATTCACTATCTAACATTGAAGCATGGAAGTATGTACAACTGTATTCAGATTGTGCAAGCTCGCAAGGTTGTGCAACCCTTAACCCTTTCCCTCATATAGACGCTTTCTGATGCCTCTGCAGCAGATAGCTTTTTGAAAACACAATGTTTTCCACTTATAAGCATAGGTTATCCATTCAGTTATAGAGATTTTCTATTATTTGACAAAATATGTTCAAAGTCGTCTGCTGCAGAATTGTCGTATGAGGGAAAGGGTTAAGATTGTGCTTTCAAGGTTGCGATTGGAAGAATAGCAACCTTAATTGCATTTTTTGTAGAGGTTAAAAGAAGGCAATTATCTTGAAATCAGAAAATCAGATTCAGGGGAGAAGTATTTTAATCTTTTAGTGTTTTTAACCTCTTTCTGATGACACAGCATCCCAGTTCTACAGAGAATTTAAATCTTTAAACAATTTTGAAAGAGGACCACTAAAAAAACATTCTTGTAAAGTTTTGTTGAAATTTGCTCAAAAGTTTAGGAGTAGAGATCCTTTGAAGTTAAAAATCAACAATCAGTGATTCCAATAGATCACCTTGAGACTTTGGTTCAGGTGATCTTAACCCTTTCCTACATACATCAAATCTACAGAAGACATCTTTGAAAACATGTTGGAAAAACATTGAAAATCTTTATCAATGAATGTATACTTATTGAAAACATTTGAAACATGACCACAGCACCGTGACTGGGGATCAAACCCAGGACGCCCGGTTCCAAATCCCGACACTACCACTCGGCCAATGGCGGATTCCTTACTTTAAAAGAGTAAAACTTGTAATCTGCAGATTCGAGACACAAATCATTTAGACATGTAAATAATTTACATGATTGGTATTTTACGAGTTGTTTGCTCTTTAAATCCTTTCCTACATACAGATCCTTTCTGATGCCTCAGCAACAGACGACTTTTGAAAAAAAAATAGTGGCAAAAGGTAAAACTGCTCATGAGCAATTTCTCCTTTGCCACAATGTTTTCAATATTTAAAGATAATACTTTTGTTTATGGAGATTTTCTATATTTCTGCCACGAAAAGGCACAATGTTTTCAAATATTTTGTATGTGGGAAAGTGTTAAAAATAATGTAGAAAAATTATCATTTTCAAGTCATTCCATAGTATTGGTATTTTAAGAGCTGTCTGCTTTGTAAAATTATGAAGAAAACAAAAAGTGCCATGAGACCCTGGATCACTCAACTTTCTGACGCCTGTCGTGAGTATGCAGCAGATGACTTTTCAAAATATTGTGGCAAATGGAGAAAATGCTAATGATGATCAATTTCTCCTTTTACCACAATATTTTCAACTCTATTCAATGGGTATATTTTTCATTTATAGAGATTTTCTACATTTTTTCTTAGATTCTTAGTTGTCTGCTGCAGATTTTTTGTATGTGGGAAAGGGCAATGATATTATCAATATTTACAGCTAGGACCATAAACTAATTTTGATCAATGCAATTTAACTCTTTTCTACAAAGATTAAATCTGCAACTTATTTGAAATTATTCCTATCCCCCTATAGGGGGCAATGTTTGTTTTCACCTATCAATATAATTTGAACACAACTTACAGAGGGCCACCCTTAGGAACAGTTCTGTCTGCCCAATTATCTTGAAATCAAACCAGAACTCTCAGAGCAGAAGAATTATGAAGGTTTTGTCATTTCACAAATCAAATTGGCGTGAACAGGTTTATGAAGGGTCATCAAATTATCTTAAAATCAGACAGGCACCCTTTCAATGAAGAAATTCAACATTTGTCATTTAACCTCCCTTTCTGATGCAGCCATGTTTTATACAAGTACAAATTGGCTTGATAAGATTTATTTAAACCTTTCCCACATACTACAAATCTGCAGACGACTTTGAAAACATAGTGACAATTTCCATAAAAGATAGCTTTATTGTCAAATAAAGTTGAAAACATTGAGGCCAAAGTATAAATTGCTCATCATGAGCAATTTCACCTTTGGCCACAATGTTTTCAAAAGTCGTCTGCTGCTATTGCATCAAAATGCATCTGCAAGTGGGAAAGGGTGAAGGTCACCTGTACAATTATATTGAATTCAGATAAGTACTTTAAGAGCAAAAGAGTTTTTAATTTAATGCCATTTTCACTATGTTTTAATGCTATCTGATGGACATGTTTTTCAACCAATCATTATGGCTTGAACAATTTGAGAAGTCTTTGGTCACCTTTGGAATACTTTTGACAAATATTGAAATCAGAGTAGCAGGTTTAGGGGAGAAGAATTTAAAAAGGTTTGTCATGTTAACCCTTTTCTGATGATGTAGTATCCAAAGTTCTTATTTAACCCTTATCTGCAGCAGATGACTTTGAAAACAATCATGCAAAAACGTCGACAAATTCTATAAACGAAAGTGTTATTACTGAAAAAAGCTGAAAACCTTGTGGCAAATAGTGAAATTGCTCTTTTTGAGCAATTTCTCCTTTTGTCACAATGTTTCAAAAGTCATCTGCTGCAGACGCGCCAGAAAGTGTGTATACAAGTGGGAAAGGGTTAAATCACAAACTTTGAACATTCTAGTAAAGTTTTGTTGAAATTGACCCAGTGGTTTAAGAGGTGATGTTGTTCAAAATAATTGTTGATATCAACAGATACAGGGTGTTCATAATAACTCACAAGTCGAACACTTTGTGCTCAGGTGAGCTAAAGAATTGAAAACATGTAGGAAAATCGAATAATTGCTATATCTGCTTTGACACATTGTATTCATTTCCGATCATCATTCCGTTTAATTGATAAAGACCAGAGCTGCCTTGAATCATCTATGAAGGTTGTTTCAAGTATAGGTCTTAAAATATTTCAGCTCTTTCCTGTTTGCAGACACATTTTGACACATATGCAACACATTACGTTTGAAACATTGTGACAAAAGAAGTAATTAGTGATAATGAGCAATTTCTCCTTTTGCCACAATGTTTTCAATAATTAAACTGTCATTTATGGAGATGTTCCATACTTTTGTCAAGATATATTAAAGTTGTCTACTACAGCTTTGGAATATGTACTGGGAAAGGGTAACAAAAACAAGAGGGCCATGAGGGACTTTGCTCTACTGGCATGGTTCTTTGGTCATTTTCAATCCAGAGCATGTATGTATGGTGAAGATTGGATATTAAATGGAGGCTCTATTAATTGTGTTCACAATTAGCTCTATTATAGCTATTTTGACAATTTCAAGGGCCATAATCAAGTCTTGCATGGTTTTCGAAAAGAACCAAGCTCTCATCAATATTTAACTACTATATAAGTTTTGTGAAGATCAGATGGTAAATGGAGCCTCTATTGTGTTCACAAGCTCTATTATAGCAATTTTGACAATTTGAAGGGCCATCATCCAGTCTTGCATGGCTGGATCTGGCTGGTTTGTGAAAGGAACCAAGGTCTTATAGATATCTAACTACTGTATAAGTTTGATTGAGATACAATACAAACCGAAGACTTTATAGCGTTCACAAGCTGCATTATAGCACTTTTGACAATTTCAAGGGCCATAATCCAGTCATGCATGGTTTTCGAAAAGAACCGAGCTCTCATCAATATTTAACTACTATATAAGTTTTGTGAAGATCAGATGGTAAATGGAGCCTCTATTGTGTTCACAAGCTCTATTATAGCAATTTTGACGATTTGAAGGGCCATCATCCAGTCTTGCATGGCTGGATCTGGCTGGTTTGTGAAAGGAACCAAGGTCTTATAGATATCTAACTACTGTATAAATTTGATTGAGATACAATACAAACCGAAGACTTTATAGCGTTCACAAGCTGCATTATAGCACTTTTGACAATTTCAAGGGCCATAATCCAGTCATGCAAGGGCACATCTGGTTGGTTTTCGAAAGGAACCAAGCTCTCATCAATATTTAACTACTATCTAAGTTTGGTGAAGATCAGATGGTAAATGGAGCCTCTATTGTGTTCACAAGCTCTATTATAGCAATTTTAATAATTTGAAGGGCCATCATCCAGTCTTGCATGGCTGGATCTGGTTGGTTTGTGAAAGGAACCAAGGTCTTATAGATATCTAACTACTGTATAAGTTTGATTAAGATACAATAAAAACTGAAGACTTTATTGCGTTCACAAGCTGTATTATAGCAATTTTGACAATTTCCAAGGCCATAATCAAGTCATGCAAGGGCACATCTGGTTGGTTTTTGAAAGGAACCAAGTTCTCATCAATATTTTACTACTATCTAAGTTTGGTGAAGATCAGATGGTAAATCGAGCCTATATTGTGTTCACAAGCTCTATTATAGCAATTTTGACAATAATCCAGTCATGCATAGACGGATCTGGCTGGTTTGCGAAAGGAACCGAGCTCTAATGGATATCTAACTACTGTATAAGTTTGATTGAGAAACAATCAAAACTGAAGACTTTATCATGTTCACAAGCAATTGTTTACGGACGCACAGACGACGGACACAACGCCATGGCATAAGCTCTTCTGACCTTTGGTCAGTAGAGCTATTGACGATAGAAAATGGTATAATGATGTGTATGTATGATTCAGTCTTTTATTGCTGTTATGGGGTCATTTACAAGTCAAATCTACATAAACCATTCTAGGAAAATATATTCTCCAAAAACGAATGTATCTCTGGTGTTTATCAAAAACAAGAAAACATAGTGACAGAAGGGCAGAGCACAATCCACAATTTGCTCATATATATGTCAGACAATTTCCAGTGCAATTTATATTAGTTCAGTAGAAGGTCAGTCAACACAATTCCTGGAAAACCTGCTAAAGTACCACATTACACTGAGTGATTTCTGTGTTCCTTTACAATAGTGAAACATCATGACAATATAGCTGTGACCAATGAATTAATGCATTTGTCTGTAAAACTGTGACCAATGAATTAATGCATTTGTCTGTAAAACTAACTGGTCTTTTTATAGAGCATTTATAGAGTATCTACATACACATTTCCCTAATACAGGCGACTTTTCAAATTAAATCCTGCATCAGAAAACTTTTAACCCTTTCCCAAATACAAACAAGAGGGCCATGAGGCCCTGGATTGCTCACCTGAGAATGGGCTTTTTAAGACTTAACTCTTTCAGCGCCAATGGCAATATCATCAAAGACAAACTTTTTGACAAAATTCCAAGCTGCTCAAGTCAAAAATGCAATCTCTATAGTGGTAACAAGATTGTTATACAACATGGCCTAGAAACCTAGTTTTTGACCTGATCAAACCCATATTTGATTTGGCCTAGATATATTCAAGGCAAATATTCTTACAAAGATTCAAAATGACCCATAATTGAACTTGGCCTAGATATCATCAAGACAAACTTTCTAATTAAGTTTCAACATGCTCAAGTTTAAAATGCGACTTTTAGAGTGTTAACAAGATTTTCCTTAAATTAGGCCTAGTAACCTAGATTTTGACTAATCATGACCTATATTCGATCTAGGCATAGAAATCACTAAGACAAACATTCTGACAAAGTTTCAACATCCTCAAGCCAAAAATGTGGCTTCCAGAGTGTTAACAAGATTTTTCATAAATTCGACCTAGTGACCTAGTTTTTGACCAGACATGACCCAGTTTCAAACTTGGCCGAGATATTTCTAAGACAAACATTCTGACAAAGTTTCAACATGCTCAAGCCAAAATTGTTGCTTCCAGAGTGTTAACAAGATTTTTCTTAAATTTGACCTAGTGACCTAGTTTTTAACCGGACATAACCCAGTTTCAAACTTGGCCTAGATATTACTAAGACAAACATTCTGACAAAGTTTCAAAGTGTTCAAGCCGGACATAACCCAGTTTCGAACTTGGCCTAGATATCACTAAGACAAACATTCTGACAAAGTTTCAACATGCTCAAGCAAAAAATGTGGCTTCAGGAGTGTTAACAAGATTTTCCTTAAATTTGACCTAGTGAACTAGTTTTTAACCGGACATGACCCAGTTTCAAACTTGGCCTAGATATTACTAAGACAAACATTCTGACAAAGTTTCAAAGTGTTCAAGCCGGACATAACCCAGTTTCGAACTTGGCCTAGATATCACTAAGACAACATTCTGACAAAGTTTCAACATGCTCAAGCAAAAAATGTGGCTTCAGGAGTGTTAACAAGATTGTCCTTAAATTTGACCTAGTGACCTAGTTTTTAACCGGACATGACCCAGTTTCAAACTTAGCCTAGATATCACTAAGACAAACATTCTGACAAAGTTTCAAAATGTGGATTCCAGAGTGTTAACAAAATTTTCTTTAAATTTGACCTAGTGACCTAGTTTTTAACCCCACATTACCCAGTTTCGAACTTGGCCTAGAGTTGATGGGGATATATGTTCTGACAAACTTTCATAAAGATTGGATGCAAAATGTTGCCTCTAGAGTGTTAACAATCAAATTCTGATGACGTACGACGAACAACGAATGACGGACAAAAGGCGATCACAATAACTCACCTTGAGCACTACGTGCTCTGGTGAGCTAAAAATCTGTATCATGAGCAATTTCTCCTATTGCCACCATGTTTTCAAAAGTAGCACACAGCAGATGAGTCAAAATGATATTAAATTAAATTTGTCTTCACTTGCACATTGATGATGAGCAAATGCAGAATCTCCCATGTTTACCAAAGACCTTCACTTGTCAACCTGTTCAAAAAACCTTAAGGCTTTCGGACTGGATAATTAAAAAGTGTTTATGAGAAGTAAGTCTGTAAGTTAGTAAGCATGACAGACAGACAAACAGATGGATAAACAAGAGGCCCAAGAGGGCCATAATCGCTCCACGGCCATAAGGCAAAAATCAAATCTCCAAACAGCCATGCCCCCTGGTGGCCATGTTTTTTACCAATCGCCATGGCTTAAAGGAATCTTGTAGAGTGTCATCCAAGAAATGTTTCTGCAAAATTATTTGATAATCGGCCTGACACTTTCGGAGGAGAGGATATTTTAAGTTTTCACTATAGCCATATAAGGCAAAATAGCCCCAACCCCTGGCAGCCATATTTTTCAACCAATCAACATGGCTCGAAGGAATCTGATAGAGGGGGTCATGCAGCCTAGGAACATTTCTACAAAATTATTGGAATATCAGCCAGACACTTTCCGAGGAGAAGATTCTTTTAATTTGAAAATCTGCTCAACACTTTCGTCATATAAGGCAAAAAAGCCCCGCCCTCTGGCGGCCATGTTTTTTGACCGATCAAAATGGCTTGAAGGAATCTGATAGAGGGTCACCCAATGAATATTTCTACAAAATTATTTGAAAAACGGCTGAACACTTTCGGAGAAGAAGATTTTTTAAGTTTTCACTATAGCTAAATAAGGCAAAATAGCCCCGCCCCCTGGCGGCCATGTTTTTCAACCAATCAACATTTCTTGAAGGAATCTAATAAAGGGTCACCCAAGGAACATTTCTACAAAATTATTTGAAAATCGGCCTGACACTTTCGGAGAAGAAGATTTTTTAAGTTTTCACTATTTTTTTCTTTTGGTTGCCATGGAAACCAGAATTATGGATTGATAAAAAAACCTTGAAGGAATTTAAGAGAGGACATTGAGAGGATGCTTCCCATGAAGTTTCAACCAAATTGGCCAAGTGGTTAGGGAGAAGAAGTCATTTAAAGGAAAAAGTTAACGCACGCACGCACGACGGACAATTCGCCATGACATAAGCTCGACTGGCTTTCAGCCAGGTGAGCTAAAAACCAACAGGGATGTGATTGCTGTGTCTACCTACCCTACCTTCCAAAGCAGGCAACACAATACTCAACCTAAACCCACATACAACAAATCTGCAGAAGAAGACATAATAACATCTAGGTCAAAATATGGAAAATCTTTATAAAAGAATGTGGAATTAGTGAATAGAGTTGGAAACATTGAGGTAAAAGGTGGAATTATTGCTCATATAGAGTAATCTCTTCTAAGGTCAGTTGTCTGCTGTGAGTATTGTGAGACGCGTCCAAATGCATCTTCAAGTTGGAAAGTGTTAATGATCATCTCTGGTGCCGCACTTTTAGGTATCTTCCAGAAATTTGACACTTTGCAAGTATATCATCCCTAAAATTTGTCGATAAGGATACTGCAAAAATGGTACGGAAAATTGCTTTGGAAACAGGCCAAATATTAGAGATGTTTCAGAGCTTGATCAAACTCAAATGTACACAATATTCTGAAAATGATATATGACTGTTCTAGGGAAAAGGTACTAGTTGGCTTTTTATAACAGTGTAGATCCAGATCAGCCTGCACATTTACAAAGTCTGTGCAATATTTTCAACTCTTTATCAATATAAAATTTTCAGTTTTCTGGGCAGTCGAAATTGTTCGTCTGATGATTGTAAAGCAGACGACCTTTGAAAAGTTGTGTGAAGTAATGGGTTAAGAGAAGATTCTGTATGGTTGTGTAGATTCCAATTATATGGACAGATGGACAGGGTGATCTGTCTGAACCATAACACTGTTCAGAAATACTAACTTGGACCTTTTCCTATTGCCATGCTTATATAATGTATAGATTTATCTTTCTATCATATACAGGAGACTTTGGATGCCCTTTTAGCAGACAAAACATGTTAAGATTATAGTATATTTGAAAACATTGTGAAACAAGAGGGCCATGATGGCCCTGGATCGCTCACCTGAATTATTCAAAGTGATTTGACCTACCTCCTGGTGGCCATGTTTTATTTACCAATAACCATGGCTGAAAGGAATCTCAAAGAGGGTCATCCAAGGAACATTTCTACAAAATTATTCAAAAATCTGCTAGACACTTTTGGAGAAGATTTTACATGCTTTCACTATAGCCATATATGGAAAAACAAATAAGTTGAAAATCGGCCTTACAATTTCGTCGGAGAAGATTTTTTAAGTTTCCACTATAGCCATATAAGGCAATAAAGCCCAACCCCCTGGCGGTCATATTTTTTGACCAATCAATATGGCTTGAAGAAATCTGATAGATGGTTTGGGAGAGGAAGAATTTTTAAAAAAATTCTGTTTTGTTGCCATGGAAACCAGAATTCTGCATGGATCCCAAAAATTTGAAGGAAATCTGGTGAGGACATTGAGAGAATGCTTTCTGTGAAGGTTCATCTCAATTGACCCACAGGTTAAAGACGAGAAGATGTTGACGGGCGCCGGACAAAAGGCGATCACTATAACTCACTTCGTGCTCAGGTGAGCTAAAAAGAACATAATGTTTAAAATGATAAGCAATTTTTTATCTATGTATATTTTCAAGAGTTGGCAAAAGACGTCTGCACATACACTTAAATCAGTCTCATTTTTTTTGACACAACTCTCAAAAGTGTAGTTTATGATCAAACAGCCCTGTAATTCAATAAGCATTGAATGAAGAAAACTGACTGACAAATTTTCACTGAAACAAGATTGTATGAAGGAACACATGTTTCACCCTTAAATTTTTACAGTTAATGAAAGTGTGACAGACAAATCGGCGGCTGAGAAAAATAAATGGCTTTCAAAGTTCAATGATTATTGGATGCAGCAAAGATCCAAGATTGAAAACATAATGAGAAATTTGTATCTATGTGGCAAGTCATGGTCTCTATTAACTAACACAGAAAACAAACTTTTAACTAGTTCTAAACTTTCAAACCCACTGCTAACTTCAACAAAATTAAATGATACACAATTTAAACCTTTCTAACTTGCAGACACATCTGCAGCATACAACTTTTGAAAATATTGTGACAAAAGTAGAAATTGCTCATTTTAAAGAAGCCTGCTACATATGAGCCGTCCTGCATGATGTATCAACCCAGATCAGCCTGCGCAGTCCGCAGACTGATCCGGGCTGACACATTCCGTCTCAGGGTAATAGATATAGAGTAATGTTTCCTGAAACAGAAAATCCACAGGATAGAAAAGTGTCTATCCGGGTAAGCCTGCGTGGGTGGCATGCTTAGGCTGATCCGGGTCGATATTTTACGCAGAGTCCACAATGTTGGTTTTCTCGCAGGACGGCTCATATGTGTATTATGTTGGAAAGGTTTCATACAATTAAATCAACTACAGTTTTGTTTATATCTTACCTCCACTTGTGCAGCTTGCCCCTAAAGTAGCGATAGAAGATTAAAACTATTAGTATGGATGAGATATATATTATACAGAGAACATACTATGAGCGACCTACCTAAGCAGAAGTTAACAAAAGCGCCATGGGGCGAATGCCAGGCTTGTCTGTTTTTTCAAGTTGAAAAAGGGGCCCTTCTGAATAATTATTCAATCCAGAGTTATGTGACTTGGTATAGACATGCATGTTGTTCCTAGAAACATGTGTACCAAGTTTCATTTGAAAACATTGAATGTTTTTTGAGTTATGAGGTAAGGTTCAAGTTTTGAGACAACAATGCCAATGGTATCACATTGTAGCCCGACTTGTTTTCTGCGAAAAATTGACAAGCTAAAAATCTGCCCTTGCATTCATGCTTAAGGATCAAATTGGGCCATTACTTTCAGCGGTTACTTGAAACCCCTCATTGATGTACCTGGGCCATTACTTTCAGCGGTTACTTGAAACCCCTCATTGATGTACCTGGGCCATTACTTTCAGCGGTTACTTGAAACCCCTCATTGATATACCTGGGCCATTACTTTCAGCGGTTACTTGAAACCCCTCATTGATGTACCTGCCAACAGTGCATATCTAGATCAAGATTTATGCAGATGAGCAAGTTGATCTGGATCTACATTGGTTGCAAATGCCCTAAGGTCAGTGTCTGCAGAGTGCAGATCATATATTATTTTTTAGTATATTAATATAACAATTAAACCTTTCCCACTTGTAGACGCATTTTGACGCATATGCAGCCGATGACTTTTGAAAACATTGTGGCAAAAGAGGAGATTGCAAATGAGCAATTTCTCCTTTAGCCACAATGTTTTCAACTCTTTTAAATAATTTAACCCTCTTTTATGCAGACTTTTAACGTTTTTATATATAAGTTTTCAAAGTTGTCTACTGCAGATTTGTTTTGTGTGGGAAAGGGTTAACTGATGCTGTGATAAGCTAGTTCTTTTAAGAGTTCTCTACTGCGCCAATATAAAGAAATTGATTTAACATCTTAAAATTTGCAACTCTTCATTCAGAATCAAAAGCATTCACAGAAAAGGTGAAATATGTATCTTCATCTTTTTCCTCAAACCATTGACCATTTGTTGTGCATATGAAGATGATATAAGATCAACAACTCTGTAATTTATAAATTGTATGCTTACCACAATTGTCTCCCTTACATGTTATCCTTGAATGTTTGTAATATTGATATTGAGGTTCAACCCTTTCAGGAATACAGCAAATTCAGAGCCGACGACTTTGAAAACATTTATTCAGAAACACAAAAAAAAAATTAAAGAAATAATAACTGAATAAAGTTGAAAACATCTTAGCAAAAATGGAAATGGCTCATTATCAGAAACAACTTCTTTGGTTGTATCTAAAAGTTTTCCGCTACCACGTCTTCAGAAAAGGGCTATATGTGGGAAATGCTAAGACATAATTGAGAGTGGATTAACTTCATATTGATTCATTGGGGTTTAACACCATTGTCAACAATATTTTAGTTATATTATGGTAGCAAGTTCACTTAACTGTGTTTATATCCTGACTTTCTACAGCAAATCTGCAGCAGACAACTTTGAAAATATTTATTCAAAAACTCTTGAAAACTGAAAGAACATTTACTGAATAAAGTTAAAAACATCGTAGCAATAGTAGAAATTGCTCATTTTGAGCAATTTCTCCTTTTGTCACAATGATTTCAAAAGTTGTCTGCTTCAGAAGCATCAGAAAGAGTCTAGATGTGGGAATGAGTAAGGCACAACTGAGAGTGGATTAACTTCATATTGATTTATTGAGGTTTAACACCATTGTCAACAGTTTTTCACTTATATTATGGTAGCAAGTTCACTGTGTTTTTATCCTGACATTCTACAACAATACCTTCTGGGCAATTCGCTACCTTTCCATGATCATATTTAAAGCTCGACAATCCTAGTTGCATTGACTCTTGTCGCAGGAAAGAATTCAGTAGCAGAATTCTGAAATATTGTGAGAAAAGAGAGAAATGTTTTCATCTCTTTATCAAAATCATATTCTAATTTTTCACTGTACAACACATTTTTCAGATGTATTAATCAAAGTACTCAAAGTACTAAAAGTGGTGTTCACATGAAAAATCCAAACATTAAATTTGTTCAAAGTTGAAAGTATGGATAGTGGAGTCGGAGGGGTTAAGAAAAATGATCAGCGTCAATATTGAGTTAATTTTGTTTAAATTTACACACTTACATCCAACAACATAAAGAAACTGCTTTTAATAAATATAAATGTATATTTAATTTGTTCAAATAAGGAAATAGAAATCGCACAAAAGTATCAACCCCCAATTGACCATATCACATGCCATTTTACACAATAATGTTTCTGCTAAAGCCATATAAGGCAAAATAACCCCACCCTGTGGTGGCAATGTTTTTCGACCAATCAACATGGCTTTAAGGAATCTGATAGTGGGTCACTTAAGGAACATTTCTACAAAATTATTTGAAAGATTTTTAAAGTTTTCACTATAGCCATATAAGGCAAAATACCTCCTCCCCCTGGCAGCCATGTTTTTCGACCAATCAACATGGCTTGAAGGAATCTGATAGAGGGTCATCCAAGGAACATTTCTACAAAATTATTTGAAAATCTGCCAACCAGTTTGGGAGAAGAAGAATTCTGCATGGATCCCAAAAATTTGAAGGAATTCTGGTGAGGTCATTGAGAGGATTCTGTGAAGTTTCATTCTAAATGACCCACTGGTTACTGAGGAGAAGAAGATGACGAACGATGCACGTTGCACAAGGGATTCCGGACAAAAAGCAACACAGTAATTCACCTTGAGCACTTTGTGCTCAGCTTAGCTAAAAAGCAGATTACTTTAGAAACATCTTGGCAAAAAAGAAAAATCTTTATAAATGAAAGTATGATTGAACTGATTTGAAATCATTGTGGTAATATGTCAAGTTACGCCAAATAGTCCCTAAAAAAATTTGTATACCATCACCAGAATGTATTGAATATATAACATTGAGCTTAAATTCATTGTAAATTAATGTGTATAGGATGCACTGGAAATGATTGATTTGATCACTTTTAGTTTTTTGAACTTGTTTGAAAGTGAAAGTGAAAGTGAAAGTAGAGAATGCTAAACACCGGTTTTGTCCAGACTCGATTTGGTCCAAAATGATGGTAACCATTGTCGCCTGGTGAGTTCTTTCTTGCATAATGCATGACTTCACATTTTCTTTGGATTGTTTTAAAAGTTAGAGTTAACTCTTCTCAATGGTATATGGTGTTCTACATGAGAAACGCTTAGAAAGTGTGACAATTGGGGACTGAAACTTGTCGATTTACATGAAAACAAAGAAGGAATTTATTTGGTGTATTGTAACTTAGCTAATAGAAGTAATTGTTTGTCATTAGCAATGTTTTCAACTATTTATGATTTAACATTAAAATCTATTAAAGTTTAGGATGTTTTCATAGCTCACAACTCTTAACCCTTTCTCACTTTCCAGCAGAGGACGTTAGAAAACATTGTGACAAAAGACGAGATTGCAAATTTCAACTTTTGTTACAATGTTTTCAACTCTATTTGATGATTAATTTTTCAGATGTTTTGAAAGTCCAGAATTGTATTGTAGGAAAGGGTTAAAATACCCTATCTGGTTAAAGCGGTGAATGGCATGTTTAGATCTACAATTGATAATTTTATGAGTTAATGACTATTTTCTCCTATTGTCAATTGGGAATAAAAATGCCTTTCAATGGTGAAGCTTATAATTGACCATTGGGATGTAACGTATCATATTTGTCAGTGAGGAGGATACTGGGTGTATTGATTGTGTAAAGATAATTAGTCCGAAAGATGAGCTAGCAAACATTGTGTTAATCAACTGGACCATCATATATGTCAGCATTTTGGTCTGACTACATCCATTAGCTCTGCATGTATTAGACCATCCAATTTGCCCAGTATGGTGGGTTAATTGTTTATTACAACTTCCATTAATCACTTTGCTGCTGAACTCCTGCGACTATCATCATCACTATTTCTTTGCACTCTTTCCCACACACAACAAATCTGCAGCAGACAGGCCTTTTGGTTTCAGACAAGAAGATTTTCAAAGTTTCCCTGTAAATCTCTATATAAAACCGATGATCCCCAGGGGGACAGACCAATTTTGACACCAGGGGCAAAATTTGAACAATCTCGCTAGTGTACCAATAGACATTGCTGCACACCAAATATCTAAGCTTTAAGCCTTTAGGTTTCAGACAAGAAGATTTATAAATTTTAAAAATAATTCCTTTCAGCTGCCAAGCCAGAGTAAATTCTTTGAACAATTTTGCAAGGGCACCATCAGGATCATCCCTGTGAAGTTTCATCAAATTTGGCCAAGCGGTATAGGAGATGTCGTTTAAATAAATTGTTGATAATGCATAATGCGTACAAATGGCAATCGCAATAGCTCCCCTTGAGCACAGGTGAGCTAAAACAAAATCGCAAAATTTTAATCTTGCAAATCTAGAGTTTTACATAATGTCGCCATTTCATGAATATGCGAATCTAAAAAAAAATAAAACTATCACTGAAGATGATAAATACCCCCAAAACAGCACCTTGACCTACATCATAACTTAGTAAGTAAATAGGCCGGACAAAATATGGCTTCCGACCGACCGACAGCCCGACACAGTGACTCATTATATACCCCCCTCTTCTTCGAAGGGGCTTTAAAAAACCCTGCAATACTGTTGAAATATATAGCATGAAACCTGCATCATTTTTTCAATCAAACAATTTATAAGAGCTCATCTTTTTCAAGCTGGTAATTGTTTGCAATTTGTTTGATCATATTTATGGTAAAATAAGCATGACTAGGAACAGGCATTAATTGTGAAGTTTGTTGCATATTTATGGTAAAATAAGCATGACTAGGAACAGGCATTAGTTGTGAAGTCTGTTGCATATTTATGGTAAAATAAGCATGACTACTAGGAACAGGCATTAGTTGTGAAGTCTGTTGCATATTTCAAGTATTGATAATCAATTTGTTTGTTTAATGCATGCATTGCCTTTTTGAACAGTGTTTTAGTAATTAACATAGTTAACCCTTTCCCTCATACAACAATTCAGCAGCAGACAACTTTGAACAGATTTTATCAAAAAATAGAAAATCTCTATAATTGAATGGATAACCTATGACTAAAAGTGGAAAACATTGTGACAAAAGGAGAAATTGCATGTTTTGTGCAATTTCTTCTTTTGTTACTATGTTTTCAAAAAGATGTCTGCTGCAGAGGCATCAGAAAGCGTCTATATGAGGGAAAGGGTTAACCCTTTTACAGATACAATTGATTTTGGACACTTTTGCATTTTTTTCGAAAATGTTTTAAATGGAGAAATCGTTCAAAGAAAGAAATGGCACCCATTTCCTCAAATATTTCCAAAGTATTCAGTCCAAATGATTTCCTATAGTATAATATACAATTCATAAAAGTAAGTTAACCCTTTCCCTCATACAGACGCTTTTTGATGCCTCTGCTGCAGACGACTTTTGAAAATTTCTTTTCAAAGTCGTCTGCTGTAGATTGGTTATATGTGGGAAAGGGTTAAAGAAAGTGATATCAACTGTGTTGAAATACTGGTTAAAAATATGCAGAAAAACCTGCAAAAACCTATCAAAAAATCATGTATTACAAAATTGATTGCAGCAATTCGGAGGGATTTAGAGGAAAACAATCCACATCGTATATTCACATCTGCATTAAATATTTAAGACCTTATAAAGACTATTGGCCCCCAAGGACAGTTGTCAATACCTCATCATTGACAATATAAAACCCAGAGGTCCAGATAAGGAGGGGTATTCAGCTCTTTTTCCGATAAATTCTCTCTTACTATTAAAGCAAACCCTATGTTGTGGGTACTCAAAAGAATCGTATCACTGAGACAATTCTTTTGAGTAGCAACAACATAGGGTTAGAGTGTCAAATAAGGATTTTAGAACATGCAAAATGCCCCTTATCTAGAGCTCTGAAGCCCACATATCTCATCATTGACAATATAAAACCCAAGTTTGACCGAATTTCTGGCAATTCCTTATACTTCTGATTCAGTAAATGAGAACAGTCATTGTGCAAAAGGTGGGACTTCGTAGCTGTGGGAGAATTGTTTTACTAAATATATAATATATTAATATTTGAGGGTAAGCAGATATGAATAACAATATGAGGCCCATGACGGATTGATATAACCCTTTCCCACATACAGCAAATCTATAGCAGACGACTTTTAAATTATTAAGTCCAAAATATAGAAAATCTCTATAGTATGTATCATTATCGAATAGAGTTGAAATCATTGTGGCAGAAGAAGGAATTGCTCATTATGAGCAATTTCTCCTTTTGTCACAATGATTTCAAAAATCGTCTCCTGCAGAGGCATCAGAAAGCATCTACAAGTGGGAACAGTTAACAGACCTTCAACAGTTACAAGCCACATGGTTCTTGAAGTAATGTGCTTCAAAAGTAAAATATTTATCAAGTGCAGTCAAACACTTTTTTGAAGTGAGCTAAAAAACTGAATCTCAAGCTATAGTTATACCACGGCGCTTCCTAGCAAAGTTACTAGTACTTACTGGTCTATTTATCCTGACACCAGCCAGTCAGTGGAAATGCTTACCCCGCAACACTGAGCAACAAGTAGGGAAGCCATTACTTCCATTTTTAATTAATTGGAACAGGAGAAGTACTAACCCTTTCCCTCATATAGACACTTTCTGACGCCTCTGCAGCAGACGGCTTTTTGAAAAACATAGTGACAAAAGAAGAAATTGCTCAAAATGAGCAATTTCTCCTTTTGCCACAATGATTTCCACTTTTAGTCATAGGTTAAAAATGGATAACCTATCTTTTGACAAAATATGTTCAAAGTCGTCTGCTGCAGAATTGTTGTATCAGGGAAAGGGTTAAGCCTACTTTACTTTATTGCAGAATAATATAAGAAAGTCATAACACGGACCAGACTGTTCCTTATAGACAGATTTGTATGCATGTCACCTTGCATAGAATTGTGTCTCTGAATATCATTCTTCTTGAACAAAGACACTAATTCAATATATTAGCTGTGCTCTACTAAGTAATGAAACCAACCACATGGTGCAATGGCCTGCAACAAGTGTAGATCAATATGATTGATTATTTTGTGTTTTTAAAACAACAGTTATATCAGATGTTTCTTGGTAAGCTACCAGTAGTCCTTGTCCATTTATCCTGACACCAGCCAATCAGTCTTAACGCTAACCATTCAATCCTGAGCGCTAGGAGGGAGAGGCATTGCTACCATTTTAAAGACTTTGGTAATACCAAGCCAGGAATCAAACGCACGACCTCCCACATCCCAGGCTGATGCTCTACACCACTGAGGCGGTATATAGATCAAGATGAACCTGAGCAAAATGTGTAGCTAGATCTGATTCTACGATAAGTCATAAAATGTTCCAGGAAACCTTTGACAAGTATTTTGTACCTTTGAATCAGACTATGAAATTGTCGGGGATTGAATGTACAGAGAGATTTTTATTGACCCTTTGCCTTTTTGCTAAAAATGCAGCAGACAGCATTTGAAAATATTGTGACAAGCTGAGATATTGATCACAAAGAGCAATTTTACCTTTTGCCACAATGTTTTTCAAACATAGTCAATAATTATATTATCATTTGTAGAGAGTTTCCATTGTTTTGTCCTAGGATGTTTGTTTGCTGCAGATAATTATGTTGCATTGTTTTGCCTTAGGATCTGCTGCAGATATGTTGCATTGTATTGCCTTAGGACTTGATGCAGATATGTTGCATTGTATTGCCTTAGGACTTGATGCTGATATGTTGGATTGTTTTGCCTTAGGATCTGTTGCAGATATGTTGGATTGTTTTGCCTTAGGATCTGTTGCAGATATGTTGGATTGTTTTGCCCTAGGATCTGTTGCAGATATGTTGGATTGTTTTGCCTAAGGATGTGTTGCAGATATGTTGGATTGTATTGCCTTAGGACTTGATGCTGATATGTTGCATTGTATTGCCTTAGGATCTGTTGCAGATATGTTGCATTGTTTTGCCTTAGGATCTGTTCAAGATATGTTGGATTGTATTGCCTTAGGATCTGCTGCAGATATAATGCATTGTATTGCCTTAGGACTTGATGCTGATATGTTGCATTGTATTGCCTTAGGATCTGTTGCAGATATGTTGGATTGTTTTGCCTTAGGACTTGATGCTGATATGTTGCATTGTTTTGCCTTAGGATCTGCTGCAGATATGTTGGAATGTTTTGCCTTAGGATCTGTTACAGATATGTTGCATTGTTTTGCCTTAGGATCTGTTGCAGATATGTTGCATTGTTTTGCCTTAGGATCTGTTGCAGATATGTTGCACTGTATTGCCTTAGGATCTGCTGCAAATATATTGCATTGTTTTGCCTTAGAATCTGCTCCAGATGTGTTGCATGGTGTGTTGCATGGTTTTGCCTTAGGATCCGATGTATATATGTTGCATGGTTTTGCTTAAGAATCTGCTGCAGGTATGTTGCATTGTTTTGCATTAGGATCTTTTGCAGATATGTTGCATGGGTGTGCCTAAAGAATCTGCTGCAGATATGTTGCATTGTTTTGCCTTAGGATCTGCTGCAGATGTTTTAACAATTTGTATATGTACATGTATTTTGTTTCTTTTAATTATTGAATATGAAGTAAACATATCAATCAATTCTGGAATTTCAAGATACTAAAATTTAAAATCATCTTTAAAAAATTCAAATTATATAGCTCCCTGCATGCCACTCAGGGTTGGTGTATGTCACTAAAATACTGATGAATGTAAGATTTTCCAAGCAGAACCTAAGAGGTCACACAAATTATTCAAGTAAAAGATCCATTTTTTACATAATATATGATATATTAGACATATATTAGAGTTCAAACCATGAACTGAACATAGAATACATCACTATGATAAGATATTCTACCCTTTATAAAAAACAAACTGATCAGTACAAATTCATAACTTTATGAAATTGTGTCGGGAATAAAAAAATATATATTTCAATAACAAAAGAAAATACTTGATCTTTCGTAGCCATAAGAATCAGAGCATAAAATTAATTCAAAGCAAACACAATGCTATACATCTGTTTTACAAATTAAATTATGACACTTTGTTTCACTATAATGCATGACCTAGAGAGCTTGATTGTCTTGATTTTTCTTTTTAAAAAATATGAACAATCTCAAGAGTATCTGAAGGTTTCTATTGTTTCAATTGCAAGCTTGCACAATCTTGCACAACCTTGCAAGCCTACAACCAGCACAATCTTGCAAGCTTGCAATAAACCCTTTCCCTCATACGCCAATTCTGCAGCAGACGACTTTGAACGTATTTTGTCAAAAAATAGAAAATCTCCATAATTGAATGGATAACCTATGACAAAAAGTGGAAAACATTGTGGCAAAAGGAGAAATTGCATGTTTTGTGTCTATATGAGGGAAAGGGTTAAGATTGCTATTGATACAATCACCATTTTCGAAAGCTGAAACATCTTTATAAATTTAAATTTGATTATGCAATAGAGCTGAAAACATAAAGACAAAAGGAGGAATTGCTCTTTATGAGAAATTTATCCTATTGGCAGTGTTTTCAAAAGTTGTCGGCTGCAGAGGTGTCTATATGTGGGAAAGGATTAAATTTGTCTGTTACAAAGTTTTCAGGAAGAGGTTAATGTTAAAAAAAAAATTCTAGATGCAACAAGAATGGAAAAAGGAAATCCCTTCATGGTTTAAAAAACAATGACAACTAGAAATATCACTGAAGGTGATAAATACCCCTAAAACAGCACCTTGACTCAAAATATGGCTTCCGACTGACCAACAAAAGGGCCATAACTCTGTAAAGTAACATGCAATTGTAAAATCTTTATGAAATGCACATCTCCTCTTGGTATAGAAGCTTCATGTAAAATGTTATTGAAGTCCACCCAGTGGTTTGTAAGAAATAGGCCGGACAAAATATGGCTTTGGACAAAATATGACCAACAACTTAATAAGTAAAAGGGCCATAACTCTGTAAAATAACATGCAATTGTAAGACCTTTAGGGTATGCACATCTCCTCTTGGTAAATTTTTATTGAATTCCACCCAGTGGTTTGTAAGAAATAGGCCGGACAAAATATGACCAACAACTTAATAAGTAAAAGGGCCATTACTCTGTAAAGTATCATGCAATTGTAAGACCTTTAGGATATGCACATCTCCTCTTGGTATAGAAGCTTCATGTAAAATTGTATTGAATTCCACAAAGTGGTTTGTACGAAATAGGCCGGACAAAATATGGACAAAATATGACCAACAACTTAATAAGTAAAAGGGCCATAACTCTGTAAAATAGCATGCAATTGTAACCCCTTTAGGATATGCACATCTCCTCTTGGTATACAAGCTTCATGTAAAATGTTATTGAATTCCACCCAGTGGTTTGTAAGAAATAGGCCGGACAAAATATGGACAAAATGAAGTTTTTTAAAGTAAAACATATTTTTATTAGAAAATACTTACCAGTCATTTAATACCTGATATATAATCTCAACACCGTTAATTCATCCAGAAAAGAAGCTCGCGCAGCCATGCATAGCCCTCACGCGTGTGTGATACACACGGCCGCCGGTAATACCGGCGCACGGGCCATGTGACCCCCACTTTTAATTTCACCGTTAACTTGCAGCGTTTAGTGTTGGGTGACGACGCGGGGTTGGGAGGCGGGAATCTGAAATGACTGGTAAGTATTTTCTAATAAAAATATGTTTTACTTTAAAAAACTTCATTTTTATGTCAAAAATACATTACCAGTCATTTAATACCTGATGACTTTGCAGCATCGGTCGGGAGGATCGTCCAACACAATGCCGGTCCCGAGAAATCGTAGCACTTGGTAAGAGTACCTACGGTACTACTAAATATAAACACAACTGTTTATGTATTTAGTAATTTGTGTATTAATTAGGTAAGTACTCGCTGAGAGTCCACTTGTGTGTCCAGAGAGGAATAATTTCTGATTGAAACGTTTTAAGACTTTATCAGACGGATCTTATTACTAATTAAAGGAATAGGATATCCAGTGTTTGAATACGCTGCTGACATATCCTTCTCCTACCTGAGGTTGAATAACCCCTACTGTGGCTCTTACAGCCCTCGAATGTTTTATATAGAACTTAAGACCCTTGACAGGGTACAAGATCAGGTTATATCTAAGGGAACACAGTTCACAGAAAGGTTGTGAAATGTGATGGGTTAGGAAGCACCAAAGGCAACTTGGTCTCAGTAGGAATACAGGTTTATAAGAACGGTTGAATAACCATACGGCTGTAAAACCTGATGAAATTCGTTTTTACTGAAAGCAAAGAACTCACTTCCCTGATAGTGTTCGCCAAGCAAGACGAATTTAAGTCTCAGTTTATAACTTACGAAGCGGCAGCTTCCGAAGAACGTAAAAGTTTGGAGAGAAATGGATCTGAACTTTGAAGTTAAGCGCATTGGAGCATCGAACAATAATTGTTGTGTTCATCGCCAAATCTTGAATGCGAGAGGTCGGCAACAAATGTAAGCATAAATTACTGATTGACGTACCTTAAAAAACACCAATCGGTAAGAACTGTCTACTTCTAATGAAGATGTAACGGTTATGTCGATAGGCAGGCCAGAAGAACGTTGAACTACGATCTCTGGGCCAATACTGTGTTTCTAAAGTCATTGTCAGGAAGAGAATAACGACACCGGAAGTTGACTCATTTGAATTATGGGGGCAATTCAGGGAGTAATAATTATTGCCAATCGAAGGACTACTGTCTACTCTATTGATCATGTACATGTCCTAGTCAGTTAAGCCTTGTACTGTAATGAGTATTTAACACACTGCCCCGAACTGTAAACAATTCGGGTGTAGTATGAAGCATGTATCGGACCGTTTCCCTTAATTACTGATCCTTATCCAGGACATGGTAATCGGATTCTCTTATAGCGAATCGAATCTGTCCGAAGGGCCAGCTCAACGAGAAACGTCCTACAACGAGTCTCTTGAGGGGAATAGATCCGACTTGCCCGTTTTGGGAATTAATTCTAAACGCAGGTAATCGAAGTGAAGTGTTTGAAAGGAACACTTCCCCGTTTACAATGAATCGACGGTCATTCCTCGATGAAAAAGCAACCGGTACGTAGTAACAGGTGTCTGTTTGGTCTAAGAATCGCTCAGACAGCCGTTCCGGATTGCGTTCTTGATAAAACGGAACATTCCATTTTATTACTCGACCGTACTAGACGCAATCTGAGTCGATAAGTCTTATTCCGGTCTTCACCGGAACCAGACGAAAGACGGTTGTAGAAACCACCGAATGGAAGGTTGATACCCACTCCATGGCATTCCTGTTAGCTTAATAGAGAGGAGCGCTTCCCTATAGCCGCGGATTAGGGACAGTGCTCTACTTGGTTGTATGCCAACTTTGCTCCCGTACGGGGCTTTGATAAGGCAGGGCCAGCGGAAGCAGAAAGCTAGGCTCGAACTTAGCCTGTCTCTTGTGTCTTCACAGGTTGGGCTTCTAAGAATGCCTTTGCAGAAGTCACTGTACGTTCTGTCCCTGTGAACAATGTTGCCGCATACGCCGAAATGCGCCTATGGACGCAGTGAATGCAGTAACTTCCCACTAATGATAGTTTATTTAGAGTCCAGCTCTAAATTGTTAATCATCCGATGGAGCACTGAACCCGATATGTCTCTTATTCGTCAGACAAGACGGGGTCGTGGGTTTTACCCGACGACGTGCGGATTGACTAAAGCCGGTTCTGGACCGGAATGTCAGTGTCCGATTCGACATGGAGGAATCCTATGATCGATTGATTGTGGTTTAACGCCGTTTTAACAATTTCTCAGTTATATCACGGCGGCCAGTTCACCTACTCATGTATTTCCTGGTTTTCTCACACCAGTACTCCACACAACAATCTTCCCAAGCAACTGGCTACTTTTCCACAAAACTTAGCCCATTGGTGGGAGGAATCCTATGAAGGAGTCATGATCGAGGAATTTATCCCTTTTCCGAAGAAGAATGAGATCGCATGGAATCAACCTTCGGTCCGAGCTCACGTATGAGAGAGTTCACAGAGTGACTATCCTCTGGGAACGGTTGATCCCGGTAGGCCAGCATAGGGGATTGATTTATGAAATCAACTGAATCTCTCCCATGTAATACCGTCGGACATCGACTCGTCCCAACAATTGGTACGATGGGTATTACTTGGGAGGAGTGTAGTCCCTAGAGACGCACTCTCTCCTCCCTGGGGACCGACATAACTATTTGACCGGTACTCCCCATACCCGATGGCCGACTGTTTAATCGGCTATGTCCCAGCATACTGCCCGATTGACTGCCGAAAGGTTATGTCCTAAGACATTACCCGTTTGACCGGTGCCTTACTGGCTATGTCTAAAGACATTGCCCGATCTCCAAATGACTGTGTCCGAGGACATTTGTCAATTGGAATACTGTTGAATTCCGAAGAATTCATAGTTGAATTTTTGTTTTCACGGTGACCGTTTGCCCGGTAACCGTTTATGCCCAGTTAAGAGTTTGACTGCCCTGTGAACGTTCACGCGACAACCGTTTATGCCCAGTGATTAATTGAGTACTCGGTAGGCATTTGACTCATTCTCTAGCACTATCGACTCATTACATTCATATGAGTGTAAGGAACGACAACTCTGCGAAGGAGATTTTCACTTGGCTGTGTTCGAAAACACCCGGTTGTCCAATGCTTATGTCATAATATTGACAAAACGGTTGGAGTCAACTTGACTTAACGACTGCTCGTTACCCAGCTCTGGGAACGTTAAGTAATGGTAGCTCCCTCTGACCATTACTGACCGGTTGACTAATGATAGGCTGATGTGAGGCTGCTCTATCACTAGTCTCCAAAAACTTCAGACATTATAACTTGGCACTCTGTAGAAGTCCGAAGACTGCTGTACTGCAGAGTGTAGGTTTTGCTCGAAATCATTATAGGTTTAAACGACGTTTAAGCGTCAACCTTCGGGCATAACGTATTAGGCACCACCCTAAGTACTTCCTTAATGTTCTGCTGTAGAGGTCAACGCTCTACAGCCGGCTCGTAATCTGAAGGGGACTGCCCCCCCCCCCCCCCCCCCCCCCCGCCCCCGCCCGTCAGACGAGGAGGTGGGAGAGTGTCGAGCCCTACGATGCTTGACTCTAATCCGTCTTTCAACTGAAAGACACAACAGTCTTATAAAAGTAAGAGAAGGGATTGAAAATAATATTCAATCTTGGTGTACTTTATTGTTGTGTTAAGGTGTCGATCGTGTGATATGAACCTCCTCTCTCCGCAGTAGAGAGAGGTCGCACTGGATCGATCGTCGGCGCCGAACTAATCGTATGGGACGGTCTCGACCTCCCTTTCACGGAAAACCTGAGTTATTCCGATCGGGGGTTTGCCTTCTAAGGACTGCCTCTTCGAAGGTGTCCTTCCGGGAACAGTGAATTCCCATCAGGTGGGTATTGCTGATCCCGGTAGGCTTGGTTAACCCGCCTATCACCGATCCGTTACATCTTTTGAAACGGAGCTTTGTATCGGGGAAGGAGTGTAATCTCTAGAGAAGTACCATGTTCCACTTGGAGACACGGAAACATTTCTCTGTCCTGTACTACCTATAACTGGATATCTGGGCCTTGTGCGTAATGACCAGTGTTTGAATATCCGTACTCTTCTATTCTCATTCTTTTGAGGAGTGTAATCCCTACAGAAGAACACTATTCCCCTTGGAGAAAGGAAAGATTTATCTGTCCTGTACTCCTTATAACCGATGTTAGACGGTTGGATATCTGAGCCTGGTGCGTAATGACCAGTGTTTTGAATATCCGTATAGACCGGTTGTGCGAAGAACGAGTGGTACTAGCTTAACGACTGCTCGTTACCTTGACTGCCCACTGCCCGGTCGCGTCATGTTAAACTGACTGATAATTTGCCCGGTCGCGTCATGGCTTAATGACTGACCGGTCGCGTCATCGCTAAATGACTGCCGGATTTGCCCGGTGACTGGTCGCGCCTAGGCGAAATGACTGACTGGTTGCCCGGTACCCGGTTACCCGGAGTCATATAGGTTTTGCTCGCAAGCATTACCCGGTTGACTAATGATAGGCAGTTGTGAAGCTGCTCTATCACCGGTCTCCAAAGAATTCTGTCCGCAGACATTATAATTTGGCACTCTGTAAGCGTCCGAAGACTGCTTACTGCAGAGTGTGGTGTCAGAGGTGGCCAATCAGTGAGGTTTCCCTTTGATTGACCCATGGCGTCTCCCGAAGGGTCAGCCCCAACACCTGGCGTCAGATAATGTCGTTCAGCAGACGGTTGCTCACTCTTGAGGCCAACCATCACTGTGTCCGTACGGTTTCTGGCCCGAAGGCCTTTGTTTCCCGACGGAATAACAGACATCAGCCGCTGCCATCCGCTCCTCCATGTCCCGCGAAGGACCAGCCGAAGCTGAGGGGGAGCGGTCAGAGCTCCAGATAAGGGGCGTATGCATGTCTAAAATCCTCATTTGACCCTCTTACCCTATGCTGTGGGTATTGAGAACCCACAGCATAGGGTTTGTTTCATAAGAGGGAATTTGTGGGGAAAATAGCTGATTACACCTCCTAATCTGGACCTCTGAGCGGTTGTGCGGAGTGAAGAAGGAACAGCTCTGACCTTCTGCTCACTCAACACAGCCGCGGAGTCTGATTGTTGGGAGAACCCCTCAAACTCCGCTTCACTCGTAGAGCTAAGAGAAACCTTTTTAGGGGTCTTCTTACTCTTCCAGCTTTTGTGAGTCCTCCTCAACCCAGACTGTTTCCAAATGGAAGCAGGCCAGGAAGAGAAGTACTCACAGGGTGAATCCTGTGTGTACTTAGTGAACGCAAAACAGGACAGACGCGTGTCTCATACAGCCGTTATGAGTCACGCCTCTGATCACCACTATGTGACATAGAATATATATGAAACAAAACAATTTATACGATTCAACAAAAAATATAATTTTTTTCTATTTTTTATTTTCTACTATACCCGTTGATCACGGAACGTATTTCAATGAAAAAGATTTTACAAATATTTTCCAAAATTGTTCATGTTTAATTAATATACATAATGTAATACAAGGCGATAATAATATATTATCGCTAATAGGGTCGGTGTAACTATAACTTCGTTGAAAGAATGAATGGCCATTACCGCACCCGATACGTAACTGAAATAGTGGGTGGGGTAACCCACCCGTGACTTCTCAGTTAGTTGTGTTCACAAAAAACAACTTAATTACAATTAGTAATTTACACAATTATGTTGTTAGGTTGTTAATGTAGTTGAATAACTGAATGAAAATAACTTGTTTAAGGCGAATGCCTTAAACAGACCAAGAAATAAAATATAAAAATGAAATAAATTCTTAGCTGTCAGTTGGTGTGTCCAGAAATTAAAAGTGGGGGTCACATGGCCCGTGCGCCGGTATTACCGGCGGCCGTGTGTATCACACACGCGTGAGGGCTATGCATGGCTGCGCGAGCTTCTTTTCTGGATGAATTAACGGTGTTGAGATTATATATCAGGTATTAAATGACTGGTAATGTATTTTTGACATAAAAATATGACCAACAACTTAATAAGTAAAAGGGCCATAACTCTGTAAAATAGCATGCAATTGTAACCCCTTTAGGATATGCACATCTCCTCTTGGTATAGAAGCTTTATGTAAAATTTTATTGAATTCCACCCAGTGGTTTGTAAGAAATAGGCCGGACAAAATATGGCTTCCGACCGACCGACACAGTGACTCCTATATTATACCCCCCGAAAACTTTGTTTTTTGGGGTTATAATTATTTGCAGGAGAAAGTCTTATTTTGGCAGACACAAAACAATAAAATGTCGCCCTGTTTTTTGTAGACAATCTTAATCATATTATCCCTTTCCCTCATACAACAATTCTACAGCAGACAACTTGGAACATATTTTGTCAAAAAATGGAAAATCTCTATAATTGAATGAATAACCTATGACTAGAAGTGGAAAACATTGTGGCAAAAGGAGAAATTGCTTGTTTTGAGCAATTTCTTCTTTTGTCACTATGTTTTTTAAAAGCCGTCTGCTGCAGAGGCGTCAGTTACGTATTTTGTAATTATTCAACCAAGTTATGGTTGCCAAAAATGGGAGACTGATTTTCACTTGATGTTTTTTTTAGAGTGTATGTATTATCCCTTTCCGAAAGAGAAACAAATTTTCAGCAGACGACTTTGAAAACATCTCGGCAAAAATGTAGAAATATCTTTAAAACATAATATAAATATTGGAAAGTGATGAAAACATTGTGGTAAAAATAGAAATTGCTGCTCAAAATGAGCAATTTCTCTTTTTGCTACAATGTTATCAAAAGTTATCTGATGCAGAGGCTTCAGAAAGCCTCTACATGTGGGAAAGGGTTTACTTGGATATAAATAAGCTCCTATGAGGGAAAAGTGTTAATCTCGGAGAACACAATGCTATTCATCTGCTTTGCAAATTTAATCACAGAGGCTTTGTTATGGAACATTACAATGCCCACTGACTGCTTAATCATGAGAGGCTGTCTTGATTTCTCCTTATAAATGGATCTGATATTTCTTCAACAATTATTTTTTTGCCAGGAAATCCTCAAAGCAGAATATGAATTGCACCAACGGATGCATCATGCTTGCAAAACAAGACAATGCAAATTAGGTAGACCAGGGTATACAAAGACATATTTCATGTCCTAAAATCATTATTTGAACTTCAAACCCTAAGTAATATGTGGGTTCTTAAAAGGGTCCCCTCACCAAAGCAATTCTTTTGAGTACTGACAAAAGAGGATTGAATTAATCTATAAGAATTATATTGTGTGTCAAATCTCATTTACTCCTCTACATTTAAGTCTCTGGTGGGTACAAACTTAATCGTCATCGTCAAAAGACATCTACTGCAGATACGTCAAATTCTGTATATATTATAAATAATTGATGATTATGAGAGCTATACTTATACAGAGCTATAGATAAGGGGCATATGTCATGATAAAAAATCCTTATTCAATGCCCTCCCCTGATAAATATGGCCATGGTTGACAATTGCCATCATGTTGAAGCATGGTCAAACTTTGTTGAACAGTAATAATTCTAATTTGGTTAACTATGGTGCTCACCATGGTGACAAACAGTGACAATGCTTGAATTATGTTTGAGCCTCTTTGAAAACAGCAATAATGAAGCAGTTGGCATTAGTCCAGTCAGAACAGACTTGAATATTAAACTAAGTGCAACAGGAATGGTTTATTATTATTAACTAAAATGCAGTTTATTAATAAAATAACAACATACCAAAAATGTACAAAAAATGTACAAAAAATGTACAAAACACTTTTCTGTCAAAACTGTAAACAAGAGGGCCATGGTGGCCCTATATTGAATATTAAACTAAGTGCAACAGGAATGGTTTATTATTATTAACTAAAATGCAGTTTATTAATAAAATAACAACATACCAAAAATGTACAAAAAATGTACAAAACACTTTTCTGTCAAAACTGTAAACAAGAGGGCCATGGTGGCCCTATATTGATCACCTGAGTTATGGCAACCACATAGTCAATCACAATAACTCATTATGTGGTCAGGTATTAAGCTATAACTAGTGTTAACAATATTTTCCTTCAATTTAGCCTAGTGACCTTGTGTTTGACCAGACAAGAGCTATGTTGAAACCTAGCCCAGATATCATCAAAACATCCATACCGACAAAGTTTCAACATGCTTAAATTAAAAATATGGCTTCCAGAGTATCAACAAGTTTTACTTCAATTTGGCCGAGCGATCTAGTTTTTGACTGGACATGACCAATATTTGATCTTGGCATAGATATCACCAAGACAAACATTCTGACAAAGTGTCAAACTGCTGAAGCAAATAATGCAGTCTTTAAAGTGTTTGCACGATTTTCCTTCAATTTGGCCTAGTTACAAACCTTCTACATTCAAACGTAGCATAGATATCATCAAGACAATTATTCTAACAAGGTTTCAATACGCTAATGTTAACAAGACATGGAAATTCCATGAAACCAGGTTTTCTATAATGGAAGGTGTTTGATTAAGAATTAACAGATCTGTCAAATCTTTCTGTTAATAGTTAATCAAAGCTAGTAATTCAAGTAACAGGGAATATTTCTATTGATGAATAATCATAATTACTTTGTCAATTAAATATATCACAATTTTATCTAACAAATATCAGTTCAATACAGTCAATTGTGTGTTGATGGCCTCATTTATTAAGAACATATAATAAATAACAGATATTAAGCAACCTTTTGTTGTAAGCAGCCACATTTTAGGATCCCTAATGCCAGGTTGATAATCAGTGATCTGCCTTAACCCTTTACTTGATAGTAACGTGTTTATGCCTAAGTTGCAAACAAACTAGATCCAGGGCCCGAAGTTATGAAACTTACTCATATCTATGCTATATTCTTTTAAATTGCCAAGTTATTTAATATGGAGCATATTTGCGCGAAGTTATTTGAAAATATCTATATGCATGGTAAAGTTATGGTCTGAACAAAAAAAGTTCAAGTAAAGTATATTTTCTGTCACTGTGACCTTGACCTGGAAGCTAAAGACCTTGACCTGGAAGCTAAACACAAAAATTGTGCATATCTGTATTTGTTGTCACTGTGACCTTGACCTTGAAGCTACAGACAAAAGTTTTGCATGTGACACATCATATTGATATAGTTCATATTTGTGCCAAGTTATTTGAAAATATCTCTATGCATGACAAAGTTATGATCCGGACAAGAAAAGTTCAATTAAAGTCTATTTCTTATCACTGTGACCTTGACCTTGAATCTACAGAATTGAGCACATCGTCTTGATATGGTGCATGTTTGTGCCAAGTTATTTGAAAATACCTCTATGCATGGCAAAGTTATGGTCCGGACAAGGAAAGTTGACGCCCGCCCACCCACCCACCCAACTGCCCGCCCACCCACCCACCCAACTGCCCGCCGACTTCGCCAAACTAATAACCAGATTTTTCCTTCGGAAAACCTGGTTAAAAATAAGGCCTCCTGAGTGTTAACAAGATTTTCAATCAAATTGACCTTTAGACATAGTTTTTGATCTCACATTACCCAGTTTTGAACTTGGCCAATATTTGATGGAGATGTTTGTTCTGATAAACTTTTATGAAGATTGGATGTAAAATGTTGCCTGTAGAGTGTTAGCAAGACAATTGTTGGTGATGCACAACAGGCAATAGACAAAAGGCGATAACAATAGCTCAACTTGAGCACTTTATGCACAGGTGAGCTAAAAATTGTACTTATTATGGACGGGCCATATTTTGATCTATTCACCAAGCTCTTAACTGATCATGAGAATCACAAAAATGCACCATTAAAAAAGGTTTTTGTTTTATATGATCTCAAAATTAGCAGGGCATTTTTAATAACATCAAAGCAGTGTTTAATATTCCAAATTAAGCAAAATACCTTTATAAATTATTAAAATCGGACGGATAAGTAATGACTTTCAATTCTCTGATCCAAGGGTCCAAAACTTCAAGATGAATTTAATTGCTAGCAGTCTTTTTCCCAGATAAATACAGAAAGATCTATGAATTAAGGTAAATATTTATAATTTTATAACAACAATTCTTGGAGAAAATTGTAATATTCTTGTCAATGCTACATCGGGTAATTTAAAAAAGCATCATATGTGGATAAAACAAATCATCATGGGGTACTCTGAACATTTACATGAAGAAACTTTTTTTTTCATTATTGAATGCAATGTTTTCAGATGCAGAATTATGACAATTTGGCAAATATAAGCCATATTACTGAAGTAGACATAAAGGCTTGTAAAGACATAAAAAATATTTCATTACTCAACCCTTTCCCACATAAGACAATTCTGCAGCAGACAACTTTGAAAAGATATTGGCAAAAATGTGAAATATCTCCATAAATGAGATTTTAATCATTAAATAGAGGGGAAAACATTGTGGCAAAATGGGAAATTGCTCATCATGAGCAATTTCTCTTTTTGTCACAATGATTTCAAAAGTCATCTGCTGTAAATGCATCGGAATGCGGCTGCAAGTAGTAACGGTTAAATACTCATAAAGGTCAAAAAAAGTCATTCCAACCAACCACAGCACACAAAAAATACTCTCCGAGGCTTTTCACTTAATATCGTAGTTTAAGAGTTGTTTTCTTTGTAAAACATTTTGTGAAATCAATTACAACATCTGGAATCATAAAAAGATGTTTTGAACACTTTCATCTTTTCCAACTATGTTTTAAAAATATGTTGCATAAAGCATTTTAAGTCGTCTGTATCTAGGCAAGACCATCTCCCAAAGACCATTGTTCAAATGGTGTGGCTCAGCTTTCCTGAGGCCTGTATGGTATATGGTATGCCAGAGAATTAGTTTGATAATAGTGCTCATGCATAAGAAAAAGGCAAAAGTAAGTTAATGTGAACAATGTAGATCTGGATCAGACTGTGCATCTCATTTACTACTCACACAAACTTGTCAGAAGCTTCTGTCATCCTGAATAGATTCTGATGAGACAGAGCAGAGCAGATGGATAGGTTGATCAAAGATCAAAACCTACACTCTTCAGAAATGCCTTCTTATACCTTTTCTCATGCAAACACTTAATTTGTCTGATCCTTTAACCTGACAATGGAATGAATGGAGAATTACCATAGCTTGTGGCATTTAGACTCTTTGATGACAAGTGATAATTACTGATAATACAAGCAAATTGGTCTGGTGTTTATCTAACTCCTGCTACATCAATACTTTCTCCCATACAGATGGCTTTAAATGCCTCTGCAGTGGACGTCATTTGATAACATTGTGGGTAAAGTAGAAAATTGCTCTTCATGAGCAATTCATCCTTTTTTGCAAAATGTTTTCTTGCACATTTTTTAATAATAAATGATACATTACAAATACAAACACATACAACAAATCTGCAGCAGATGACTTTGAATACAATCAGGCAATAACATGAAAAATCTCTGTAAATGAAGATATAATTACTGAAATAAGTCCAAAACAATGTGGCAAAAGGTGAAATGGCTCGTTTTGAGCAATTTCTCCTATAGTCAGTGTTTTCAAATCAAAAGTCGTCGGCTGCAGATGCATCAGAATGTGTCTACAAGTGGGAAAGGGTTAACCTGTATTTATCAATAATTTTAATACTCCTCTCTTTATTAACCCTTTCCCACCTTTCTGACGCCTGTGCAGCAGACTACCTTTGAAAACGTTGTGATCATGAGATTTTCCATGATTTTGCCTCGATGTTTTCAGTCATCTGCTGCAGATTTGTTGTATGTTGGAAAGGTTTAATTTGTTTGAAGCAGCCAACTAAATATTTAGGGTGAACAAATTACCATTTACCATATAAAAGACTTCAGATGCCTTTACAGCAGATTGCCTTTGAATGTCTTGGTTTCATATATGACAAGCAGAATCAATGGGTAACAATGTTTTGTCACATTATCTCTTTTCTGATGCCACATGGCAGCAAAGAAACATTTTTGCCTTATTTTGATGAGATGAGACCAACAGTTTCAGAGCAAATTGATTGATTGTTTGGTGTTTTACTCAACTTTCAACAAGTTTGCAGTTACATCATGGTGTTTCCTGGGTTATACATATACCAGTAATATTGGTAAATTTTTCCTGACACAGCCAATCAGTCATAATGCTAAAAACATGAGCCCCAAGGATGACAGCCATTACTACCATTGTGTAAGCCTTTGGTATAACCTTTTAGAGTAAAATAATGTTTATACTTTTACCTCTTTTCTAATGTGACTGAATGACCATGTTTGCCAACAAATCAAGATAGCATGCTTGTTTATGGAGGGACACCTAAATTGATTTATTGTTTGGTGTTCATAGCCACTCTCAACAATTTTTCAGTTATATCACGGCATTTCCTGGGTAAGTTACCAGTACTTATAGTCTATTCATATACGGACACCAGTCAGTCAGTCGAACCCCACAACCTTGAGAACCGGGGCAGCCATCTCTACCATTTTCAAAGTCTTTAGTTATACCAAGCTGGGGATCCAACTCAAGACCACCCACACCTGAGGCGGAGACACTACAACTTCACCAACAAGCAGTTGAGGTACACCTACAGAGCTTTCATACAAAATTGGTTTGAGATAAGGCAAGCAGTTTCACAGAAGAAGAAGTTCTGAAAGGTAAATCAAATCCTTTTGCATCATACAGACTCTTTATGATGCATCTGCAGCAGACAACTTTAAAAACATTGTGCCAAAATGAAAAATATTAAGCAATTCTCCTTTTACCGCAATATTTCAACTCTATTCTAAAACTAAACTTTATCAAAAGTTAAACTGTTGCCGATTTGTTGTAAGCTGGAAAGGGTTTCTTTTCAATCATCTAGGCAAAAGTATGGAAAATCCATAGAAATAAAAGTAGAATAATCCAATAGAGTTGAAAACTTGGTGGCAAAAGGAGAATTGCTTATATTATGAGCAATTTATATTTTTGCCTCAATGTTTGCAAAGGCATCAGAAAGCGCTTATATGTGGGGGAAATGTAAGAGTGTGACAGACAGACAGATGGGGGGTGAATTTATCCCTTAGTGTCTTGAAGTATCTTACAGGCAGTAACAACATAATATAACTAGAATTGTTTTTGCAAAAAACAGATGTCTCCCCTCAAATATCTGTCAAAATCTCTCAAAACATTCCAACCTATAAATTTGGGACAGATATGGAGCGGACACGAAATAAAGCCTCAAACCTTTGACCTTCAAGCGTGACCTTGACATTGACCCTATATTGTCGAGACGCGGGTTCTGCACGTCGCCTTGATGAGGTAAACATGTGACCCAAGTTTCATGAAAATCCTTCAAGCCGTCTGGGAGATATGGAGCGGACACGAAATAAAGCCTCAAACCTTTGACATTCAAGCGTGACCTTGACCTTGACCCTATATTGTCGAGACGCAGGTTCTGCACGTCGCCTTGATGAGGTGAACATGTGACTCAAGTTTCATGAAAATCCTTCAAGCCGTCTCGGAGATATGGAGCGGACACGAAATAAAGCCTCAAACCTTTGACCTTCAAGTGTGACCTTGACCTTGACCCTATATTGTCGAGACGTGGGTTCTGCACGTCGTCTTGATGAGGTGAACATGTGACCCAAGTTTCATGAAAATCCTTCAAGCCGTCTGGGAGATATGGAGCGGACACGAAATAAAGCCTCAAACCTTTGACCTTCAAGCGTGACCTTGACCTTGACCCTATATTGTCGAGACGCGGGTTCTGCACGTCGCCTTGATGAGGTGAACATGTGAGCCAAGTTTCATGAAAATCCTTCAAGCCGTCTTGGAGATATGGAGCGGACACGATTTCGGACAGACGGACAGACAGAAGGACAGACAGACAGACAGACAGACGCCCAGGACAAAAACAATATATCTCCCCTGTATACAGGGGGAGACATAACTAGAACTGTCACTTAAGGACACTCACAATATTTTATTAGTCTTAACCCTTTCCCACTTGCAAATGCATTCTGAAATTTCACCATTTGCCACAATGTTTATAACTCAATTCAATATTTTCCACATTCATTTTTAGAGAATTCCAAGATTTTTTACTAGATCTTTTCAAAGTCCTCTGATGTAGATTTTTCTTTATTTCGATCAAAGGTAGTTTCGAAAAATAATTATTCATGTAATTGGATTTTTTCCTTCCTTATGATTGTTTCGTTCAGAGCTCTTAAAGCGTTCAAACTTCGTTCCAATCACTCTCATGATCCAATCGATGTCAGCTCTGACTGTCAAGTTCATGATGTTTTTAGCTGTAAACAGTTAAGAACATCAAGAAATTGACAAATTTATAGTTCACACTCCGCTCCGTTCAATTCCGCTCCCGCTCCAATCCGCTCTTAAAGCAATCAGTCAATCATATGATTGTGATTGTTTTTTTCCGTTACATTCAAATTGATAGCTTTTTTTTACGGTCACTGGGAGCGCTTTTCTTTTCGATCAAAAGTAGTTTCGTAAAATAATTATTGAGTAAATTATTGCAACCGCTTAATGAGCGAAGCTTTCATGTGATTGGATTTTTTCATTCATTATGATTGTTTCGTTCAGAGCGCAAAATTCCGTTCCGCTCTTAAAGCGTACCAATCACGCTCCCAATCAAATCATGTTCCGCTCAGATTGTCAATTTGATGATGTTTTTAACTGTAACCAAGAATTATTTCTTGCAAAATGCATGACCCCCATTTTCTTTGGATTGTTTTAAAGCTTAAAGGTAACTCTTAATAATGATATATGACCTAGTGACCTACTTTTTGACCCAACATGACCCGGATTTGAACTTGACATCAAGACATCATTCTGATAAAGTTTCAACATGCTAAAGTTAAAAATGTGGCCTCCACGGTAATAACAAGATATCCCTTCAATTTATCCTAGTGACCTAGTTTTTGACCTCATATGGCCCAGTATCGAATTGTCCAAGATTTGAAGGAGAGGAATGTTGTGATAAACTTTCATGAAGATCGGATGCAAAATGTAGGCTGTAGAGGACGAACGGGGGACAAAAGGCGATCACAAAATCTCACCTTGAGCACTACTTTGTGCTCTACCCTTCTCTAAAAAAAATACACTTTTTACCAAAATGCGCTTAAAATGCGCTTAAAATGCATTAAAAAGCGTATTTTTACTGCACTTGTTGTAAAAAGCGAATTTTTTCTGCATCTTTTCCAAATTAAGTGTATTTTAAGCGCATTTTTTCTGCATAAGTGTATTTTAAGCGCGTCTTTTTCAATTGAACTGCATTTTAACCGTATTTTTTCTGAATAGAAGTGCATTTTAAGTGTATTATTTTGTCAATAAGCGAATCTTTTTCACTGAAGTGAATTTTTTATGAAGAAGAGTGCGTTAAAAGTGAATCTTTTGTTAAAAAAGCGTATCTTTTCATTTTCTGAATATAACAAAGTGCATTTTAAGCGTATCTTTTTGTAAAGAAGATAATCTTTTATTTATTTATTTTTTTTGTAATCAATAAGTGCATTTTAAGTGTATCTTTTTGTAAAGAAGTGAATCTTTTATTTTTAATTCTACCGTATAAATTTGATTTATTCACCATTAAATATTTGTTTTATTGTTTTAACCCTTTGCCACATGCAGATGCTTTCTGACGCCTCTGCAGCAGACGGCTTTTTGAAAACATAGTGACAAAAGAAGAAATTGCACAAAACATGCAATTTCTCCTTTTGCCACAATGTTTTCCACTTTTTGTCATAGGTTATCCAATCAATTATGGAGATTTTCTAATTTTTGACAAAATAAGTTCAAAGTCATCTGCTGCAGAATTGTGATATGAGGGAAAGGGTTAAACAACCCTGCCAGAGTCCCCATATAATCATATTCTGAATCAGAGACCTTTCTGAAGGGGGCAGTTCATTAATTTCTAGAAACACTGGCCACAGGCTAACTGATGAGGAATTGTAAAGTGGAACTCCATCAGTGTTCATGGTGAGAGTTATGTGTCCGATTCCAATATCCTTGCCTCTTTTTAGCACCTCCATGACCTGCGAACCAACAGACGTGGATGCAAAGTAGCACTTTGGTCTTTTTAAATGTTGAAAGTGTTCAGGCCCAGAATATACTTTATAAAGAAAATTGAATTCTGGTTTTATGGATGCATGAATCATAACAATCTTTTCAGGAATAAATTGATAATCGTAGTTCGAAGTTTGATTTACAGGTATTTTCCGATCCACCTGTAGAGTCGCATTTCAACATATGGGTCAGTTTAAAAATAAATGCGATCACATGATTGATTTGCATATTAATGAGATCACATGATCCAATCAGGTCAAATATATAACTTCCTATTGATTTTTTAATCATTTCCAGTCGCGATTATTTATGAAAATATCGGCACGTAAAGTTAAGAGCATGGCGTTCCGCATCTGGTAAGTATTTATTTACGATTCAATACATTTGAAAACTTTAAATCAATAACTTTAATTTGATGTAAGAATAAACAAAATCCGTCCACAAACAACGATAGCATGCAAATTTAAAGTTCAAAGGTCACGCTTTTCGAGCATAACGCAGAGGTCAATATACGACGCCATTTTGTCAATATTACCTTGCTGTAGAAAACACATTAGAAACCCCGAAATCAGCGCTAATACACAGTCTTGAATAATATTTTGATGAATAATCAGATAATTAATATGATTTTATGAAATAAACCCATTAATATTTGTTATTCAAACATTATACTTAAATTCGTTAAACCCTAAACAAAGGGTCACGATTACGTAAATTTTCATAATAAGAAAACAATAACATTGGTGAAAATGTTCGCTTACGTGCGAGTTTCTAAACAGTTTTAGAAATGAAACACATATACACTTGTCTATGCATTGCACACTTATTTAGATGCTAGTTATTATTTAAAACGAAGCCAAATTTTTTATTTTGAAATTGCCAACTGGAATTAATTTCGGACAGTCATATTTTCGGATAAGGCAATGTCATCATACATTTTCGTGATGGACGTGACATATTATAAATATTATGTGTATTTTCAATGATTTGACATTATATTAATTAATAAGATGAACCCTTTCCCACATGCAAAGATATCTACCACAGAACTGATTTTTTGAAAACATTGTGGAAAAGGAGGCTTTTTTCAAAACTTATTCAATAATTATATTTTCTCTTATATTAGAGATTTTTTAATCATTTGACATGATATAAAATTATAACCTTGCCCACCTGTAGACACATTTGCAACCGATTTTTTAAGACATTGTGGAAAAAGAGGATCTTTCTTCAAACTTAATAACTTACTGCAACATCTGCAGCAGATTTTATTTAAAACATTGTGACAAAGGGGGATTTTTTCTGCAAACCTTATTCAATTATAACACTCCTCAATGAAGAGATTTTCCTTAATTTGACCAAAATGTTTTCAAAGTCACTGATGCAGATCTGTCACATGTTGCAATGGGTTTATTCTTAATCGGCTATAGTTGCTATAGATAAAGTATAACCTGTACTGAATTCTTGGAATGAAAATCAAAGACACATTTACTATTCATTTATTTTCATAGTTTTATGAATCATGTACATATTTCAGACTTATGACTTGATGAATGGTTTATAATGGTATCCAGCCAACACGAGACATGATCCCCTGAATCACCCCAGTCCGTCCTGTAAAGATGTTCAATCCCAAAAGAATACATCAAGAATGACGCGAAGATGAAAGATGATGGTGTTATAATTTCAAACATTGAAGCATTGAATGATGATGCCATTAGGTCAAATTTGAAAGATGACAGAGGAATTTTTTCTAATGATCTTATGCTGTGTGTTATTGATTTATTTGGACTTGAGGTAGCAGTTGATAAGATCCCATCAGCCATACAGTTTGTAGCGAAACACCTATTCCAATGTGAAATTCATAAATCTGATCTTTCAACTTCTTCATCGGTTTAAAATATTGTTGATGAGGGCCACTTCTTAGTCAAGAGCTACATAGCAGACAGAATCCAAACTTCTGAATATTTGGGATTAAGCGTTGACGGCACCTCTCGGCAGAAAAAAAAGATTTTGGACACTTAATTCCCTCACCCTGGACACCGGTGAAATTGTCAGCCTCGGTTTTAAGAGAGTGGCATCAGAGACTGCTAAAAAATTAATGATGTGACCAAAGCGCACTTTGAAGAACTGGCAAAAGTTATTTCTGAGTTAAACAAAAAGAATGTAAGGGATACTGGTTTTGTAGCAGTCTCTTCAAAAATTAACATTTACCATGAGTGACAGAGCTGCCAATGAAAAATGTGCTGACAAGTTTTTCCAGGGATATATATAAATAATGTAATAATGAAATGAAGCATTGTTGACTCTTTTTTCATATGTATAAAAGTTTTTAAATAAAATATCTATTTGTTTCATTATTTTATTTATGCCCTGTTTTGCATGGACAGATGTATAGAAAAAGTACAGGGCTTTTTCCTTTTTAGTGATATTTACTGCATTTCAGCGATTTTTCCTGCATTTTAAGCGCATTTTTCCTGCGTTTTAAGTGTACTTTTCTGGCTTAAAATGAAAAAAAAAATGCGCTTAGGATGCAGTTAAAATACACTAGAAGTGAATTAATTCGCTTGAAGTGCGTTTAAAGCGTATTTTTCTTCTTAAAAAAATTCACTTTCAACACAGTTAAAGTACACTTAAAATACGCTTACCGGTAAGTGAATTAATTCGCTTGAAGTGCGTTTAAAGTGTATTTTTCTTCTTAAAAAAATTCACTTTCAACACAGTTAAAGTACACTTAAAATACGCTCAAGTGAATTAATTCGCTTGAAGTGTGTTTTAAGTGTATTTTTCTTCAAAAAAAATTCGCTTTTAACACAGTTAAAGTACACTTAAAATACGCTTAAGTGAATTAATTCACTTGGAGTGCATTTTAAGTGTATTTTTTCCCAAATAAATGCGCTTTTAATACAGTTAAAATACACTCAAGTGAATTAATACGCTTTTTTGCAGGAAAAATACACTTATAATGCGCATTTTTTGTTAATTTAATTCACTTTTAATGCATTCGGTAAGAAAAAATACGCTTAAAATACGGTGCCAATACCGCAGCGTTTAATGCAGATTAAATACGCATTTAATGCGCATTAAATGCGCATTTTACACACTTATTTGAGAAGGGTAGTGAGCTAAACAAAAATCTAACAGCAAGACCTGATAATGAACAGGAATCCATTGAATTAGAACAATACCAGGACTATTTTACAATAAAGGCTAACATTATTCAATACCAAGAATTGAAAGTCAGAAACACTTGTGGGATGTAGGAAAATATTGAAGGATATTATTGCCCTATTATCTTATTTACCTTACAATTATGATTCGCTGCTTATTGACTGACCCTTAACCCTTTCCACATGCAAACGTTTGTTGTTGACACATTTGCAGTAAACAACTTTAGAAAACATTGTGGCAAAAGGAGAAATTGCTCTTGAAATATAAATCTGAGAAAAGAGTTGATTACAGTGTTGGAAAAGAAGAAATATCATAATATGATGAGCCAAAATAATTTCAAAAGTGGTTGATTGATAGAAGTTTAACCCTTTCCCTCATACGACAATTCTGCAGCAGACGACATTGAACGTATTTTGTCAAAACATAGAAAATCTCCATAATTGAATGGATAACCTATGACAAAAAGTGGAAAACATTGTGGCAAAAGGAGAAATTGTACGTTTTTTGCAATTTCTTCTTTTGTCACTATGTTTTAAAAAAGCTGTCTGCTACAGAGGCGTCAGAAAGCGTCTATATGAGGGAAAGGGCTAACACTTTTATCAATGGTATTTCAGTTTTATCGCGGTGGCCAGATCACCCGATGTGTGTTTCCCGGCTTTCTGACATCTGTAATTCACAGGCAACTGGCTCCGTTTTCACATATACTTTTTAGCCTATTGAGGGAAGACGAATTGTGCTGGCACAATAACTTTTGGCAATCGTCGGAAAGAATGAATGACTGAGTTGGAGTTCAAACTCACAACCACTGGTTAGATAGCCCTCATTGTTACATACTGGGTTTCATTAGTGGTCTATGTCTGGTAACAGAAAATGTTAACCCTTTCCCACATCAAATAAATCTGCATTAGACCAATTTGAAAACACTTTGGCAAAAATATTGAAAATCTACACAAATGAATGGGGTTATTGAATCGAGTTTAAATTATAGTGGCAATAGGAGCTATTGCTCATTATGAGAAGTTTCTTCTTAAGTTTTGCCACAATGTTTTCAAAAATTGTCTGCTGCAGGTGTCAGAAAGTGTTTGTATGCGAGAAAGATGAAAGGATTTTTTAACCAGCAGATGGTGTTAGGTGACTGTCAGATTTGTGTAATGACACCAATAAATCTTAAGAATTGTCCACACTTTTTGTTATATACTGCCTGATAAAAGTGTTGTCATACATTTGTTCAGGTGTGGTTTGAAGTGGGAGGATCAGGATCTCTACTAAAGAAGATATCGCCCATTAACAGTTTACCTGAAATGATATTTTTAGACTTATCTGCATTAACTCTTTCCTAAATACAAGAAATCTGCAGCAGCCGACTTTGAACACAGATAGTTATTGTCATAAAGTTGAAAATATTGTGGTAAATAGAGAAATTGCTTATGTAAATCACCTTGAGCAATTTCTCTTTTTCCACAAGTTTTTTCAAATTGTCATCAGCTTCAGAACCACACAATGTCATTTATGTCAGAGAGTTTAGGATTAACAGTTGCTAGCAGAAATAAACATGCTGCCTTAGGGATGTGTAACATCATTTTATCTGTTTCTCATATACAGAGGCTTCTCGACGCCTCAGGAACAGACATCTTTTGAAACCATTGTTGCAAAAGGAGAAATTGCTTGTGGCTAGCAATTTCTCCTTTTACAACAAGGTTTTCGGCCCTGTTCAATCATCATAATTTAATTAACAGTTAACCCTTTCCCACATACAGACGCTTTCTGACGCCTCTGCAGCAGACGACTTTTGAAATCATTGTGACAAATGGAGAAATTACTCATAATGAGCAATTTCTCCATTTGCCACAATGATTTCAACTCTACTCAATAATAAAATTATCTTTCATAGAGATTTCTTTATTTTTGAATTGAAAGTTACCAAGTCATCTGCAGCAGATTTATTGTAAGTGGGAAAGGGTTAACAGAGACTTTCCATATTAAACTAAATGTTTTCTTCTGCAGATTGGTTGTATGTGGGAAAGGGTAATGCTACCAATGATGTCTAGGTAATTGTTGACGGATACAGTAGGTAATCACATTTTGGGAATTTGGGACACCAGATAAAGCCTAAATTAGGGCTCTTTCTTAAGACAATTTCTCTAAAACGCTTTCCCACATACAACAAATCTGCAGCAGATGACTCAAAACATCTAGGTAAAAAAATGAAGAACCTGTATAAATAGAAGTACAAGAGAAAGTTGATGCAACGCATCAATGTCGCCGGATATCCATAGTGCAGTTATGCATAACACTAATATACACTTATTATAGTAGTTGAATAAACAGTTATCAACTGAGGGGCATATTGGAACATCAGGGGTGGGGTCAAGTGAAAATGTATCATAACTTGCATTGTTTTGTCAACGAAGTGAATGGTAATTGAAGCCTTTCATTGTTTATGATCAATCTCCATTCCAAAGTAGGTTGACCATAAACACAACCAACTAATTATTGATCATAAACAGTAATGGAAATGAGTACTCTTGCCAATCATTAGTCTTAGTATGTATACAGTGCTTTCATTAAGGAATAATTATAAGATTTGTGAATTCCACATACACTTTTCAAGATGTTTGTCAGAATATTTGAATTTTATTATTTTTCAATAAAACCACAAAACAGACAATTTAGGATTTGCATGCAATAGCACGTCATTTTACCTTTCCTCTTTTAAAGTCAACAGCGGACACCTTTGCAGCAATCTACTTTTAAAACAATGAGATAAGGGTTAAATCGCTGAAGACATGAGTTTTCTCTTTTTCTCAAAATGATATTAGCTTAGCATCCTAATTATATCATACTTTAACAAATGTTGAAATGTAGTCCAATATTTATAAATTAGACCACCTTCGAAATATAATATCAACTAAACAGTTAAATCTCATTGAAATTGTTGTATAATTTAAACTTAATTTCGAACATAAACTTAGCCCTACAACATGTTAATTTATTTTAATTCTTTCCTTCCTTTTTTATAATGAAAACAACAAACTACTCATGTTTTAAAATTATATTATGATGAGCGCCCTTGTGTCAATGATGCATAACAATATGCAGATCGGAAGCAATATGCCTTTAGTGAATTAAATGACACATTTAAAATTGTCAAGGACGAAATAATTTTGTACGAAAGACCCAATTCTTTCTTATTCACAGAGGTGTCGTTCTTGAAACTCTCTTTATAGGCAGAGAGTGTTCGTTCAAAGTCATTTTTCCATTAAAACCAGTTTTATCTCGGTTTGTTCTTTTCTTCATTTGTTTCGAACCAAATAAACATTTTAAATCACCTATAATTTACTATTTGTAAGTGAGTGTAAAGAGCGGCTCTCTGCAAAGGAGATTGATCTACGCCGTTGGTATTCGCAAGTCACGCAGGTGCGCGTAAGTAAACAAATTAGACTGCGACGTAAAGGTTTGTAGTTATCGACTTTTGATTACGTAGTATATAGTGTAAAATAAAGTATACCAGTCTAGCTAATAGGGACTGTTTTGTCTTCGTAAATAAAACAAAAAAACATAAATGCGAGTCAAAATAAAGAAACTGAAAATACCTAAAACATCGGAATATTTATTTCATTTTAGATGTGTCATTACTTAGTGTTTTTAAACAAACACAATTGTAATATGTTCCAAGACATCTAAATGTGTTTCTTTCTAATAATAATCCCCCCTCCCATGTGATTTCAGAAAACCTATTAAAAATAGAAGTCGCGGGCTTCTGCCCGGCGACTAATAATTTAATAGAATATAGATGAAATTATATTGGCAAAAGGAGATATATTTGTTTTGCAAAAGTTGTATGCAACAACATATTTCAAACTGCGTCTGCAAGATATGGAAAGGCACAATAAAGTTGAGTAAAGCATTTTAATACCAGGAAAGAACAGGAGTGACTGCATCTTTAATAGAACCTCTATGTTACATTTAAGATACATCAACACTTGAACATGTTTCTATCAACATCAAGCAATTTAACTGATATTATTTTTCATGGTAATTTGAATTAGTTTCATATTTGTAAAAGACCAATGCCTTAGATGGCAACAAGTAACTTTTGTTTTTATAACCCTTTCGCACTTACAGCAAGTCTGCAGCAGACAACTTTAAAAGCATCCAATAATATGAAAAATCTGTATAAATGATAGAATAACCAATGAATATAGTTGAATACAGTGTGGCAAAGGGAGAATTGCTCATCATGAGCAATTTCTTCTTTTTTCACATTGTTTTCAAAAGTCTTCTGCTGTAGATGTATAAAATGCATCTAAAAGTGGGAAAAGGAGGTCGTAGTAGGTGAAAGGTCAATGTCAAGGTCACACAAAAATCATTGCAGCATCTTTAGAGCCACAAACAGACAGCAATCAATTTATGCCCCCCACCCCTTTAAGGAGTGAAGCTGGGTTAGGTTGTCTTTTTTGTTACATAAATTGTACAGACAATAATTTCATCATTGTCCACATAACAACCCCAGTCAGTTCCATTTCGCGATGGACGAGAATGTAATCAATGAATAAATCATGTACAAATTGGATTCAGATGCCATCCTTTGTAGGCATGCAATATGTCTATAGAAACTTTAGACTGTATCCCTGTTTTTCCTACAGTATGGCATTTAATCCTTACCCACAAGCAGATTCTTTCTGAAAGCAAGAAAGGAATCCATTAAAGGGTTATTCAAAGAACAACCCGGCATTGTACCCCTGTGTAAAGATATCCATGATCCATGTTCAAACATGAATGACCATGGTCAAACCATGGTTGTCAATGATGATTTCAAAACTTTTGACAATGATTTTTATGACCATGGTCAACTGTGTTTTGACCATGGTCTGACCACTGTCAAACCATGGTCAAATCAGTATCACTGTCAAACCATGGTCAAATCAGTATAAATAAAAGTTTAAAATTTAAATTTTATTGTGGTTTTTTTTGCTCAGAATTTCCATCAGCGTAGTGACCATGATTCATGGTCATTCATGGTCATTAACAATTTCATTTGATGTTGAATAAACCACTAAAACCAAAAGATAATTAAAAATAAATATGATTTATTTTATACATACTACTTAATGCATCCAGTGGAATTTCATTGGTACCTGCTATGTAACTGGAATACCAGTAGAATAACCAAAAATACCACTGGAACTGAACTTGAATTTGAAATATACCAAGGGAGTTAACTCTAGCATAAAACACAGGAACTCTTCAAAAAGAAGTAAGTAATATTTACTACTTCCTTTACATTTTTTGGTGGGAGAAATATGTTGTGTTTCAAAGGCACAGAGAAGAGTTTTGTAATTTCTTATGAACAACTTGATGGGCACATCTGGTAAATGTCTTAAATGTTACATTGTTTATTAAATTAGCAAATTGTATTGTGCTATGTCATTATATATAAAACAACATTTTTATATTGGTGATTTATTAAAGTTATATTGCCACATATGGATGAAGCCATGTCTTCATATAACAAATATTTTTTATAGAATTCTGGTTCAACTGTGTTTCAATTAACCAGAATATTTTCTGTACAGAGTCTGCAAAGTCTTTCTGTGTTTTCTACTGTACAGAATCAGACCCCAGTACACCCAGACTATTTCATACAGGTTACCATTTATGAATTGTAGATGTGAACCATTCATGAATTGTTCATGAATAATTCATGAACTGTAACTGATCATTTCGCAGGGGTCATGTTATTTGGTTCAAAGAATAGTTTTAGAAGATTTGATGTCCGTCAACTTTTCCAAACTTGTCAAGGCCCAATAAACCACAGTACAAACATGTTTGACCATGGTCTTTATGGCAGCCACAGTTGTTTGGTCAAAACATGTTTGACCATGGTCAACACACAGTCGAACATGTTTGACCTTGTTTTCAGGGGCGGCAATATACCACAACCTTGTTCAAAACATGTTTGACCATGGTTTTGGGGATCATGGTCAAGCATGTTTGACCACAGTCATTATGTGACTTTGGTACATGGATAATCATGGTCAGACTTTCATTCATGGTTGACCATGTCCAGAAAGGCGGCAATATACCACGGCATGAATCATGTTTGACCATGGTTCATCCATGGTCCACACACGGTCAACCCTGTTTTTTAAACATGGTTAATCATGTTTGAAACATGGTCAACCATGTTTTAACCATGGTTATTTCACAGGGGCTGTTTCTTGGCAGGAGATCTTATATGTTTTTTCATCTTTGAATCACCACAGATGGTCCAGTTGTTAGAGGGAGGATGATTCACTGAAATTGATGGACAAGGCAAGACGGCAGACACACAAAGGCAAATCACGTTAACTTATATAAAGCATTTTGTGCTCAGGAGAGTAAAAGAAGGAAATCTTGATTTTGACTGAAAGTTTTGCCATAGTAACAGATGACCAGAGAAACCAATGTTGACAATTTTTTCAGTATGTGTCATTTCTTACAAAATAGTTCATCATTTACTTTACAAAGAGCAAGGAGGACATTTATTCCTTAATTGAATTTTAAAGTTATGAACAAGTTTTAAACATTTTAACGCATTCCTGTTTATCAATTCCTATTAACGTTTTCCCTGAGACAGATGGCTCCTTAACCCTTTCCCACTTGGAGACACATTCTAAAGCATCAGAAGCAGATGAATTTGTAACCATTGCGGCCAAAGTCATCTGCTGCAGATATGTCTTATTGGGAATGGATTAAACCACTGATGGCCCTGTCTATAGTGACCATACTTTTAGTTTCCCAATTACTCTTTTTCTGTTTAAATGAACCTGTAATTCAAGACCACCTGTAAATAAAGACCAGGTTCTTCACTTTCCATTGGCTGTCTTTAAACACAGGTTGGACTGTACTTTGAACTCGCACTGCATGTATTATTGAAACTATTTTTTTTTTTAGGCACTCACATAATATTTTTCACACATATTCTTTGTGCACACAAATATTATGAAATATAGGGTAAACAATTACATAGAAACAGTAGAAATGTTAAATTAAACCTTTCCAAAATGCAAATGCATTGGCAACTGATGACTTTTGAAAACATTGTGGCAAATTAAGGGAGAAACTGCTGATCATGAGCAATTTCTCATTTAAATGCCACAATGAATGGGAAAGGGCCAACGTAAATAACTGAGAAAAAGAAAAAGAGTCTGATGAATGAGAAAAGTTATTGAAGACCATACAGTCCTTTTCGGGAAATTATGTATACCTTAATTACTTAGTTATTAAGTTAGTTCACAATAGACAAGTACAAGAATGATCTAAGACAACTCGGGTAGACTACTTTACTTTTTTGTCTCTTTCTTTCCCGCAAAAAACACATCTGCAGCAGAAGACTTTGGAAACAACTACAGCAAAATTTTGGAAAATCTTTATAAATGAAAGCATACTTGTTCAAGTCAGTTATAAAGATTGTGGCATAAGAGCAATTTCGTCTTTTTTTCCACAATGCAGAGTAGTCAAAAATGCGTCTGGAAAAGGGTTAAAGTAACCATTAAAATTCAACTTGCAGTGAGGTTACCATTTACATAATGTGTAACTTATTCCAGTCATCTGCATCGACAATATACAAGGGAACATGTTATATCTGGATGAAAATTTAAAAACATTATGGAAAAAGGTGACATTTTGAGCAATTTCCCTCTCTTTCTTCAATGATTTCCATCAGTTACAGAGGTACTTTATATTGAGAAAAGATTGATGTATTTGACTTTTAAAGTCAGTAATTTTGGGTCGATCTATTTATGATTAAATCCATACCCACCTGCAGAATACTGTTACCTAACTGCAGCAAGTATGAAAATATTGTAGCCATATGAGAAATTGCTCATATTGAGCAATTTCTCCCATTGTCACAATGTTTTTGAACTTCCAATGATAGAAATTATGTTCCTTTTTTGTCTATATGTTTTCAAAAGTAGGCTGCTACAGACTTGTTGTATATGTGAGAAAGGGTTTAAGGATTGTTACCCATCTGGATTAGCTTGAAAGCCCACTACCTTTCTTGCCCAGTCGAAAAATAAAGGGTTCATTCATCCCTCAGAGTCAACATGCTGGACATGCTAATCTAATTTGAAATTAAAATTAAAAAAAAAAAAAAAGGTATTAAACATAGGATTCATTTTGACAGCGAGTGGTTTTATGGGGTTCTCTAAACCTGTCCCGGATACAAACAACTTTGCAGCAGGCAAATTTGAAAAAAATTAAGCTTTTCTATCTAATTTGAAGAAGACATAAATAGTAGGGATGGCAACGGTTCCGATATTACTAACCGTTTACTCGTATGATTTTGTAACCGGTTACCCGGTTAACCGTATAGATTCCTAGACAATAAATATCCACTGTTATTGTTGTTGTTGTCTTAACTCGCATTTCCCGGTCATGTATAAATCAGACTATAACATTCATGTCGGACAATTAATTTTACCGCATACTTTAACACAAACGGTAAATGATAAACACAAGAGAAACTAGGAACATTTTCTTATTTTTATTTTATCATAATCATGCAATTGTTGATACATTCATTGTAGTAGTCTATTGTAAAATAAATGACATGTAGTAATAAATAAACAACTAGTTAACACTAAATGACTTTGTTAGGTCACATGACAAACGGTTTCTGAGTTCACTAACAGTCCTGCACATGTTACTGGTTCCACCAGTCCAAGACTTTTCATTACCACACAAACTGCACTTGACTTTGTTATCATCAGCATAGCGTTTGAAATACTTCCAGACAAAGGATGTAGAAGGCGGCATTATGGCAATGTATATTGTAGATATTGTTTTAACGAAGTCACTGTTATACAATTTATAATATGTCGAATGAAAGTACATAGCTGCACATCTTTAAATACCAAATTCAGGGGAAAATGTGTTACAAACTTCAAATTACTCTTTAAATCTTCTAATCGTGTTGATAAATAATAATTTATAAAAACAACAATTCAAATGTATCACATTAGTTGTATTATCAAAACAAACGCCGAATATAATTAATAATTCATTATGTTATAATGTATGCCTTTATTAGACATCAAAGTTTTTTTAAAAGAAACAAACCGTCCTTTATTTGACAATTATTCGATTCAATTATTCGATTAACACTACACAAACGAACAATCATCAATAAAATCGAGTGCGGGTGTTATCGCAGTAATGTAAACACTGGCCGATCGAGGTGTGAATAATTAACCTCTCATGTCAGTTACGTGTGACAAATTGAAAAGAACAAAAGGTTAAACACAACTGTGTATATATTTTATTTTTTCTTCCGAGTACTCGGTTACCGAAATTACTAACCGATTAATCGGAAAACATACGGTTAACCGGGTAACCGATTAATCGTTGCCATCCCTAATAAATAGTATTAAACATCTCTAGTCGTGTTTGTTGTTGGCCACTATTAACTTAACCCTTTCCATCATATAGACGCTTTCTGTCGCCTCTGCAGCAGAAGGCTTTTTGAAAACATAGTGACAAAAGAAGAAATTGCTCAAATCAAGCAATTTCTTCTTTTGCCACAATGTTTTCCACTTTTAGTCATATGTTATCCATTCAATTATAGAGATTTTCTATGTTTTGACAAAATATGTTCAAAGTCTTCTGCTGCAGATTTGTCGTATGAGGGACAGGGTTAAAGATTTTAATTAAGAGCAGTGACTGTGAATTACAAACCAAAAGGTATACAAGATGGTCATACAAGTTGGCTTTCAATCTGTCACTTTAAATACATATTTTCAATTCTTTTGGCAACATGCTCTCAAAGTCATCTGCTGTAGATTTGTTATATAAGGGAAACAGTTTAATGTCTTTCACTGATTTCATTATATCTCCCCATTCCTGTTAGATTGTTTAATCACCAGTCAGAGCTGACATGTCTGGCAATCTTTAAATTCAGTAAATATTAAATGGAATTTTAGGTGAGAGCCTCCTGCTAAGCAACATAGACATTTATAAACACAGAAACCATGTCAACCCTTTCCCTGATATAGTTAAGTTTATTGGAGTTTACGACATTTCAACATGATTTCAGTTATATCACAGCAACAGATCACTTATTCATGATCCCTGAGTAAACAAACCAGTAGTAGGCTTGGAAATTATTCTTGCCCATGGGCACTCCATCATGACCCCTGTGATTGGGTATCAATTGCGGGACAACTGGTTCAAAGCTCCAAGCGCTATCCACTCAGTCACGGCGGATTTCCTTCCCTGATATAGATAACATTAATTGAATTTACAGCAGACTTTTGTAAACACTTTGATAAAGCTCCAAAGTGCATGTTTATTTTATCTGCATCTATCGTTAAGTGTGTAAGAAAGTTATTTACTCATCACTTATAATTAATATAACATTTTATGCCACTCCATGATAACCAAGCGGTTTATGAAAACATTATCTCAATTTTAGTTGTCACATAGTATGTGTCCATTTTGAAAATTTGAAAACTCTCAGTTTCCTGTTGTTGTACTTCGTGTTTACATCAGAACTCAGAGTAAAAAAGATTTAAAGGTTTTTTTATTGTCAGTCTAATGTAAGTCTGTGTTTCTTCAAATGTAAATTTCAGGTTACTGTCAAACCTTCCTTTTGGAACAGATTCTTATCTGTCTGAGCATTTTCGGCTTTTGAAATCCAGTTACTCGAGTATAACATCTGGACATGCGCAGTACACGACACGAGTAACCATTCACGAATGCCTAACCCCAGTATTGTGTTGTTTACAAAATGGCGACCTTCTGTGCATCAGCCGTCGCCATCTTTGATCTTGTGTTACCTATCAAATAGTGGGGGTTGTTCTAGTCGAGTAGATTAGAGATTAAGCACATGCGCAGTTTGCTTACTTGATACATTCGACTTTCAACTCCAGTTACTCTCGTTACGCGAGTAAAGAAGTCGAAAACGCTCAATATAACCAGTTGTATCAACAGTCTGGCTCCAAAACTATAAAAGTTTAATCTGTGCTCAGAATTTGTTCTTAAGTATCTGGCACATTCGTTCTCCAAATTGACCAATCACCCTGCTGTAGCTTTTCCGGGGAGACTTATCAAATTCCATGGAAAATCCCCGGAGTATTCAGACAACTTTTCAGAGATAATCTGACACTTTCCATGGAAATTCCAGGACATTTATGTGGAAAAACCGGAAATTCCATGGACAACCCGGAAAAGTTTCATAGAAACCCCGGAACGGTTCCATGGACATGCTGGAATGGTTCCGGGACCCCGGAGTATTTGGACACATTTCCAGCATTTCCGTATTTTAACATTAAATTCCTTGGTTTTTTCCATGTTTTTTCCATGGTTTCCGTGTATTTTCCGTGTATATTTGTATTTTCTGTTATGAGTCCCTTGAAAAGCTACAGCCGGGCTGAGAAGCCTTATTTGAAGAATGGAGATAATTTCTGAGCACTGAGAATGTTTTTAGAGTTTTATAGTTTCAAACCCTAATGTCGGAAACTGGCAATGGACTGAAATTATCTATCAGTGTGTTACCAGATACCAGTTGGAAACACAATAGATCTCAGCGCATTGTCAGAGAGCACTTTCAGGAGTCATTTAAATATCATCGTAGTGTTAGCTTATTACAAGTTTAAGTGCAAGTGTGTTGTTTTTTCGTAAGGGAAGAATTTCAGCTTTGGTCATTTTACCCTCTTTCTGATGCTACGTTGTTGCCATGTTTTGAGTCAAAATGGCTAGAACAAGTTACCTAATGATTATTTTTAGCAAATCATCTTTAAATCAAACAAGGGCACCGCAAAGCGGATGCATCCCCTCAGCTTTCCATTTTCACATTGAGTTCTCGTGTGATCTAAATATTTAAGTCCAATTTTTGACTTCGATCTTTGACCTATGACCTTGAATCAATAGGCTTCAAAATATTGTCACAAACTAACTGTATGCCAAGTTTGGATAAGATCTGTCAAGGAATGGTCAGTGTAGAGTGGTGACAAGGTTGCCACAGCTGAGATATATTGTAAGTTCAATCAAGTTCAATTTTGGGCATGACCTTTGACCTATGACCTTGAAAACCAATAGGCTTCAAGACATATCATAAACTAACTGTATAATAAGTTTTATTAAGATCGGTCAATGAATGGTCAGTGTAGAGTTGTGACAAGGCTGCCACAGCTGAAAATATTGTAAGTCCAATTTTGAGTTTGACCTTTGACATATGACCTTGAAAATCAATAGGCTTCAAGATATTATCATAAAGTAACTGTATACCAAGTTTGGTTAAAATCTGTCAAGTAATGGTCAGTGTAGAGTGGTGACAAGGTTGCCACAGCTGAAAATAGTGTAAGTGCAATTTTGGGCTTGACCTTTGACCTATGACCTTGAAAATCAATAGGCTTCAAATATTATCATAAACTAACTGTATAATAAGTTTTATAAAGATCGGTCAAGGAATGGTCAGTGTAGAGTGGTGACAAGGCTGTCACAGCTGAAAATATTGTAAGTCCAATTTTGAGCTTGACCTTTGACCTATGACCTTGAAAATCAATAGGCTTCAAGATATTATCATAAAGTAACTTTATACAAAGTTTTGTTAAAATCCGTCAAGTAATGGTCAGTGTAGAGTGGTGACAAGGTTGCCACAGCTGAAAATATTGCAAGTCCAATTTTGGGCTTGACCTTTGACCTATGACCTTGAAAATCAATAGGCTTCAAGATATTATCATAAAGTAACTTTATACCAAGTTTTGTTAAAATCCGTCAAGTAATGGTCAGTGTAGAGTGGTGACAAGGTTGCCACAGCTGAAAATATTGCAAGTCCAATTTGGGCTTGACCTTTGACCTATGACCTTGAAAATCAATAGGCTTCAAGATGTTACCATATACTTACTTTATACCAAGTTTGGTTAAGATCTGTCAAGAAATGGTTAGTGTAGAGTGATGACAAGGTTTGTTACGGAAGGACACACATACATACATACGGACGGTCCCGTTACTATATCCCTTTCTCTCTTACTTCGTAACCGAGGGGATAACAAGCAGTTTCAGAAGACTGAGGAGAACTCCAAAGTTTTATCATTTTCTGCCTTTCTGATTCACAGCAATCAGAAGTTTAATTGAATTCTTTGAAACAGCTTTTAAACAGCGAGGACCACTAAACTAAACAGAAACTAAAGAAACATTTCAGTAAAGTTTGGTTGAAATAGGCCCATGCAGTGGTGTAGGGAGGACTGATTCCTTTTTTAAAGAATTGAATGAGAATGAGAATATATATAATTATTATAGAGTAAATAACAAATAATCTATAAAACTAATGTATACACCCCTAATGGCATGTTTTAACTATCAAAGGGTCATACATTTGTAGACAAAATGCTGTATCTGAAGGTAATCACCTCTTGCCATGGTACTCAAAACGATGAATGTATGGATACAAACAATTAAGCGACTCTAACCTTGATTGTTTGGTATTTTAAGTCACTTTCCACAAATGTTATATCACAGCGTTTCCTGGCTAAGTTAGTAGTACGACTGGTTCATTTATCCTGACACCAGCAAGTCAGCTAACCAAGCAACCTTGAGCGCCAAGGAGGGCAGCCATAACTATCATTTTTTAAAGTCTTTGGCTGGGAATTGAATCTGCGACTTCCCACACCTGAGGCGGTCGAGCATCTTTATGACTCCAGAAAATAAATGGGAACATAAATATGTCTCCGAAGTTTCCAAACAAACTCTATAAATATCAATTGTTTTGGTCAATTGATGATGGAATCTTTGATTTGACATCATAGCTCAAATAAGGGTTTGTCAACATGTGAGTTTTTTTATGATGATGGAATCTTTGATTTGACATCATAGCTCAAATAAAGGGTTTGTCAACATGTGAGGTTTTTTATGATTTTCTGCAGTTTTAAGGATGAACTTTAATAAATTACAGGTTTCTGGGTTATTTGGATTGTTTGGACTGTTTGGATTGTTTGGAAAGAGTCATTCCCCGTAAAGCTATAATGGTCACCTATGGAAAATGATCGGGGAGACAACTTTTGAAAACAGTTTAATTGTATATTTTTTACCTTTTTGCACATACAAATGCTTTCTGAGACCTCGATCTGCAGCAGATGACTTTTGAAAACATTGAGACAAGAGGAGATATTGCTCATAATTAGCATTTTCTTTTTTTGCCACAATGTTTTCATCTTTATTTGATAATTGCCCTGTAATATTTTTGAATACACCTTTTTCAAAGTAGGCTGCTGTAGATTTTTGTATGTGGGAAAATGTTAACTACATACAAAAAATCTGTAAAAGACAATTTTGAAAACATACAGAAAAAAAATATGGAAAATCTCTATAAATCAATGTATAAATAATCACTATAAATTATTCTATTACAATTGAAAAGAGTTAAAAACATTAGGGCAACATGTCATATGAGCAATTTCTAATTTTTGCCACAATGTTTTCAAAAGTCGCCTGCTGCTGCAGATGCACCATAATGAGTCTACATGTGAGAAAGTTTAACCTTTCCCTTATACGACAATTCTGCAGCAGACAACTTTGAACATATTTTGTCAAAACATAGAAAATCTTCATAATTGAATGGATAACCTATTACAACAAGTGGAAATCATTGTGGCAAAAGGAGAAATTGCACGTTCTGTGCAATTTCTTCTTTTGTCACAATGATTTCAAAAAGCCGTCTGCTGCAGAGGCGTCAGAAAGCGTCTACATGTGAGAAGGTTTAATAGATCTGTGACAGGATCATGATCACTGACCAGCTTATCTTACTTTCAGCTGGACATGCTAATCCCAAGTGTTGAGGGAGATTCGCTTTTCACTGACAAGAGGTTCATCCTCGGATTATTACTACCTTTCTGATATCAACAGTTTCGAATATTACTACCTTTCTGATATCAACAATTTCGACAACATCACCGAAGGTGACACCATTTTGTAAATGTTATATAAATTGCTCGTTATTATTAGGTTCTTAACTTTCCACAATGAATTAACCCTTCCCACATACAACAAATCTTCAGCAGACGAATTTAAAGATGTTTGCTAAAAAATGTGAAAAATCTCTATTATTGTACTTATAAAATTTTTACTGAAAAATATGGAGAAGAAATTTCTCAAAACGAGCAATTTTTCCTTTTGCCACTATGTTTTCAGCTCTTTTTAATAATTAATTTTGTTTGTATGTAAGTTTTCAAAGTTGTCTGCTGCAGATTCATTATATGTGGGAAAGGGTTAAAGGCTTCTATTTACAATTCTTCAGCAGATCGCAACTTAAAACATTGTTGGAAGCGACGAAATTAACTTGTTAAAAGAAATTTATTGTTTTCTCATACTTTTTTTTGCCTGATTAGGAGGAATCTTCAGCAGACGATTTTGAAAAAAATCTGCACGAAAATATTGTAATTCTCTATAAATGGAAGTATAATTATAAAATAGAATCGAAAACATTGAGGGAAATGGAGAAATTGCTCATCATGAGAAATTTTTCCATTTCCAACAATGTTTTCAAAAGTCGTCTGCTGCAGATGCATTAAAATGTGGGAATTTTCTTTTCGTAACCCTGTCATCAGACTTCGATGAAATAATCTTAAGTCACTTCATGAATTTCTACCTTTTCCCCGATACACACATATTTTGACCCCCTTTGACAACTTTTAAAAACAATGAGCAATTTTTCCTCTTTTTCTTCAAATATTTTCAAGTTTAGATCAGGCTGATACTTCCAATTTTCTGGAAGAATGGTCTTTTCTTTCAGATGCTTTCAAAGGAGATGGTTCTTAACCCTTCAAAAAGGAGAAATAACTCATCTTCTGGAGATGCGTCAAAATGCGTCTGCAAGTGGAACAAGCAAATTCATGAAATTTATATCCCCCGCTTGCAGGAAATATTGTAGGAAAATGTTGAGGTTAGGTTTAAACATGTCAGTAGACTTTTTATTGAACATGTATTACAGGGTAAATTAAACGAACTTGGCCTAGGTTGTTACCAAAGTTTGTGGCAGTTATTGCACGGAAACAGCAAGAAACGACGTTTTTTGTTAAATAAGGGGCCATAACTCCACCGAATAAAGTCCGCCGAAAGTGAAAATCGAACTAGGCCTAGCCTTTAAGGCATTTAACCTTGTTACCAAGTTTGAAAAAAAAAACGGTTCACATATGTGGCAGTTATTGCACGGAAACAGCAAGAAACGACATTTTTTGTTAAATAAGGGGCGATAACTCCACCGAAAGTGACGATCGAACTTGGCCTAGCCCTTAAAGCATTTAACCTTGTAACCAATTTTGAAAAAAAACGGTTCACATTTGTGGCAGTTATTGCACGGAAACAGCAAGAAACTTAATTTTGTTAAATAAGGGGCCATAACTCCACTAAATAAAGTCCGCCGAAAGTGACGATCGAACTTGGCCTAGCCCTTAAGGCATTTAACCTTGTTACCAAGTTTGAAAAAAAATGGTTCACATTTGTGGCAGTTATTGCACGGAAACGAAGTGTAACAGACAGACAGACAGACAGACAGACAGACGGACGGACAGACCGAAATTAATAACCCCCCTTTTTTTCTTCGAAAAAGCGGGGGATAAAAAGGTTAAAATGCCTCATATGGTAAAAAATCAAGGCATTAATCATTCCTGCAGAGTGTGCAAACAAATTATCAATGAAGCTAGGATTATTAATAATGTGAAATTTTAATGATTTCTTTTTTTTTTTTTTTACCTTTTTCCCACATGCAGCAATTAAATCTGAAGCAGACGACTTTGAAATGGTCAAGGCAAAAATATAAACAATCTCTTTAAAAATATGGAAAATCTCATAACAAATTAAAGTTGAAAATATTGTGGCAATAGGAGAAATTGGTCTTTATAAGCAATCTCCCTAGTGTCACAAAAGCTAATCTGCTGTACAATTGTGTGGAAATGCATCTTTTAACCCTTTCCCTCATATAAACGCTTTCGGACGACTCTGCAGCAGACAGCTTTTTGAAAACATACTGACAAAAGAAGAAATTGCCACAATGTTTTCCACTTTTCGTCATAGGTTATCCATTCAATAATGAAGATTTTCTATGTTTTTACAAAATACGTTCAAAGTTGTCTGCTGCAGAATTGTCGTATGAGGGAAAGGGTTAATAAGAGGGGGGGGGTTAACTTTAACAGGTTAAATGAAAATCTTACCGTATTGTTTTTCTGGTCACGACTGGTGTAGAATTCCCGTCTGCTTGACCTCTGGAGGATGCAGAATCAAATGACCTTTTGTTTAACTGTCTGACATCACTTCCTGTGTCGCTGTCGTGGTCTACAGATCGAAACGATCTGGAGAAGGATTCTTCTTCTTCATCCACCTTCTTCTTACGCCCAAACCACTTGCCGCACCATGCACAGAAAAGCAGCAAGACGACAAACACCACCACAGAGGATACGGAGATCAGTGACACTTGCAGGATGTCCGAACTCTCCATCTCTGAAAATAAATTTTTCTTATTGCTCAACCAAATTCTATGTTGTGGGTACTCAAAAAAATTGTCTCACTGAGACGATTCTTTTGAGTACCCACAACATAGGGTTTGAATGTCAGATAAGGATTTTAGAACATGAAAAATGCTTCTTATAGATCTAGAGCTCTGTCTAGAATGACTTAAGTGATCTGGTTAGTCTTTTATCGAAACTGAGGTTATGACCACAAACATGTTTATTGAGTTTGGTGAACATTTTATAAAATTCTTTGACCTAGAGAAGAAACAATGTCAATCTTTTATAATTCAAGGGCTATAACTCGTTATCAAACTTGACCTAGTCATTCCACCCACAAACATGTCTAACAAATTTTGTAAAAATCTGATGAAAAGTGTCTGACTGAGAGAGCAGAAAAGGCTTTTTGGCCAATTTTTGATAATTCAAGGGCCATAATTCAAAAGTGCCTAAAGCAATTTGGCTCGTTATCAAACTTGGCCTAAACATTATGCCCATATACATGTTTAACAACTTTATGACAGTTTGGTTGAAAACTGTTTGACACTAAGAGAGCAGACAAGGCTAATGTGGCCAAATTTTGATAAATCAAGCGCCATAACTCAAAATTGCCTTGGATGGTTTGACTGGTTATCAAACTTGGCCTGGACATTATGCCCATACACATATGCAGCAGGTTTGGTGAAGATCAGACACAAAATGGTGTATGCAACTGGAAAACGAATAAAGACATCAAAATTTTAGGAACTTTGTCTTGAAGACGCCTAGAAATTATCTTTCCAAATAGAGCCATTTAAACCATTACTGGATAATGAAAGTGTTATCAGTCATCTGCAAGGAAAATATTTTTTGAGATAAAACATCCAAACAATTGGAAGACATTTCTTTTGATACAGAGTTTATTCCTTTCCCACATATGGATGCTTTCTGACGCCTCTGCAGCAGACGACATTTGAAAACATTGTGTCAAAATGAGCAATTTCCCCTCTTTTGACAAAATGTTGTCATTTTCTTTTAATTACTGTAATTATACTTTCAATTAAAGAGATTTTCCATGGTTTTGCTAAGATATTTTAAAAGTCGTCAGTGCTACCTACATACCACAAATCTGAAAACAGGCGACTACGAAAATGTCTAGGCTTAAATATAGAAAAGTCTTATCATTGAATAGAGTTGAAAAATTTGTGGCAAATGGAGAATTTCTCCATTTGCTTCAATGCGTCTGCAAGTGGGAAAGGGAAAGTTTGTGTGTTTTAAATTGATAGATAATGTATATTTACATTAAGGAATTCACTTTATTTGGGAGGCAAGTAATATCACAGAAGACCTTGTTACCAAATGCAATGTAACGTTACATTTTCATTACCTAGTTCTGGGATTATTTTGATTTCAGTACGTTTGTATCTTATTTCATTTTCTTCTAAATGTAATAAATTGAAATAACTCATTCAAAAAGGAGACAAGAAATGCGGGATAGTCAAGAATCCCATTTGTTTAATGCATGATGGCCAAATATCAGACTTTAACCCTTTCCCATATAGAGACGCTTTCTGACGCCTCTGCAGAAGACGATTTTTATTTATTGAAATATTCCATACTTCTGTCTACATGTTTTCAAAGTTGTACGTCTGCTGCAGATTTGCTGTATTCGAGAAAGGGTTAATCTTGACCTTGATGTGAAGACCTAAAATAAAACTGCAAAAAAAAGCTTTCTACCTGAGGGGAGAAATTCTGTTTGAGTTAAGCAGAGGAAACTAAAGTTACATACAAAATACCCTTGGAAGTCATTTAAATTTAATGACCTATTAAATAATTTGTGACTGTCAGTGAGAGCTAGCTAGTGAGGGTCTAATGCTGACAGACTTTCCAGTATGGGGGTGGACAATAATTGTTGTCAAGGAAATAAGATATCTTTGGATAAACTCATAAACCTGAATTAGAATTTTGCATCCTTTATACAATCACCACATACAAAAAATCAATGCAAAAATGCAATTGAATGTTACATTATTAAGTAGAGTTGAAAACAATGTGACACAAGGAGAAATTGCTCATAATGAGCAATATATCTCTTTTCAAAAGTCATCTGCTACAGATGCATCAAAATTAGTGCACAGGTGGGAAAGGATTATATATATATACCAAAACTCTTGTTAGTGAAAAGGTTTCCAATCAACATTATTTATTATGTTGATTAACCCTTTCCCACATACACTAAAACCGCAGCCGACGACTTTGAAATCACCAAGGCAAAAGTACGGAAAATCTCTATAATTGAAAGTTTAATTGTTGAAACTAGAACTATCACTGAATGTGATTAATACCCCCGAACATCGCCCTGATAGGAAAGGTAGTGGAATATTAAGAAAACCCACCTTAAATTCCAACTTGTAGTTTTAAAGATAATCTCCGGACAAGAAAAAAGTAAGAAAGGGCGATGAAAGTTATTCTACGAACAAGAAAATATAACAAAGGGCAATAAATCTGTAATAAGCTAAAAAAGAGTTATGGTTCTTGTTCACTGCACTTCCTCTCAATGTGTTGTATCATAGTATGAAGTTTTATTGAATTCCATTCATAAGTTTTGAAATTATTCTACGCTCAACAAAAAGTAACAAAGGGTGATAACTCTGTAATTATGTAAATTACAGTTATGGTTCTTGTACACTGCACTTCCTCTCATTGTGCTCTACCATTGTATGAAGTATTATTAGATTCCATCAATTAGTTATTAAGTAATTCTCCGGACAAGAAAAAGTAACAAAGGGCAATAACTCTGTATTTAGGTAAAATAAAGTTATGGTTCCTGTACAACGCACTTCCTCTCAATGTGTTGTATTATCGTCTGAAGTTTTATTTAATTCCAACAATTATTTTTAAAGTTGTGCTCCGGACAAGACACTACGAACAAGAAAAAGTAACAAAGCAATAACTGTAATTATGTAAATTAGAGTTATGGTTCGTGTACACTGCACTTCCTCTCATTGTGCTCTACCATTGTATGCAGTCTTCTGGATAGGCGTCAGAAAGCGTCTGTATGAAAGGGTAAACAGTATTTGTTGAAATAGTACAAAAATGGTGCTTTAATATTCTCAAGGTAGTTTCATAAATAGCTGAATGGGGTTGGTTCGACTGTTCTTGATTCTATTTTCCCAGTGGCACTGCAAGTTTTACCACTATATTTCCAGACAGAGGACTGTGTGTCTAAAAATTTGATTGATTGATTGTTTGGTGTTTTACGCCACTTTAAAAAAAAAGAGTTATAACATATCACATCAAGTTGCCAGTACTACTTTTTCATTAGTCGCCGGGCAGAACTGACATCAACAAGTCAGTCACAATGCTAACCCAACACTCCTGAACACCAAGGAGAGCAGCTACTACCATCGTTATGTATACAATCATATGGATAAGAAGTTGTTTCTAAATATCTCTAGTTTTAATGGACAACAACAAACATCTTTAAACAACATTTTTAGAATTTTCATAAGATTACGCCTATTCATGTGATAGATCTTTGGAAAACAATGCAGAACTCTAGACTAGTGCTGTATTTCATGTCAGAATTAACACTTTCAATTTTATTTATTTATTTATTAAAAATGGTAGTAGTGGCTGCTCTCCATATTCCAACATGGATTAGATATCATCAAGACAACATTCTGACAAAGTTTCAACTTGTTCAAAGTAAAAATGTGGCCTCCGGAGTTTGAATAATATTTTACTTTATTGACCTGTTTCTGACCAAATATGACCCATATTCGAACTTGACCTAGATATAATTCAGACAAACATTCTGACAAAATTTCAAGCTGCTGAAGCAAAAAATGTGTCTTCTACATAGTTAACAAGATTTTCCTTCAATTTGGCCTAGTGACCTAGATTCTGACCAAATATAAACCATATTCAAACTTGACCTAGATATCTTTAAGACAAACATTCTGACAAAATTTCAAACCGCTGAAGTAAAAATTGCAGCCTCTAGGGTGTTAACAAGATTTTCCTTCAATTTGACCTGGTGACCTTTTTTTTGACCCAACATGACCCATGTTCGAACTTGACCTACATATCATCAAAACAAACATTCTAATTAAGTTTCAACATGCTCAAGTTGAAAATACAGCTTCTACAGTGTTAACAAGATTTCCCTTCAATTTGGCCCAGTGATCTAATTTCTGACCCAATATGACCCATATTCAAACTTGACCTAGATATCGTTAAGACAAACATTCTGACAAAATGTCCAACCGCTGAAGCAAATATTGCCGCCTCTGGAGGGTTAAAAAGATTTTCCTTCAATTTGACCTAGTGACCTACGTTTTGACCCGACATGACCCATGTTCGAACTTGAATTACATATATCATGAAGATGAACATTCTGATTAAGTTTCAACATGCTCAAGTTGAAAATGTGGCCTCCAGAGTGTTAACAAGATTTCCCTTCAATTTGACCTAGTGACCTAGTTTTTGACCTCATATGGCCCAGTTTCGAACTAGTCCATGATTTGATGGAGATGAATGTTTTGTTTAACTTTCATGAAGATCGGATGCAAAATGTAGCCTGTAGAGTGTTAACAAGGGCAAATGTTGACGACGCACGACGCACAACAGACGGACGCCGGACAAAATGTGATCACAATAGCTCACCTTATGCACGAAGTGCAAGGTGAGCTATTGTGATCACATTTTGTCCGGCGTCCGTCTGTTGTGCATCGTGTTTCGTCAACAAAAAGCTAACAGTGTGTGTTGTGTTCTGGTGAGAGAAAACCAGAAAACACATGTGCAAGTGAAATGACTGAAAATTGTCGAAAAACAAGACTTAGAGCACAATCAAATTATCAATCATTGTAATGAGCAACTTCATCATGTACGAGATGTCACAAGATTGTCTAGCTATATCAGTTAAGCCCTTCTCCGCATGCAGACACACTTTGTTGCATCTGCAGCAGACAATTTCTAAAAACATTGTGGCACAATGTCTTTAACATTATTCCAAAATCATACTTTATTTTCTAGAGACTTTCGAATTTTCGCCTACATAATTATGCTGCAGATATGTTGTATGTGGGAAACAGGGTAAACTTTCCCCTCATACGACAATTCTGAAGCAGACGACTTTGAACATATTTTTGTCAAAAAATAGAATATCTCTATAATTGAATGAATGGATAACCTATGACTAAAAGTGAAAAAAACATTGTGGCAAAAAGAGAAATTGCTCGTTTTGAGCAATTTCTTCTTTTGTCACTATGTTTTCAAAAAGCTGTCTGCTGCAGAGACGTCAGAAAGCGTCTGTGGGGGAAAGGGTTAACTTTCATGTGTTCAGAAAGTTGATGTTCTATTTGTAAAACCATAAAAGGAATATTAGGCATAAAGCTCTTTACTTACCTAGCTAACTCCAGCCAGATTAAGTGATTCTCCTGGTGAGTCTGACATAGACAAATAGAATTGTTTTTATAGAAGACTGCATCTTTCATTGATTCTGACTACACCAATAGATAAAGAAAAGGAGTAGAGGACTGGATAAGGAAGAGTAAACGGGTCTTAATTCTATGATATCTCTGTTAGTACTCGTTTAAAATCTTTGCTGTTGGTACTCCAACAAATCCTCTCATTGAGACAATTCTTTCGAGGTTTCTCAACATAGGTTGAGGATTTTAGAACATGCAAAACACCCCTTATCTAGAGATCTGACTGGAGTCATTATAAGCTTTTTGCTATTTATTTAAATTTTCTTCAGCTACATGCAGTTAATAAATTGGCTGCCCCCGGGGCTTCTTGTCGAACAGCCTCGAACAGTTCTCTTTTAGTTGATGGGTAAGTCTGTTTCCCTTCAAGAACAATTGTTGTTTTTGGAGATTAGTTCCAAGAACCTCTTAAAAAGATTAACTCTCAAGGGCAGAATGTATTGAACTTGTATTATATATTAAACTTAGATAAGTAATTCTTGTAAATGATTTACTTTAAGTCTTGAAATGCTTTAAATAAATTGTATTTTTTGTACTTTCTTAAATGTATTTGCGCAATGCATTACACCACATAAAAGTTTGTTTCTTTCCAAAAACCCTTTCCCACTTATAGACACATATTGACGAATCTACAGCAGATGATTTTTGAAAATATGGTGTCTTGCAATAGGATAATTCACTCATTATGAGCAATTTCTCCTATTGCCACAATGTTTACGCAAGTCTCTGTTTATGCATTCATTTATGAAGATTTTTCCATATATTTATATACACCTTTATGTCTGCTACATATTTGTTGTAAGTGTTAGATTTACATTAATGAATAAATATCTTATTTGCAAATAGTCCCATAACTGGAATGTTATAACTCTCAATGTATACCTACATAAATAACTGAGTTAACCCTTTCCCTCATACGACAAATCTGCAGCAGACGACTTTGAACATATTTTGTCAAAAAGTAGAAAATCTCTTTAATTGAATGGATAACCTATGACTTAAAGTGAAAAACATTGCTCGTTTTAAGCATTTCTTCTTTTGTCACTATGTTTTCAAAACGCCGTCTACTGCAGAGGCGTCAGAAAGCGTCTATATGAGGGAAAGGGTTAAGAGGTTGAAAAGACATTCATAAGAGTTGCCTTTGAGATGATGCCTATATTGGGCAAGTAATGCAATATAAAGTTTAGTACATAAATATCGAAGAAACACATTTTGTCGCCTGCCAGATAGAGAAACACACGCACAAACAGACCAATGACTGAGAAATCATTCCTATGTGTCACACATGCTTGAGGTATTCAAGAATTGATCAAACTCAAATTTAAGGCAATTTCATCATCCTAAATTGCTATAAATTTTTGCAGAAATACTGGATCAGGCAAAAACACATATTATCAAAGAACACAATTAACTAGCCCTAATGAATATATTTGACCTTAACCCAATTTCAAGCCTTAAAAACTTCTTATTTTTGGTATGACATTTTGGAAACAGAGAAAAAATGATATATACCTTTTAAGGTAAACTTAAGAAAGATTTTGATATAGACTTTAACACATTGCATGCTGGAACAGGTCCTGAAGAAATAGCTCATTTTGAGCAATTTCTCATTTTTTTCCATCATGATTAAAACAAGTGAATCGATCAACCTGAATTATAGTATAGTAACAAATGCTAATGCTAATAAAGGTGAAAACTTGATCAAGAGTGGGAATGAACTGCAAATGAAATGGCTTATCAGTAAAGGACATTAATTTTGTAATAATGCATTAAATCCTGGAACAATTTCAAATAGGACCACCACAGGAACATTTCTTTGAAATTAATTGGTGATATTGGTCCATTAGTTTAAGAGGAAATGTTGTTTGAAGCTAAATGTTCCTTTTACACCTTTTCTGATGCCGCCTGACAGCTATCTTTTTCAACCAACCTATCAATATGGCTTGAATTATGTAAAGTGTCACTTAAGGAACATTTCTGCTAACCTATCTTGAAATCAAACAAGAACTTTAATAAGAATGGAAACTTTAAGATTTGTCAAAATAATGTAGAGGGTTACTAAAGGAACACATCTAAACATTTATCTTGAAATCAGACCAGCACTTTCATATAAATGGAAGTTTTTTTAGTTGTCATTTTGCCTCTTTTCTGATGCCACCTGGCTGCCATGTTTTTTGACAATCAATGTGGCTTTAACAATTTTTTTAAGAGGTTCATCAAAGGAACATTTCCATCAAATTATATTGGAATCCAATATGCGGAATCAGAGAAGAAGAATTTTAAAGATTGGCAGTTTTTCCCCCTTGATGCCGCAGCAACCAAAGTTCTTTAATGAATTTAGAATCCAATATGCGGAATCAGAGAAGAAGAATTTTAAAGATTGGCAGATTTTCCCCCCTTGATGCCGCAGCAACCAAAGTTCTTCAATGAATTTAAATTTTTTGAAAAACTTTGAAAGAGGGCACCAAAGGTTCATTCCAGTGAAGTTTGGTTAAAATTGGTCCAGTGGTTTAGGAGGAGATGTTGTTTTAAGATAACGACGATGGATGATGGACAGAGAGTAATCAGAATAGATCACCTTTAACCTTCGGCACAGGTGATCTTAAAATTGTCTGCTGAAGATGCATAAAGAGCCAACTGTATCAGGTAAAGGGCACATTATCCATAGATTTTTTTTTTTTTTTTTTAAACTATTGAATCAATGACCAGCTCCTGGTTTCAATAATTAATGTAAGACATTAGAAAACAAAAAGAAGACATTCCAAGCTCTCATTCCTGATCAGATTGTTTTTATATCAAGTTGAATTGATTACATCAACAGGATCCTTATCCTATTTCAAGAACTTTTCAAGGATATCATTACCATCTTTCAATGCTAATTTTATAAAGTGGACTGTCAATTTAACCCTTTCCCTCATACGACAATTCTGCAGCAGACGACTTTGAACGTATTTTGTCAAAACATAGAAAATCTTTATAATTGAATGGATAACCTATGGCAAAAAGTGGAAAACATTGTGGCAAAAGGAGAAATTGCATGTTTTGTGCAATTTCTTCTTTTGTCACTATGTTTTCAAAAAGCTGTCTGCTGCAGAGGCGTCAGAAAGCGTCTATATGAGGGAAAGGGTTAAAGCTTTGCATTAAAATTTTGAAAGAATCTATAGTAAATGTAAGGAATATTAACCCTTTCCCACATACAGACACCTCTTTTTAAAAAATTGTGGCAAAAGTGAAAACTGATCATAATGAGCTTTGAACACAATCGTGCAAAAATATGCAACAAATCTCTATAAATGAAAGTGTAATTATTGAAAAAAAGTTGAAATTGCTCATTTTGAGAAATTTATCCTTTTGTCAAACAACGTTTAAAAAGTCGTCTGCTGCAGATGCAAGTGTGAAAGGGTTAAAGAGAATAGTTAGAATTTCAAGGATAATCAAATATGACATTGTTGATGAATTCTTTTCACAAATTGCTTTGAACTTCTGCAGAGGCGTCAGAAAGCATCTGTATGTGGGAAAACATTATACTAGTAGTTGTGGTTTATAACAAAACCTTTCTTTTTTACATGCATCATGCAAAATCAAGGTTATCTGCATGTTAAATTCTTTAATCCTTTCTGTCATACAGACACTTTCTGATACATTTGCAGCAGACGACTTTTGAAAACCTTGTGGTAAAAGAAGAATTTGCTCATGATAAGCAATTTTACAATGTTTTCAACTCTATTTAACCCTTTCCCTCATACAACAATTCTGCAACAGACGACTTTAAACATATTTCGTCAAAAAATAGAAAATCTCTATAATTGAATGGATAACCCATCACCAAAAGTGGAAAACATTGTGGCAAAAGGAGAAATTGCTCGTTTTGAGCAATTTCTTCTTTTGTCACTATGTTTTCAAAAAGCTGTCTGCTGCAGAGGCGTCAGAAAGCGTTTATATGAGGGAAAGGGTTTAAAAAAATAATGAAACCCTTATTATGGAGATTTATCATATTTTTGAAAGGGTTAAACATCCAGGACAGTAACAATCCTGGATAAAAATTCAATCATTTTTTTTGAAAACATAGTGACATGTTTCCTTTGGCCACAATATTTCCCACTTTTAGTCATAGGTTATCCATTCAATTAAAGAGATTTTCTATTTTTTTGACAAAATAAGTTTAAAGTCGTCTGCTGCAGAATTGACGTATGAGGGAAAGGGATAAACCAGGAGTGGTATGCAAACTCTACACAATCTGATCTGGATATTTCCTTTTTGCCAATTTGAGGAGCATGCATACTGAAAAGCGTTTGGAGAACAGTTACGACCCATACAACCTTTCTCACAAACAACAAATCCGCAGCAGACGACTTTTGAACATACTTCTTATGTACAACGAAAGTATAATTACCTGAACAAAGTTGAAAACACTGTGGCAAAAGGAAATATAGCACATATTGAATAAATTTCTCTTTTGCTACAATGCTTTACATGAAGTCCATGTTATATTAATCACTTTGGTGTTGTTGCTATATATAGCTTCCATCTCGAGAGCAGGAGATCGGGGTTTGATTCTTGGGCTCATTATACCCGAGTCTTTAAATATGGTAGTAATGGATTCCCATTTTGGCGCTCTTGGTTGATGGCATGATGTTTGATGCACTCCTGTTATAATAAGCTTAACCCTTTCCCCCATACGACAATTATGCAGCAGACGACTTTGAACATATTTTGTCAAAAAGTGGAAAATCTCTACAATTGAATGGATAACCTATGACTAAATGTGGAAAACATTGTGGCAAAAGGAGAAATTGCTTGTTTTGAGCAATTTCTTCTTTTGTCACCATGTTTTCAACAAGAGGGCCATCATGAAGGCCCTGGAATCGCTCACCTGATTTTTTTTCATTTTTTCCCCTGGCAGCCATAGTTTCCGACCAATCAACTTGGCTTGAAGGAATCTGATAGAGGGTCACCCTAGGAACATTTCTACAAAATTATTTGAAAATCGGCCTGACACTTTTGGAGGAGAAGATTTTTTAAGTTTCCACTATAGCCATATAATGCAAAATAGCCCCGCCCCCCTGGCGGCCATGTTTTTCGACCAATCGACTTGGCTTGAAGGAATCTGATAGAGGGTCATCCAAGGAACATTTCTACAAAATTATTTGAAAATTGGCCTAACACTTTTGGAGGAGAAGTTTTTTTAAGTTTTCACTATAGCCATATAAGGCAAAATATCCCCACCCAGCTAGCAGCCATGTTTTTTGACCAATCAACATGGCTTGGAGGAATCTGATAGAGGGTCATCCAAGAAGCATTTCTACAAAATTATTTGAAAATCTGCCAACCAGTTTGGAAGAAGAAGATTTTTTAAGTTTTCACTATAGCCATATAAGGCAAAATAGCCGCGCCCACTGGCGGCCATGTTTTTCAACCAATCAACATGGCTTGAAGGAATCTGATAGTGGGTCATCCAAGGAACATTTCTACAATATAATTTGACAAGACATGGAAATTCCACGAAACCAGGTTTTCTATAATGGAAGGTGTTTGATTAAGAATTAACAGATCTGTCAAATCTTTCTGTTAATAGTTAATCGAAGCTAGTAATTCAAGTAACAGGGAATATTTCTATTGATGAATAATCATAATTACTTTGTCAATTAAATATATCACAATTTTATCTAACAAATACCAGTTCAATACAGTCAATTGTGTGTTGATGGCCTCATTTATTAAGAACATATAATAGATAACAGATATTAAGCAACCTTTTGTTGTAAGCAGCCACATTTTAGGATCCCTAATGCCAGGTTGATAATCAGTGATCTGCCTTAACCCTTTACTTGATAGTAACACATTTATGCCTTTGCAAACAAACTAGATCCAGGGCCCGAGGTCATGAAACTTACTCATATCTATGCTATATTGTTTTAAATTGCCAAGTTCTTTAATATGGAGCATATTTGCGCGAAGTTATTTGAAAATATCTCTATGCATGACAAAGTTATGGTCCGGACAAGAAAAGTTCAATTAAAGTCTATTTCTTATCACTGTGACCTTGATGTTGAATCTACAGAATTATTTTTTGCATTTGGCACATCGTCTTGATATGGTGCATGTTATTTGAAAATATCTCTATGCATGGCAAAGTTAGCCAAACTAATAACCAGATTTTTCCTTCGAAAAACCTGGTTAACAAGAGGGCCAAGATGGCCCTACATCGATCACCTGATCATTTGTCTGTGAATGTAAACTGCAGGGAATGGACAGTCAACAAAACAGCTTATCAATTTAAGACATTAAATCATTTTGTCATTTTGCCCCTTTTCTGATGCCCCCTGGCGGCCATGTTTTTCAACGGATCTGACATATTTGAACAATCTTGGTAGAGGGTGCCCAAAGGAACATTTGTGCAAAATAATTTTCAAATCGGGCTAATACTTTTGGACAAGAAGATTTTTAAAGTTTTAACAATGCACATATAAGGAAAACAAGCTTCGACCCCTGGCGGCCATGTTTTTTCAACGGATCGGGAATATTTGAACAATCTTGGTAAAGGGTGCCCCAAGGAACATTTGTGCAAAATAATTTTAAAATCGTGCCCGTACTTTTGGACAAGAAGATTTTTAAAATTTTAACAATGCACATATAAGGAAAAGAAGCTCTGACCCCTGGCGGCCATGTTTTTCAACAGATCATAAATATTTGAACAATCTTGGTGAAGGGTGCCCCAATGAACATTTGTGCAAAATAATTTTCAAATACGGCCAGCACTTTTGGACAAAAAGATTTTTAAAGTTTTAACAATGCACATATAAGGAAAACAAGCTTCGACCCCTGGCGGCCATGTTTTTCAACGGATCGGAAATATTTGAACAATCTTGGTTAAGGGTGCCCCAAGGAACATTTGTGCAAAATAATTTTCAAATCGAGCCAGTACTTTCGGACAAGAAGATTTTTAAAGTTTTAACAATGCACATATAAAGAAAACAAGCTCCGCCCTCTGGCGGCCATGTTTTTCAACAGATCAGAAATATTTGAACAATCTTGGTAAAGGGTGGTGCCCCAAGGAACATTTGTGCAAAATAATTTTCAAATTGGGCTAGTACTTTAGGACAAGAAGATTTTTAAAATTTTAACAATGCACATATAAGGAAAATAAGCTCTGCCCCCTGGCGGCCATGTTTTTCAACTGATCGGGAATATTTGAACAATCTTGGTAGAAGGTACCCCAAGGAACATTTGTGCAAAATAATTTTCAAATCGGGCCAGCACTTTTGGACAAGAAGATTTTTAAAGTTTTAACAATGCACATATAAGGAAAACGAGCTCCGCCCCCTGGCGGCCATATTTTTCAACTGATCGGAAATATTTGAACAATCTTGGTAAAGGGTGCCCCAAGGAACAATTGTGCAAAATAATTTTCAATTAGGGCCAGTACTTTTGGACAAGAAGATTTTTAAAGTTTTAACAATGCACAAATAAGGAAAACAAGCTCCGCCCCCTGGCGGCCATGTTTTTCAACGGATCGGAAATATTTGAACAATCTTGGTAAAGGGTGCCCCAAAAAACATTTGTGCAAAATAATTTTCAAATCAAGCCAGTACTTTTGGACAAGAAGATTTTTAAAGTTTTAACAATGCACATATAAAGAAAACAAGCTCCGCCCCCTGGTGGCCATGTTTTTCAACGGATTGGAAATATTTGAACAATCTTGGTAAAGGGTACTCCAAGGAACATTTGTGCAAAATAATTTTCAAATTGGGCCAGTACTTTTGGACAATTAGATTTTTAAAATTTTAACAATGCACATATAAGGAAAATAAGCTCCGCTCCCTGGCGGCCATGTTTTTCAACGGATCAGAAATATTTGAACAATCTTGGTAGAGGGTACCCCAAGAAACATTTGTGCAAAATAATTATCAAATCGGGCCAGTTCTTTTGAACAAGAAGATTTTTTAAGATTTGGCAATTTTCCCCTTTTCTGTTGCCGCAGCAACCAAAGTTCTCGATGGAATTTAAATTTTTGAACAATTTTGAAAGATGTCAACCAAAGGAACATTCCTGTAAAGTTTGGTTGAAATTGGTCAAGTGGTTAAGGAGGCGATGATCTAAATGTCTAAATGTTAACGACGGACGGACGACGGACAAAAAGTGATCAGAATAGCTCACCTTGAGCCTTTGGCTCTAAAAATAGGCCAGACACTTTCGGAGGAGAAGATTTTTTAAGTTTTCACTATAGCCATATAAGGCAAAACAGCCCTGCCCCCCTGGCAGCCATGTTTTTCGACCAATCAACATGGCTTGAAGGAATCTCATAGAGGGTCATCCAAGGAACATTTCTACAAAATTATTTGAAAATCGGCCTGACATTTGTGGAGGAGAAGATATTTTAAGTTTTCACTATAGCCATATAAGGCAAAATAGCCCCGCCCCCCTTGGCGGCCATATTTTTTGATCAATCAACATGGCTTGAAGGAATCTTATAGAGGGTCATCCAAGGAACATTTCTACAAAATTATTTGAAAATCTGCCAACCAGTTTGGGAGAAGAAGAATTTTTTCGGTTTCTTTGCCATTGAAACCAGAATTTTGCATGGATCACAAAAATTTGAAGGAATTCTGGTGAGGTCATTGAGAGAATGCTTTCTGTGAAGTTTCATCCAAATTGACCCACTGAGGACAAAAGGCGATCATAATAACTCACCTTGAGCAAAGCTCAAATGAGCTAAAAAGCCGTCTGTTGCAGAGGCGTCAGAAAGCGTCTATATGAGGGAAAGGGTTAAATCAGCAGTACAGGAAATTAACCCATGTAACATCATTGTTGAAGGGGAATAAAACACCATACAAACAAATTAATTTGTAAACCTCCAGAGTCTGATTTGGGTCTGTCATGGCTCACCGATTTCTAAACCACAAGGGATAAAATAAAATTGAAAGCAAAGATCTAAAGTGATTGTAATAACCATTAATTCTATAACCCTAGGTCAGGTTTCTTGCACTATTTGTCTCTCTTTACCATAATGTCACCATAAAATGGGTAATTAGAATGATTGTTTGGTGTTTTACTCCATTTTCCAAAAAGAATCAGTAATATCCCAATGTTTCCTGGGATAGTAACCGGAGTACTACTGATCCATTTATCCAGACACCAGCCAGTTAGTCTTAATGCTATAACCGCTCAACCCTGAGCGCCAAGGAGGGCAGCCATTACTACCATTTTTAAAGTCTTTGGTATGACCCGGCCCGGGTTTGAGCTCGCGACATCCCGCACCCAAGGTGGACACTCTACCACTTTACCACCAAGGCCGTTATTAGAAATGGCATCCAGTTGCCTTACCTGGGATTGAACTATTAAACTATAATCTTTGAAATTTTTACGAAAATCTTTGAATAGGTGAGAACATGATGACAAAAGTAGAGTGAGTGAGCAAATTCCCGGTTTGCCACAATGTTTTCAAAAATAGTCTGCTGCAGATGTGTCGAAATATGTCTGCAAATGGGAAAGGGTTTTTATGACCTGGAACCACATCACCATTATGACAATGGTACATTATATAGGATATGTGTGAAACACTATAAGGTCGACCTATCTCAATTGGGACTAAAATATCAAGCTTTCCTGTCTACGCCCATAATAGGGTTTCAATAAAATAAGAGATGTTGCAAGCATATAAAAATACATTAACAAGTAATTTAAAACCGATCCTTTACGTGATTTCATCTTTGTAACTCTGACTCTGAAACACCATAACTGTTATCTGCTTTTATTACGGTTTTATCCAGTTATCCCCTTCCCACATACAGCAAATATGCAGCAGACTAAAAAATAGAAAAATCTCTATTTATAAATGAATCTATAACTTTTAAAATGAGTTATAGATATTTTGCCACAATGTTTTCAAAAGACGTCTGCTGCAGAGGCGTCAGAAAGCATCTATATGTTGGAAAAAGTTAAATTACATGCATAAATAATATACAAAATGGTTACATTATCCAAGTTTTATCTTCAATGTAAAACACAGAATAAAGAGTATTAAGAAGTACCGGTGATGCTCTTCTTCCAATTTTGTTCAAAGATCCAAGATTGTATTTTAAGCCTCACCCATCATCATGCATAAGAAATCCCAACAACTAGATGGTTGTTTTTGTCACAAAAAAAAAAAGCTTCCCCGTTGCATTTGTCAATGATTGTACAACTGAAACCTTGACCTTGAATGAATGTAGTTGCAACATGCACATTGTGCATTGTATCACTATGCTTTAACATCTGTGGCGAGTTATTTCAAAATCCTTCAAACAGTTCAAAAAATATTGAGGGGACACAAAATATATAGTCATATGACCTTTGACCTGTAATTGTGACCTTGACCTTGAACTAAAGTTGTTATAATATGCACTCTGCACATCATTTGGTCTAGTGACCTAGTTTTTGACATGACATGACCCATATTCGAACTTGGCCTAGATATCATCAGGACAAACTTTCTGATAAAGTTTCAACATGCTCAAGTTTAAAATGCGGCTTCAAGAGTGTTAACGAGATTTTCCTTAAATTTGGCCTAGTGACCTAGTTTTTGACCGGACATGACCCATATTCGAACTTGGCCTAGATATCATCAAGACAAACTTTCCGACAAAGTTTCAACATGGTCAAGTTTAAAATGTGGCTTCCAGAGTATTAACAAGATTTTCCTTCAATTTGGCCTAGTGACCTAGTTTTTGACCCGACATGACCTATATTCAAACTTGGCCTAGATATCACTATGACAAATATTCTGACAAAGTTTCAACATGCTCAAGCCAAAAATGCGGCTTCAGGAGTGTTAACAAGATTTTCCTTAAATTTGACCTAGTGACCTAGCTTTTGACCCGACATGACCTATTTTCGAACTTGGCCTAGATATCACTAAGACAAACATTCTGACAAAGTTTCAACATGCTCAAGCCAAAAATGTGGCTTCAGGAGTGTTAACAAGATTTTCCTTAAATTTGACCTAGTGACCTAGATTTTTACCCCACATGACCTAGTTTCCCGAACTTGGCCTAGAGTTGATCGAGATATATGTTCTGATAAACTTTTATAAAGATTGGATGCAAAATGTTGCCTCTAGTGAATTAACAAGCAAATGTTGACGACGGACGACGAACGACGGACGAAGGACGACGGACAAAAGGCAATCACAATAACTCACCTTGAGCACTACGTGCTCTGGTAAGCTAAAAATCAATGCAATTCCAGTGGAATTTCATTGGTACCTGCTATGTTACTGGAATACCAGTGCAATAACTAACAAGCAAATTCAGAGAATCATGGTCCCCCGCCAGGGTCAAGGTCACAAAAATTGGTATTGATGGAAAGGGGTTGTCACAAGGAATACACATGTGAAATATGAAAGCAGTACCTATTACGGTTCAGAAGTAAGGGCCATAACTCCGTGAAAAATCATCCAACCGGAACGCAAACACGATATGCGCATCTACACTTGGTGGTGATCCTTCCTATGAAGTTTCATCAAATTCCAAAAAGCGGTTGCAGAGAAATAGCCCGGAAATGAATTTAGTCATACATAGCCTGATGGTGGAGTAAAGGGCCATAACTCCGTGAAAAATAATCCAACCGGAACGCAAACACGATATGCGCATCTACACTTGGTGGTGATCCTTCCTATAAAGTTTCATTAAATTCCAAAAAGCGGTTGCAGAGAGATAGCCCGGAAATGAATTAAGTCATACATAGCCGGATGGTGGGGTAAAACTCCGTGAAAAATCATCCAACCGGAACGCAAACACGATATGCGCATCTACACTTGGTGGTGATCCTTCCTATAAAGTTTCATAAAATTCCAAAAAGCGGTTGCAGAGAAATAGCCCGAAAATGAATTTAGTCATACATAGCCTGATGGTGGAGTAAAGGGCCATAACTCCGTGAAAAATAATCCAACCGGAACGCAAACACGATATGCGCATCTACACTTGGTGGTGATTCTTCCTATGAAGTTTCATAAAATTCCAAAAAGCGGTTGCAGAGAAATAGCCCGGAAATGAATTTAGTCATACATAGCCTGATGGTGGGGTAAAGGGCCATAACTCCGTGCAAAATAATCCAACCGGAACGCAAACACGATATGCGCATCTACACTTGGTGGTGATCCTTCCTATGAAGTTTCATCAAATTCCAAAAAGCGGTTGCAGAGAAATAGCCCGGAAATGAATTTAGTCATACATAGCCTGATGGTGGAGTAAAGGGCCATAACTCCGTGAAAAATAATCCAACCGGAACGCAAACACGATATGCGCATCTACACTTGGTGGTGATCCTTCCTATGAAGTTTCATAAAATTCCAAAAAGCGGTTGCAGAGAAATAGCCCGGAAATGAATTTAGTCATACATAGCCTGATGGTGGGGTAAAGGGCCATAACTCCGTGCAAAATAATCCAACCGGAACGCAAACACGATATGCGCATCTACACTTGGTGGTGATCCTTCCTATGAAGTTTCATAAAATTCCAAAAAGCGGTTGCAGAGAAATAGCCCGGAAATGAATTTAGTCATACATAGGGGTAAAGGGCCATAACTCGTCAGGGTCAAGGTCACAAGGTCAAAAAAATGGTATTGATGGAAAGGGGTTGTCACAAGGAATACACATGTGAAATATGAAAGCAGTACCTATTACGGTTCAGAAGTTATGACCAAGGTTAAAGTTTTTGTGACAGCGTGACTGACGGACTGACGGACGGACTGACGGACGGACTGACGGACTGACTGACGAATGAGAAATAATAGTCCCCAGCTTTCGCTAAAAGCGGGGGACAAAAATACCACTGGAACTCAGGACTTGAATTTGAAATATACCAAGAAAGTTAACTCTAGCATAAAACATAGGAACTCTTCAAAAAGAAGTTAGTAATGTTTACTACTTCCTTTACGTTTTTTGGTGGGAGAAATATGTTGTGTTTCAAAGGCACAGAGAAGATTTTGGTAATTTCTTATGAACAACTTGATGGGCACATTTGGTAAATGTCTTAAATGTTACATTGTTTATTAAATTAGCATATTGTATTGTGCTATGTTATAAACAACATGTGCATATTGGTGATTTATTAAAATATCACAATACCACATATGGATGAATCCATGTCTTCATATAAAAAATATTTTTATAGAATTCTGGTGCAACTATGTTTCAATAATCCAGAATATTTTCTGTACAGAATCTGCACAGGATTTCTGTATTTTCTTCTGTACAAAATCTGGTTTCAGTCCACCCAGACTATTTCATACAGGTTACCATTGTAAAACCATTCTGGGTTGGTTGTGGTACGCTGACCCACACCATTCTTTCCTATACCGTTCAAAGAATGGTGAATGGGAATTAGTGTTACTCTTGTCCATCTGTACATGCATCTGTCCAGCTCTACTGAAGTAAATCCTCAGTTGTTTGTTGATTCATGTCTTACTTTACTTAATTTTAACTGAGTTATTTAAGCTCAATTATGTCGAAAGCCAGAGGTTTATAGAGACGAGTCCATTAATCCTTGGTAGAACCAGAAACATGGTTGACCATGGTTATTACTGTGAAACATGGTTAACCATGGTAATTTAAAGGAATTTAAGAACATAGTCAAACCATGGTGGACCATGTTCACCAGGCCGGCAATATACCATGTGGACGATGAAACATGGTTGACCATGGTAATTTTACAAGACCATGATACAAGATTAACCATGGTCTTTAAAAGAACATGGTCAACCATGGTCACAAGGGCGGCAATAAACCACAGCATAAAACATGGTTGACCATGTTTAAAACATGGTCAACCATGTTTTAACTGTGATTATTTCACAGGGGAAGTAAGCTCAGTTCTAGAATTGAACTAGAGCATTATAGAAACTTTTTAGAATTATTCACTTTTGTGTTCTGGAACATTAGTTCTATAACATTAAACTAGAACAAAAATGGAAAATTAATTTTGTAGAACACAAACTGGTTTTAAATGCATTCTGAAAATATTCTGGAATAGTCATAGAGCACTTTAGAATCAAATTAATTAAATTACAAAAACTTTGTAATTCAGTGTGAATCACTTAAACTTCCATTTTGAAAAGAGAAATTAGAACACTTCTAAAAAAAACAAAAAATCTTATAAATGTATATAGAGTGAAAATAAAAAAAAAAATCTTCTTGTCATAAGTAATTTAAAGGCCTGTCTTAGTGAAACAAATAAATGGAATTCCAGTGGAATCTGCTATGTTACATGAATACCAGTAGAATAACCAAAAATACCATTGGGACTGGGATTTGAAATATACCAAGAGAGACAACTTGAGCATAAAACTAAGGAACTCTTCAAAAAGAGGTAATTAATGTCTAATACTTCCTTTCAGTTTTTTGGAGGGACAAATATGTTGTGGTTCAAAGACTCAAGAGAAGATATTTGTAATTTCTTATGAACAACTTGATGGGCACATTTGGTAAATGTCTTAAGTGTTACATTGTTTATTAAATTATCAAATTGTATTGTGCTATATGTCATATTAAACAGCATGTTTTTGTTGGTGATTTATTAAAGTATCATATTGCCACTGGAAGAAGCCACGACTTCATATATAAATCTATTGATAGAATTCTGGTTCAACCATGTTTAAAAAAAACCAGAATATTTTCTGTACAGAATCTGCACATGGTGTTCAATGGTATTTCAAACACATTTTTACTGTGAATTGGATGAAACTTCATACAAATGTTAGGCTTGTTGAGAAGATTTGTTGAGTAAACTCCTTTCAGAAAATCATCCAAGACCTGTTCTTGAACAAGTTCTGCAACTAATTCATGGCCGGTTCTAGAACAGGTTCCAGATGTTCTTGAACGTTAAATGGTCGATTCTAGAACTAGCAGTTCAAGAAACTGTTCTTGAACTTGAAAATGGACTGTTAAAGAACAGTTGTTGAAGCAATATTTGAATATCATGTTCATGAACAACTCTGGAATTGGTTCAAGAACAGTCCTAGAATAGTTCTTGATTTTTTTTTTCACAGGGGAAGTAATTTGCTGCCAGTTTATTGGCAAGCCCCAATAGCTCAGTTGCTAACAGTGAGATAAACCAAGCAGTCACAAGTTTAAATCCTCAGACTTGACCATTCATATTTTCTGATGAATGAAAAAGTCATTGTTACAAATAGTCTAAGTTTCATTTTCTGCAGATTTTCTTTATGTGGCCAATTAGTCTATGTAGGAATTGGGCCAAATAGTCTATGTGGGAAATGGGCCAAACAGGTTTTTCTTTATGTGGCCAATTAGTCTATGTAGGAATTGGGCCAAATAGTCTATGTGGGAAATGGGCCAAATAGACTATGTGGGAAATGGGCCAAATAGTTTATGTTGGAAATGAGCCAAAAAGTGTATGTGAGAAATGGGCTAAATAGTTTATGTGGCAAATGAGCCAAAAAGTCTATGTGAAAAATGGGGTAAATATGTGGGAAGTGGGCCAAAAAGTTTGCATGTGTGTTTGAAATGGGTCAAATAGTCTATGTAGGAAATTGGCTACATAGTCTATGTGGGAATTGGGCCAAATAGACTATGTGGGAATTTGGACAAATAGACTATGTAGGAAATGGGCTAAATAGTTTAAGTGGGAAATGGGCTAAATGGGTCAAATAGTCTATGTTGGAAATTGGCTACATAGTCCATGTGGGAAATGGGCTTAATAGTTTATGTGGGAAAAAGGCTAAAAACTGTAAAACACTTTGAATTTGTGAGGTCAAAATTCAGGTTATTTTAAAATTTTATTCATGAATTCCCGACATTGGCTTTGTCAAAAACAGGATTGTTTGGATGACATTATAATCCACCTTTGTCAGGATAAATTAAAATTCATGAAGAAATGACCGGATTTGACTGATATACTGTTCAACGACTCCTACATATATATATATATGAATATGCAGTAGATTTTGCAGCAGGCGAAGGCAAAAGGATGTTAAAGCTTATATAAATGAAGCTATAATTATAGAATAGAGATGAAAACATTGTGTCAAAAGGAGAAATTGCTCATCAAGGCGTCTGCTGTTAATGCGTCTGCAAGTGGAGAAGAGTTTAAGCCACAAGACAAAAACAACATTACCTAACAACAATCTCTCCTTATCCCTTCCCCTCATATAGACGCTTTCTGTTGCCTTTGCAGCAGATGGCTTTTTGAAACAAGAGGGCCAAAATGGCCCTAAATCGATCACCTGTTAGTTAATTAGAAGCAAATATTTAACTGCAAATATCTGTGAAAATTTGATCAGGAGTTCAAATAAAACTGCAAGGAGTGGACACTCAGTTAAAGAAATAGTTTATCAGTAAAAGCCATTTTTATCTTGAAATCTAACAAGAGCTTTCTCAATTTCTGATGCTGCAGCAACAAAGGTTCTACACAGAATGCAAGTATTTGAACAATTTTGAAAGAGGACCATCAAAGGAACATTCCTGTGAAGTAAGGTTGAAATTGGTCGAGTGGAATGGTAGGAATTGTCATTTGTAGCTAAAAGTTCAATTTACCCCTTATGTGATGACGCGAGGTTGCTATGATTTTGTAACTAATCAAAACAGCTTGAACAAATTAAATGTAGAGGATCACTGAAGTAGGATTTATATTCAATTTCCTTAATATCAGACAAGAACTTAAACAAGAGGGCCATGATGGCCCTGGAATCGCTCACCTGATTTTTGTTTTTTTACTTTAGCTATATAAGTCCCGCCCCCTGGCGGCCATAGTTTCCGACCAATCAACTTGGCTTGAAGGAATCTGATAGAGGGTCACCCTAGGAACATTCCTACAAAATTATTTGAAAATCGGCCTGACACTTTTGGAGAAGAAGATTTTTTTAAATGTTCACAATAGCCATATAAGGCAAAATAGCCCCGCCCCCTGGCGGCCATGTTTTTTGACCAATCAACATGGCTTGAACGAATCTGATAGAGGGTCATCCAATGAGCATTTCTACAAAATTATTTGAAAATCTGCCAACCAGTTTGGGAGAAGAAGATTTTTTAAGTTTTCACAATAGCCATATAAGGCAAAATAGCCCCGCCCCCTGGCGGCCATGTTTTTTGACCAATCAACATGGCTTGAAGGAATCTGATAGAGGGTCATCCAATGAGCATTTCTACAAAATTATTTGAAAATCTGCCAACCAGTTTGGGAGAAGAAGATTTTTTAAGTTTTCACTATAGCCATATAAGGCAAAATAGCCCCGCCCCCCCTGGCGGCCATGTTTCTCGACAAATCAACATGGCTTGAAGGAATCTGACAGAGGATCATCCAAGGAACATTTCTACAAAATTATTTGCAAATCTGCCAACCAGTTTGGGAGAAGAAGAATTTTTAAGTTTTTTTCATTTCGTTGCCATGGAAACCAGAATTATGCATGGATCCCAAAAATTTGAAGGAAATCTGGTGAGGTCATTGAGAGGATGCTTTCTGTGAAGTTTCATCCCAATTGACCCACTGGTTACTGAGGAGAAGAAGTTGACGCACGACGCACGACGCACGATGGACGCCGGACAAAAGGCGATCACAATAACTCACCTTGAGCAAAGCTCAGGTGAGCTAAAAAATGGAATTTCCAAATTTTGTCATTTTGCCCCTTTTCTGATGCCTTCTGACTGCCATGTTTTTCAACCAAACAGTATGCCTTGAACAATCTTTGTAGAGGCTCACCTAAGGAACATTTCTACCAAACTATAATGGAATCAGACATGCAGATTCAAAGAAGAAGATTTTTAAAACTTGGACATTTTGCCCCCTTTCTGATGCTGCAGCAACCCTGACGGCCATGTTTTTCAACAGATCAGACATATTTGAACAATCTTGGTAGAGGGTGCCCCAAAGAACATTTGTGAAAAATTATTTTCAAATCGGGCTAATTCTTTTGGACGAGAAGATTTTTTAAGTTTTAACAATACACACATATAAGGAAAACAAGCTTAGCCCCCTGGCAGCCATGTTTTTTCAAAGGATCGGAAATATTTGAACAATCTTGGTAAAGGGTGCTCCAATGAACATTTGTGCAAAATAATTTTCAAATCGGGCCAGTACTTTTGGACAAGAAGATTTTTAAAGTTTTAACAATGCACATATAAGGAAAACAGGCTCCACCCCCTGGCGGCCATGTTTTTCAACGGATCAGAAATATTTGAACAATCTTGATAAAGGGTTCCCAAAGGAACATTTGTGCAAAATAATTTTCAAATTGGGCTTATACTTTTGGACAAGAAGATTTTCAAAGTTTTAACAATGCACATATAAGGAAAACAAGCTTAGCCCCCTGGCAGCCATGTTTTTTCAACGGATCGGAAATATTTGAACAATCTTGGTAAAAGGTGCCCCAATGAACATGTGTGCAAAATAATTTTCAAATTGGGCCAGTACTTTTGGACAAGAAGATTTTTAAAGTTTTAACATTGCACATATAAGGAAAACAGGCTCCACCCCCTGGCGGCCATGTTTTTCAACGGATCATAATATTTGCACAATCTGGTAAAGGGTGCCCAAAGAAACATTTGTGCAAAATAATTTTCAAATTGGGCTTATACTTTTGGACAAGAAGATTTTCAAAGTTTTAACAATGCACATATAAGGAGAACAAGCTCCGCCCCCTGGCGGCCATGTTTTTCAACCGATCAGAAATATTTGCACAATCTTGGAGTGCCCCAAGGAATATTTGTGGAAAATAATTGTCAAATCAGGCCAGTACTTTTGGACAAGAAGATTTTTAAAGTTTTAACAATGTATATATAAGGAAAACAAGATCCGCCCCCTGGCGGCCATGTTTTTCAACGGATCGGAAATATTTGAACAATCTTGGTAAAGGGTGCCCCAAGGAACATTTGTGCAAAATAATTTTCAAATCGGGCCAGTACTTTTGGACAAGAAGATTTTTAAAGTTTTAACAATGGACGTATAAGGAAAACAAGCTTGGCCCCCTGGCGGCCATGTTTTTCAACGGATCGGAAATATTTGAACAATCTTGGTAAAGGGTGCCCCAAGGAACATTTGTGCAAAATAATTTTCAAATTGGGACAGTACTTTTGGACAAGAAGATTTTTAAAATTTTAACAATGCACATATAAGGAAAACAGGCTCCACCCCCTGGCGGCCATGTTTTTTCAACCGATCGGAAATATTTGAACAATCTTGGTAAAGGGTGCCCCAATGAACATTTGTGGAAAATAATTTTCAAATCGGGCCAGTACTTTTGGACAAGAAGATTTTTTAAGTTTTAACAATGCACATATAAGGAAAACAAGCTCCGCCCCCTGGTGGCCATGTTTTTCAACGGATCGGAAATATTTGAACAATCTTGGTAAAGGGTGCCCCTAGGAACATTTGTGGAAAATAATTTTCAAATCGGGCCAGTACTTTTTGACAAGAAGATTTTTAAAATTTTAACAATGCACATATAAGGAAAACAAGCTTAGCCCCCTGGCAGCCATGTTTTTTCAACGGATCGGAAATATTTGAACAATCTTGGTAAAGGGTGCCCCAATGAACATGTGTGTAAAATATTTTCAAATCGGGCCAATACTTTTGGACAAGAAGATTTTTAAAGATTTAACAATGCACATATAAGGAAAACAGGCTCCACCCCCTGGCGGCCATGTTTTTCAACGGATCATAATATTTGCACAATCTGGTAAAGGGTGCCCAAGGAAACATTTGTGCAAAATAATTTTCAAATTGGGCTTATACTTTTGGACAAGAAGATTTTCAAAGTTTTAACAATGCACATATAAGGAGAACAAGCTCCGCCCCCTGGCGGCCATGTTTTTCAACGGATCGGAAATATTTGAACAATCTTGGTAAAGGGTGCGCCAAGGAACATTTGTGCAAAATAATTTTCAAATCGGGCCAGTACTTTTGGACAAGAAGATTTTTAAAGTTTTAACAATGGACGTATAAGGAAAGCAAGCTTGGCCCCCTGGCGGCCATGTTTTTCAACGGATCGGAAATATTTGAACAATCTTGGTAAAGGGTGCCCCAAGGAACATTTGTGCAAAATAATTTTCAAATTGGGACAGTACTTTTGGACAAGAAGATTTTTAAAATTTTAACAATGCACATATAAGGAAAACAGGCTCCACCCCCTGGCGGCCATGTTTTTTCAACCGATCGGAAATATTTGAACAATCTTGGTAAAGGGTGCCCCAATGAACATTTGTGGAAAATAATTTTCAAATCGGGCCAGTACTTTTGGACAAGAAGATTTTTTAAGTTTAAACAATGCACATATAAGGAAAACAAGCTCCGCCCCCTGGTGGCCATGTTTTTCAACGGATCGGAAATATTTGAACAATCTTGGTAAAGGGTGCCCCTAGGAACATTTGTGCAAAATAATTTTCAAATCGGGCCAGTACTTTTTGACAAGAAGATTTTTAAAATTTTAACGATGCACATAAAAAAAAGGAAAACAAGCTTAGCCCCCTGGCAGCCATGTTTTTTCAACGGATCGGAAATATTTGAACAATCTTGGTAAAGGGTGCCCCAATGAACATGTGTGCAAAATAATTTTCAAATCGGGCCAGTACTTTTGGACAAGAAGATTTTTAAAGATTAAACAATGCACATATAAGGAAAACAGGCTCCACCCCCTGGCGGCCATGTTTTTCAACGGATCATAATATTTGCACAATCTGGTAAAGGGTGCCCAAGGAAACATTTGTGCAAAATAATTTTCAAATTGGGCTTATACTTTTGGACAAGAAGATTTTCAAAGTTTTAACAATGCACATATAAGGAGAACAAGCTCTGCCCCCTGGCGGCCATGTTTTTCAACCGATCAGAAATATTTGCACAATCTTGGAGTGCCCCAAGGAATATTTGTGGAAAATAATTGTCAAATCAGGCCAGTACTTTTGGACAAGAAGATTTTTAAAGTTTTAACAATGCATATATAAGGAAAACAAGATCCGCCCCCTGGCGGCCATGTTTTTCAACGGATCGGAAATATTTGAACAATCTTGGTAAAGGGTGCCCCAAGGAACATTTGTGCAAGATAATTTTCAAATCGGGGCAGTACTTTTGGACAAGAATTTTTTTAAAATTTTAACAAACAAGAGGGCCATGATGGCCCGGCCCTTGAATCGCTCACCTGATTTTTTATTTTTTTTTCACTTTAGCTATACAAGCCTTGCCCCCTGGCAGCCATAGTTTCCGACCAATCAACTTGGCTTGAAGGAATCTGATAGAGGGTCACCCAAGGAACATTTCTACAAAATTATTTGAAAATCGGCCAGATACTTTTGGAGGAGAAGATTTTTTAAGTTTTCACTTTAGCCATATAATGCAAAATAGCCCTGCCTACTGGCAGCCATGTTTTTTTGACCAATCAACATGGCTTGAAGGAATCTGAAAGTGGGTCATCCAAGGAACATTTCTACAAAATTATTTGAAAATCAGGCCAACACTTTTGGAGAAGAAGATTTTTTAAGTTTGCACTATAGCCATATAAGGCAAAATAGCCCCCCCCCCCCCCCCCCCCCCCCCGGCGGCCATGTTTTTCGACCAATCAACATGGCTTGAAGGAATCTGATAGAGGGTCACCCAAGGAACATTTCTACAAAATTATTTGAAAATCAGCCTGACACTTTTGGAGAAGAAGATTTTTTAAGTTTTCACTATAGCCATATAAGGCAAAATAGCCCCGCCCCCCCCCTGGCGGCCATGTTTTTCAACCAATCAACATGGCTTGAAGGAATCTGGTAGAGGGTCATCCAAGGAACATTTCTACAAAATTATTTGAAAATCTGCCAACCAGTTTGGGAGAAGAAGAATTTTGATTTTTTTTTCGTTTCGTTGCCATGGAAACCAGAATTCTGCATGGATCCCTAAAATTTGAAGGAATTCTGGTGAGGTCATTAAGAGGATGCTTTCTGTGAAGTTTCATCCCAATTGACCCACTGGTTACGGAGGAGAAGATGTTGAAGATTTTTTAAGTTTTCACTTTGGCCATAAAAGGCAAAATAGCCCCGCCCCCTGGCGGCCATGTTTTTTGACCAATCAACATGGCTTGAAGGAATCTGATAGAGGATCACCCAAGGAACATTTCTACAAAATTATTTGAAAATCAGCCTGACACTTTTGGAGGAGAAGATTTTTTAAGTTTGCACTATAGCCATATAAGGTAATATAGCCCCGCCCCCCCCTGGCGGCCATGTTTTTTTACCAATCAACATGGCTTGAAGGAATCTGATAGAGGGTCACCCAAGGAACATTTCTACAAAATTATTTGAAAATCAGCCTTTCACTTTTGGAGGAGAAGATTTTTTAAGTTTTCACTATAGCCATATAAGGCAAAATAGCCCCGCCCCCCCTGGCGGCCATGTTTTTCGACCAATCAACACGGCTTGAAGGAATCTGATAGAGGGTCATCCAAGGAACATTTCTACAAAATTATTTGAAAATCTGCCAACCAATTCGGGAGAAGAAGAATTTTAAAGTTTTTTTCGGTTTCGTTGCCATGGAAACCAGAATTTTGCATGGATCCCAAAAATTTGAAGGAATTCTGGTGAGGTCATTGAGAGGATGCTTTCTGTGAAGTTTCATCCAAATTGACCCACTGGTTACTGAGGAGAAGAAGTTGACGCCACGACGCACGACGGACGCCGGACAAAAGGCGATCACAATAACTCACCTTGAGCAAAGCTCAGGTGAGCTAAAAAAAACCAGGCGGCCATGTTTTTCAACCGATAGGAAATATTTGACCAATCTTGGTAAAGGGTGCCCCAATGAACATTTGTGCAAAATAATTTTCAAATCGGGCCAGTACTTTTGGACAAGAAGATTTTTAAAGTTTTAACAATGGACGTATAAGGAAAAACAAGCTTGGCCCCCTGGCGGCCATGTTTTTCAACGGATCGGAAATATTTGAACAATCTTGGTAAAGGGTGCCACAAGGAACATTTGTGCAAAATAATTTTCAAATTAGGACAGTACTTTTGGACAAGAAGATTTTTAAAATTTTAACATTGCACATATAAGGAAAACAGGCTCCACCCCCTGGCGGCCATGTTTTTCAACGGATCATAATATTTGCAGAATCTGGTAAAGGGTGCCCAAAGAAACATTTGTGCAAAATAATTTTCAAATTGGGCTTATACTTTTGGACAAGAAGATTTTCAAAGTTTTAACAATGCACATATAAGGAGAACAAGCTCCGCCCCCTGGCGGCCATGTTTTTCAACCGATCAGAAATATTTGCACAATCTTGGAGTGCCCCAAGGAATATTTGTGGAAAATAATTGTCAAATCAGGCCAGTACTTTTGGACAAGAAGATTTTTAAAGTTTTAACAATGTATATATAAGGAAAACAAGATCCGCCCCCTGGCGGCCATGTTTTTCAACGGATCGGAAATATTTGAACAATCTTGGTAAAGTGTGCCCCAAGGAACATTTGTGCAAAATAATTTTCAAATCGGGCCAGTACTTTTGGACAAGAAGATTTTTAAAGTTTTAACAATGGACGTATAAGGAAAACAAGCTTGGCCCCCTGGCGGCCATGTTTTTCAACGGATCGGAAATATTTGAACAATCTTGGTTAAGGGTGCCCCAAGGAACATTTGTGCAAAATAATTTTCAAATCGGGCCAGTACTTTTGGACAAGAAGATTTTTTAAGTTTTAACAATGCACATATAAGGAAAACAAGCTCCGCCCCCCTGGTGGCCATGTTTTTCAACGGATCGGAAATATTTGAACAATCTTGGTAAAGGGTGCCCCTAGGAACATTTGTGCAAAATAATTTTCAAATCGGGCCAGTACTTTTTGACAAGAAGATTTTTAAAATTTTAACAATGCACATATAAGGAAAACAAGCTTAGCCCCCTGGCAGCCATGTTTTTTCAACGAATCGGAAATATTTGAACAATCTTGGTAAAGGGTGCCCCAATGAACATGTGTGTAAAATAATTTTCAAATCGGGCCAGTACTTTTGGACAAGAAGATTTTTAAAGATTTAACAATGCACATATAAGGAAAACAGGCTCCACCCCCTGGCGGCCATGTTTTTCAACGGATCATAATATTTGCACAATCTGGTAAAGGGTGCCCAAGGAAACATTTGTGCAAAATAATTTTCAAATTGGGCTTATACTTTTGGACAAGAAGATTTTCAAAGTTTTAACAATGCACATATAAGGAGAACAAGCTCCGCCCCCTGGCGGCCATGTTTTTCAACGGATCGGAAATATTTGAACAATCTTGGTAAAGGGTGCCCCAAGGAACATTTGTGCAAAATAATTTTCAAATCGGGCCAGTACTTTTGGACAAGAAGATTTTTAAAGTTTTAACAATGGACGTATAAGGAAAACAAGCTTGGCCCCCTGGCGGCCATGTTTTTCAACGGATCGGAAATATTTGAACAATCTTGGTAAAGGGTGCCACAAGGAACATTTGTGCAAAATAATTTTCAAATTGGGACAGTACTTTTGGACAAGAAGATTTTTAAAATTTTAACATTGCACATATAAGGAAAACAGGCTCCACCCCCTGGCGGCCATGTTTTTCAACGGATCATAATATTTGCACAATCTGGTAAAGGGTGCCCAAAGAAACATTTGTGCAAAATAATTTTCAAATTGGGCTTATACTTTTGGACAAGAAGATTTTCAAAGTTTTAACAATGCACATATAAGGAGAACAAGCTCCGCCCCCTGGCGGCCATGTTTTTCAACCGATCAGAAATATTTGCACAATCTTGGAGTGCCCCAAGGAATATTTGTGGAAAATAATTGTCAAATCAGGCCAGTACTTTTGGACAAGAAGATTTTTAAAGTTTTAACAATGTATATATAAGGAAAACAAGATCCGCCCCCTGGCGGCCATGTTTTTCAACGGATCGGAAATATTTGAACAATTTTGGTAAAGGGTGCCCCAAGGAACATTTGTGCAAAATAATTTTCAAATCGGGCCAGTACTTTTGGACAAGAAGATTTTTAAAGTTTTAACAATGGACGTATAAGGAAAACAAGCTTGGCCCCCTGGCGGCCATGTTTTTCAACGGATCGGAAATATTTTAACAATCTTGGTAAAGGGTGCCCCAAGGAACATTTGTGCAAAATAATTTTCAAATCGGGCCAGTACTTTTGGACAAGAAGATTTTTAAAGTTTTAACAATGGACGTATAAGGAAAACAAGCTTGGCCCCCTGGCGGCCATGTTTTTCAACGGATCGGAAATATTTGAACAATCTTGGTAAAGGGTGCCCCAAGGAACATTTGTGCAAAATAATTTTCAAATTGGGACAGTACTTTTGGACAAGAAGATTTTTAAAATTTTAACAATGCACATATAAGGAAAACAGGCTCCACCCCCTGGCGGCCATGTTTTTTCAACCGATCGGAAATATTTGAACAATCTTGGTAAAGGGTGCCCCAATGAACATTTGTGGAAAATAATTTTCAAATCGGGCCAGTACTTTTGGACAAGAAGATTTTTTAAGTTTTAACAATGCACATATAAGGAAAACAAGCTCCGCCCCCTGGTGGCCATGTTTTTCAACGGATCGGAAATATTTGAACAATCTTGGTAAAGGGTGCCCCTAGGAACATTTGTGCAAAATAATTTTCAAATCGGGCCAGTACTTTTGGACAAGAAGATTTTTAAAATTTTAACAATGCACATATAAGGAAAACAAGCTTAGCCCCCTGGCAGCCATGTTTTTTCAACGGATCGGAAATATTTGAACAATCTTGGTAAAGGGTGCCCCAATGAACATGTGTGCAAAATAATTTTCAAATCGGGCCAGTACTTTTGGACAAGAAGATTTTTAAAGATTAAACAATGCATATATAAGGAAAACAGGCTCCACCCCCTGGCGGCCATGTTTTTCAACGGATCATAATATTTGCACAATCTGGTAAAGGGTGCCCAAGGAAACATTTGTGCAAAATAATTTTCAAATTGGGCTTATACTTTTGGACAAGAAGATTTTCAAAGTTTTAACAATGCACATATAAGGAGAACAAGCTCTGCCCCCTGGCGGCCATGTTTTTCAACCGATCAGAAATATTTGCACAATCTTGGAGTGCCCCAAGGAATATTTGTGGAAAATAATTGTCAAATCAGGCCAGTACTTTTGGACAAGAAGATTTTTAAAGTTTTAACAATGCATATATAAGGAAAACAAGATCCGCCCCCTGGCGGCCATGTTTATCAACGGATCGGAAATATTTGAACAATCTTGGTAAAGGGTGCCCCATGGAACATTTGTGCAAAATAATTTTCAAATCGGGCCAGTACTTTTGGACAAGAAATTTTTTAAAATTTTAACAAAAAAAAACCAGGCGGCCATGTTTTTCAACCGATAGGAAATATTTGAACAATCTTGGTAAAGGGTGCCCCAATGAACATTTGTGCAAAATAATTTTCAAATCGGGCCAGTACTTTTGGACAAGAAGATTTTTAAAGTTTTAACAATGGACGTATAAGGAAAACAAGCTTGGCCCCCTGGCGGCCATGTTTTTCAACGGATCGGAAATATTTGAACAATCTTGTTAAAGGGTGCCACAAGGAACATTTGTGCAAAATAATTTTCAAATTGGGACAGTACTTTTGGACAAGAAGATTTTTAAAATTTTAACATTGCACATATAAAGAAAACAGGCTCCACCCTCTGGCGGCCATGTTTTTCAACGGATCATAATATTTGCACAATCTGGTAAAGGGTGCCCAAAGAAACATTTGTGCAAAATAATTTTCAAATTGGGCTTATACTTTTGGACAAGAAGATTTTCAAAGTTTTAACAATGCACATATAAGGAGAACAAGCTCCGCCCCCTGGCGGCCATGTTTTTCAACCGATCAGAAATATTTGCACAATCTTGGAGTGCGCCAAGGAATATTTGTGGAAAATAATTGTCAAATCAGGCCAGTACTTTTGGACAAGAAGATTTTTAAAGTTTTAACAATGTATATATAAGGAAAACAAGATCCGCCCCCTGGCGGCCATGTTTTTCAACGGATCGGAAATATTTGAACAATCTTGGTAAAGGGTGCCCCAAGGAACATTTGTGCAAAATAATTTTCAAATCGGGCCAGTAGTTTTGGACAAAAAGATTTTTAAAGTTTTAACAATGGACGTATAAGGAAAACAAGCTTGGCCCCCTGGCGGCCATGTTTTTCAACGGATCGGAAATATTTGAACAATCTTGGTAAAGGGTGCCCCTAGGAACATTTGTGCAAAATAATTTTCAAATCGGGCCAGTACTTTTTGACAAGAAGATTTTTAAAATTTTAACAATGCACATATAAGGAAAACAAGCTTAGCCCCCTGGCAGCCATGTTTTTTCAACGGATCGGAAATATTTGAACAATCTTGGTAAAGGGTGCCCCTAGGAACATTTGTGCAAAATAATTTTCAAATCGGGCCAGTACTTTTTGACAAGAAGATTTTTAAAATTTTAACAATGCACATATAAGGAAAACAAGCTTAGCCCCCTGGCAGCCATGTTTTTTCAACGGATCGGAAATATTTGAACAATCTTGGTAAAGGGTGCCCCAATGAACATGTGTGTAAAATAATTTTCAAATCGGGCCAGTACTTTTGGACAAGAAGATTTTTAAAGATTTAACAATGCACATATAAGGAAAACAGGCTTCACCCCCTGGCGGCCATGTTTTTCAACGGATCATAATATTTGCACAATCTGGTAAAGGGTGCCCAAGGAAACATTTGTGCAAAATAATTTTCAAATTGGGCTTATACTTTTGGACAAGAAGATTTTCAAAGTTTTAACAATGCACATATAAGGAGAACAAGCTCCGCCCCCCTGGCGGCCATGTTTTTCAACCGATCAGAAATATTTGCACAATCTTGGAGTGCCCCAAGGAATATTTGTGGAAAATAATTGTCAAATCAGGCCAGTACTTTTGGACAAGAAGATTTTTAAAGTTTTAACAATGCATATATAAGGAAAACAAGATCCGCCCCCTGGCGGCCATGTTTTTCAACGGATCGGAAATATTTGAACAATCTTGATAAAGGGTGCCCCAAGGAACATTTGTGCAAAATAATTTTCAAATCGGGCCAGTACTTTTGGACAAGAAGATTTTTAAAATTTTAACAAAAAAAAACCAGGCGGCCATGTTTTTCAACCGATAGGAAATATTTGAACAATCTTGGTAAAGGGTGCCCCAATGAACATTTGTGCAAAATAATTTTCAAATCGGGCCAGTACTTTTGGACAAGAAGATTTTTAAAGTTTTAACAATGGACGTATAAGGAAAACAAGCTTGGCCCCCTGGCGGCCATGTTTTTCAACGGATCGGAAATATTTGAACAATCTTGGTAAAGGGTGCCACAAGGAACATTTGTGCAAAATAATTTTCAAATTGGGACAGTACTTTTGGACAAGAAGATTTTTAAAATTTTAACAATGCACATATAAGGAAAACAGGCTCCACCCCCTGGCGGCCATGTTTTTTCAACCGATCGGAAATATTTGAACAATCTTGGTAAAGGGTGCCCCAATGAACATTTGTGGAAAATAATTTTCAAATCGGGCCAGTACTTTTGGACAAGAAGATTTTTTAACTTTAAACAATGCACATATAAGGATAACAAGCTCCGCCCCCTGGTGGCCATGTTTTTTAACGGATCGGAAATATTTGAACAATCTTGGTAAAGGGTGCCCCTTGGAACATTAAAAATTTTGTGCAAAATAATTTTCAAATCGGGCCAGTACTTTTTGACAAGAAGATTTTTAAAATTTTAACAATGCACATATAAGGAAAACAGGCTCCGCCCCCTGGCGGCCATGTTTTTCAACCGATCGGAAATATTTGAACAAACTTGGTAAAGGGTGCCCCAATGTACATTTGTGCAAAATAATTTTCAAATCGGGCCAGTACTTTTGGACAAGAAGATTTTTAAAGTTTTAACAATGCACATATAAGGAAAATAAGCTCCGCCCCCTGGCGGCCATGTTTTTCAACGGATCGGAAATATTTGAACAATCTTGGTAGAGGGTACCCCAAGGAACATTTTTGCAAAATAATTTTCAAATCGGGCAAGTACTTTTGGACAAGAAGATTTTTTAAGATTTGGTAATTTTCCCCTTTTCTGTTGCCGCAGCAACCAAAGTTCTCGATGGAATTTAAATCTTTGAACAATTTTGAAAGAGGTTCACCAAAGGAACATTCCTGTGAAGTTTGGTTGAAATTGGTCAAGTGGTTAAGGAGGAGATAATCTAAATGTCTAAATGTTAACGGCGGACGATGCCGGACGAGACAAAAAGTGATCAGAATAGCTCACCTTGAGCCTTTGGCTCTAGGTGATCTAAAAAGGGCGACTAAAGAAGAAATTGCTCAAAACAAGCAATTTATCCTTTTGTCACCATGTTTGCAACTCCATTCAATTATTGTACTTTCATTTTCAGAGATTTTTCATATTTTATTTTAGACGTTTTTAAAGTCGTCTACTGTAGAAACGTTGTATGTGGGAAAGGGATAAGTGTTTTTCCTGCATTCAGTACAGAAAATGATGATGCAGACAATTTCCAGTTTTTATTATAAATCCTTTAAAAACAGATATATACAAGATATTTAAATGTGACATTGACCTGTCACCTTCAGATTACCATCTACATAATTCTTTGTTTAATCTTTGGATCATTTCATTTTGAAAATAACACTAAGTGCTTGATTGATTGAGACTTTTCCTTATAACTACTGCCTCTGCAACAGACAAAATTAAATTTGAAAGCATTATGAGAAAGGGATAAACATGATGACATTTCTCCTTTTCTCACAATGATTTCTACCCTGTGTATCAAATTCTGACTTGAGTATTTTGTCAATATTTTACAAAAATGTAATCCTTCAGATTTTCCAAATTTTTCCTAGATGTTTAAATGTCATCTGCTGCAGATTTGTTCTTTATGAGTAAGGGTTAACATCAATAGAAGCTTCATGAAATTCTATCTTTCAGTTCTAGAAAGTTTCTTGCTTTTTGCCTATTTTTCACCATTGATTTATTTAATGTCAGGAGAATTGACTAAATATTTACCGTCTGTTTGGCTGCAGCCAGAGGAGGAAATTGTAAATGATCTGTAAATAAGGTGTCTTATTGCATTTCTACTTAAGGTGAGTTTTTTCTGGGGTATGTTTGGGGATTAAGCCCTCAATTTTAAAGTTATTGCAGTAACAATAATAGCTAACTAAAAGACTGATCAAAGCACTGAAAGTGCCGTGGGACGGTTCTATTGGTATGGATGTAAACACCTGGTAACCAGTTGCATAATTATTGCAAATTATGTAAACATAAATGCAGAAATGCATACACTTCAAACATTTATATAAGAAAGAGTAAACCTTTTTCACAGAGATCTTCAACTTAACATAAGAATGGGAGACATGATTGATATAAGAATATCAATAAGTGATAATTAGTGTTCTCCCGAGGCCGCGATCCCGCGTTATTCTCGCATAATATTTGCTAATGTCACATAGAAAAATAATCTATGCAGCCTTGTTCTGATTACATCTATCTCCAAATTTTGAAGTTAACCATATATGTCATATATCTAATCAGAATAGGTATTTCCGGATTATCCCACCGGTGCAGAATCCAATATTGGCGGTGTGTCAAAAAATGGTTTAGGCAAGTCATCTTCGTAATTCTGATTCGAATGCAGAATAGAAATTGATCCACAAAACTTGGCTTAATTTTGATGCTTTTCTCCAATCGTATAAATGACTTGTCAACGATTTGTAGCTGAATTTCGTGAAAAATTGTCGACCAGCTCGACAAACATGAGTTCTGTGGCCGTCACAGAGTTTTTTGAAAAAATGTTCTAATTTTCCGACATCCTCTCAAAATCAAACAAGAGGACCATGATGGTCCTATATCGCTCACCTGATTTAATCAAACTTAAAAAGTTTTCAGTGTTCTTTCCCCTATATGAGTCTATGAAAAACAAGTGACCCCCGGGGAGGGGTAATTTTTGACCCCAGGGCTATAATTGGAACATAGTTGGTAGAAGTCCACTAGATGATGCTACATACCAAATATCAAAGGCCAGGGCCCTCTACTTTTAGACAAGAAGATTTTTAAAGTATTTCCCCTAATCGAGTCTATGTAAAACATAAGAGTTTTTTCTCTATATGAGTCTTTGTAAAACAATAGACCCCAGGGGAGGGGTCATTTTGACCCGAGGGCTATAGTTTGAACAATCTTGGTAAAGGTTCACTAGATGATGCTACATACCGAATATCAAAGGCATGGGCCTTCTACTTTTAGACAAGAAGATTTTTAAAGTTTTTCCCCTATATCAGTCTATGTTAAACAAGTGACCCCAGGGGAGGGGTCATTTTTGACCCCAGGGCTATAATTTGAACAATCTTGGTAAAGGTCCACTAGATAATGCTACATACACAATATCAAATGCATGGGCCCTCTACTTTTGGACAAGAAGATTTATAAAGTATTTCCCCTATATGAGTCTATGTAAAACAAGTGACCCCTGGGGAGGGGTCATTTTTGACCCCAGGGCTATAATTTGAACAATCTTAGTAGAGGTTCACTAGATGATGCTACATACCAAATATCAAAGGCATGGGCCTTCTACTTTTAGACAAGAAGATTTTTAAAGTTTTTCCCCTATATCAGTCTATGTTAAACAAGTGACCCCAGGGCTATAATTTGAACAATCTTGGTAGAGATTAACTAGATGATGCTACATACCAAATATCAAAGGCATGGGCCTTCTACTTTTAGACAAGAAGATTTTTAAAGTTTTTCCCCTATATCAGTCTATGTTAAACAAGTGACCCCAGGGGAGGGGTCATTTTTGACCCCAGGGCTATAATTTGAACAATCTTGGTAAAGGTCCACTAGATAATGCTACATACACAATATCAAATGCATGGGCCCTCTACTTTTGGACAAGAAGATTTATAAAGTATTTCCCCTATATGAGTCTATGTAAAACAAGTGACCCCTGGGGAGGGGTCATTTTTGACCCCAGGGCTATAATTTGAACAATCTTAGTAGAGGTTCACTAGATGATGCTACATACCAAATATCAAAGGCATGGGGCTTCTACTTTTAGACAAGAAGATTTTTAAAGTTTTTCCCCTATATGAGTCTATGTTAAACAAGTGACCCCGGGGAGGGGTCACTTTTGACCCCAGGGCTATAATTTGAACAATCTTGGTAGAGATTCACTAGATGATGCTACATACCAAATATCAAAGGCATGGGCCTTCTACTTTTAGACAAGAAGATTTTTAAAGTTTTTCCCCTATATGAGTCTATGTTAAACAAGTGACCCCCGGGGAGGGGTAATTTTTGACCCTAGGGCTATAATTTGAACAATCTTGGTAAAGGTCCACTAGATGAGGCTACATACCCGATATCAAACGCATGGGCCCTCTACTTTTGGACAAGAAGATTTTAAAGTTTTTCCCCTATATGAGTCTTTGTAAAACAAGTGACCCCCGGGGAGGGGTCATTTTTGACCCCAGGGCTATAATTTGTACAAACTTAATAGAGGTTCACTAGATGATGTTACATACCGAATATCAAAGGCATGGGCCTTCTACTTTTAGACAAGAAGATTTTTAAAGTTTTTCCCCTATATGAGTCTATGTTAAACAAGTGTCCCCCGGGGAGGGGTCATTTTTGACCCCAGGGCTATAATTTGAACAATCTAGGTAGAGGTTCACTAGATGATGCTACATACCAAATATCAAAGGCATGGGCCTTCTACTTTTAGACAAGAAGATGTTTAAAGTTTTTCCCCTATATGAGTCTATGTTAACCCTTTCCCTCATATAAACGCTTTCGGACGCCTCTGCAGCAGACGGCTTTTTGAAAACATAGTGACAAAAGAAGAAATTGCACAAAACGTGCAATTTCTCCTTTTGCCACAATGTTTTCCACTTTTAGTTTGTTTTGACAAAATACGTTCAAAGTCGTCTGCTGCAGAATTGTCGTATGAGGGAAAGGGTTAAACAAATGACCCCCGGGGAGGAGTCATTTTTTTAACCCCAGGGCTATAATTTGAACAATCTTCGTAGAGGTTCACTAGATGATGCTACATACCAAATATCAAAGGCATGGGCCTTCTACTTTCAGACAAGAAGATTTTTTAAGTTTTGGTTAATTTCCCCTTTTTTGTTGCCGTGGCAGCCAAAGTTCTGCATGGAATAGAATTCTTTGAACAAGTTTGAAAGAGATCCACCCAAGAAACATTCCTGTAAAATTATTTTGAATTTGGTTAATTGGTTTAGGAGGAGAAGTCGTTTGTAGGAAAATGTGAACGGACGGACGACGACGACGGACAACGGACGGTGGGCGATCACAAAAGCTCACCTTGCACTTTGTGCATAGGTGAGCTAACAAAATAAACGGAAAGAAAACTTTAGTCTTGTTGGCTACAACATTATTCATGGTCAGACTACAACAATGACGAGAATTTTATGTAAACTGTGCATCAGCATAAGAAACACAATGCTCTGACTGTCAAAAACAAGAACAGGTACGTACCATCAAATCTTAATTAAGCATCATATAGTTAAAACAAAATGTTTGTAATCCTGTTGTCCCACTGTTTTTGAAAATGTCCCAAACCTTTGTGGACTAATTGGACAATTGTCCCCACTGTTTGAATTCACAAGTGCAAATTTGGAACATTTCGGACAGTGTAGATTCAGGTGAGCCAGTCACTCCAGTCTGTCTTCACTGTCCTCCTTTATCTTACTATAAATAAATATACCTAAAAACTGCTTCTGACTATAAAACTACAAGTGTCAGCCTAAATAGAGCTTAGTAATGCCGATATAAATTTTGTTGATGCCAAACCAAAGATGCACAGTAGACCTCAAATCTACATTATACGGTTCAAAATCTATGTTTACCTGATGTACCTGAAATAACATCAATATTGTATCCAGTCTGTAAATATTATAGTTGTTCCACTTATGAAGTGGAAAGTGGCCAATAATGATGATAGGGATCATTAAATAGTATTCTATTAATCCTTTTCCACATGCACATTCCTTTTGATGCAACTGACACAGTCAAAGTTTTCGCTTAACCCTTTCCCTCATATATTCGCTTTCTGACGCCTCTGCAGCAGACAGCTTTTTGAAAACATAGTGACAAAAGAAGAAATTGCACAAAACGTGCAATTTCTCCTTTTGCCACATTGTTTTCCACTTTTTGTCATAGGTTATCCATTCAATTATGGATATTTTCTATGTTTTGACAAAATATGTAAAAAGTCGTCTGCTGCAGAATTGTCGTATGAGGGAAAGGGTTAATATATCTCTTTGTAGGTGACTCCAAGGATGGGGCCAATTTTGACCCAAGGGGCATAATTTAAACACTTTTGTAAAGAACCACTAGACAAAAATATGCTACATACAAATATATCAAAGCGCTAGGCCTTTCAGTTTCAGACAAAAAAAGAATCAAGTTCATCCTTGATGTTGACGACAGACGACAGTTATGTTAAAGACGATCACAATAGTTCACCTTGAGCATTTTGTGCACAGGCGAGCTTAAAACAGACTGCCATTATATAACTGTTTTACTGTTGAAACTGGAATTAAATCCAACTAAAGTTTTTAATTAGAAAATTTGACTCCAGGTGCCCAATATTATGACATGATTGATATGTGAATGCCCTTTCAAACACAACACTAAAGGTTAACAGTTCAGTTTCTAATGGTCTAAATCTCTGCAAACATAACGCCAACAAGTTCAATTGGTTCCATTTCCCTCATTACCCTATTGAGATGAATCCAGAAATCTAAAGGAAAATGGTTACCTATTGAAAAATAAACCTGAAACAAACAAGAAAAAAACTGCTCTTCATGATTATTTTATCCTTTCCCATGATGTTTACAGACCTCATGTACTGTAGATGCATCAAAAGTGGTCTATAAACCAGTTAAATGTTTCTTCTTTGTAAAAAGAAATCCCACAAATGAAAAATCTTAAACAGTTCTTTCTAAAAATCTACACTCAAAAGAAGGTAAGTATTGTATGGAGTTGAAAACAAAACAGAAGTTAACCCTTTCCCTCATATAGACACTTTCTGACGCCTCTGCAGCAGACGGCCTTTTGAAAACATAGAGACAAAAGAAGAAATTGCACAAAACGTGCAATTTCTCCTTTTGCCACAATGTTTTCCGCTTTTAGTCATAGGTTATCCATTCAATTATAGAGATTTTCTCCTTTTTGATAGAATATGTTCAAAGTCGTCTGCTGCAGAATTGTCGTATGAGGGAAAGGGTTAAGAAGGTAATGTATTGAGTTGAAAACAATTTGGAAATGAAAGATATTACATATGATGCATAATTTCATGTTTTGCCACAATATTTTCAAAAGTCATCTGCTGCAGATGCCTGAAAGTGGGTCTGCATGACATTGTCCAAGTAGATTTAACTGGTTAAGATATACTAGGGACGTAGATAAGATCTTATCTACATGCCTGGATATACCCAGCTTATCAAGGGTTTGACTAAATGATATCCTCTTATTGGAAATGATAACAATTTACAACAAATCAATTTCCCTTAAACCATCATCAGAATTTAATTAGGACCCTATAATCTATGATTTCATTTCCCATAATATGTATTTTGAGGTTTCTGCAGAAGAGGAATTTTGAAAATATTGTGGCAAAAGGAAATATTGCTCATACTATTATTAGGAGCAATTTCTCCATTTCACTATTCAAAATTTATACTTTTGTATTATAATAATCTTTCATTAATTTGCATATTATGCTTTCAGGGTAGTCTGCTGACAAATTTTTTGTAAGTGGGCAAGGGTTTAATGCTGTCCACATTTCAAAATATCTAAATATCTACTTGATTTCTTTTAAAGATTTCTGTCTTGAAATAATTTATGGCAAAACATTTAATTCCTGCAAAATTGGAAGTTGAATTTTTATTGAAAACAATAATGCAGAAAAGAAGTGCATATCTTAAGCTATTTCTCAATTTCCTATGACGGGCCCCGGTAGCTCAATGGGAAGTGACGCTTGTTGTCATCCAGGTGTTGTGAAATTGAACCGCAGATCAGCAAATATTGCGCTTGATGTTTGACAAAAGTCTATGTAATAAGCATCATTCCACAAATGGGCTAGTTGAAAAAGCAAGACTGTTGTGTGGAGTACTGGTGTGAGAAAATCAGGAAACACATTGGACGGTAAACTAGCCGCCATAATATGTCTGAAAATTTGTTGAAAATGGCGTTTAACCCTAATCAATCCATCAATCAATCTATTTCCTCTGATGTTTACTATAAAAGCACCTTTAAGGTGGCTAATGCGCTCTGGAAAATGGAGGAAAACAATATTTCGTTTTCAATCATACCAGGTATATAATGATTAATGGAAACACGTGTAAAACACATGGATAGTTTGAACAGTAAATTTGATTGAAAACAATATTGGAAGAAAAAAGTGAACTTTTTAAGCCAATTCGTCATTTCCAACAATATTCGCTAAAGTTGTTGGCATCTGAACCCATACAAGGGACGCTTTCCCATGCCCATGCAGCAGACATTATTTGTAAACATTGGAGCAAAATGATAAATTTTATTTAGCACAAATTAACCAACTCCTTTTAACCCTTTCCCTCATACGACAATTCTGCAGCAGACTGCTTTGAACATATTTTGTCAAATAATTGAAAATCTCTATAATTGAATGGATAACCTATGACTAAAAGTGGAAAACATTGTGACAAAAGGAGAAATTGCACGTTTTGTTTTCAAAAAGTCGTCTGCTGCAGAGGCGTCAGAAAGCGTCTATATGAGGGAAAGGGTTAACTATTAACAATCAGTTAAAAAGATATTCACTGTTTTTGTCAATATGATTTCCTAGTCGTCTGCTGCAAATTTTGTATGTCGGAAAGGGTTAACCGTCATCTGTGGCAGATATTATAAAAGTTGAAAAGTCACAAAAAAAAATTGTTTGTGCCAGCAATTCCTTAGTCAATACAACAAGAGGACATGAAGATGGCCCTAAACTGATCACCTGAATGATAGTTAATTAGAAGCCAATTTAAAACTGCAAATATCAAGGAAAATTTGATCTTGTAGTTTAGGAGGAGATGATCATTAAAGCTAAAAGTTAACGATGGACAGAGTTATCAAAATAGATCCCCTTGAGCCTTTGGCTCCGGTGATCTAAAAATAGATACTGTTATCATTTCATTTTTCCTAATTACGGGTAGTGTATTAATTGTCATATTCAATGCGACGTGATTTCAACAAAATTAATGTTCCAATTTATTTCTTGAAGGAAGTTGTATCTCAGATAACTTTAAATAATTTACAGTGCGAAACACACATGGACAGACCTTAACCCTTTCCCTCATACGACAATTTTGCAGCAGATGACTTTGAACGTATTTTGTCAAAACATAGAAAATCTCCATAATTGAATGGATAACCTATGACAACAAGAGGGCCAAGATGGCCCTAAATCGATCACCTGTTAGTTAATTAGAAGCAAATATTTAACTGCAAATATCTGTGAAAATTTGATCAGGAGTTCAAATGAAACTGCAAGGAGAGGACACTCAGTTAAAGAAATAGTTTATCAGTAAAAGCCATTTTTATCTTGAAATCTAACAAGAGCTTTCTCAATTTCTGATGCTGCAGCAACAAAGGTTCTACACAGAATGCAAGTATTTGAACAATTTTGAAAGAGGACCATCAAAGGAACATTCCTGTGAAGTAAGATTGAAATTGGTCAAGTGGAATAGCCAAAAGTTCAATTTACCCCTTATGTGATGACGCGAGGTTGCTATGATTGTGTAACTAATCAAAACAGCTTGAACAAATTAAATGTAGAGGATCACTGAAGTAGGATTTATATTCAATTTCCTTAATATCAGACAAGAACTTAAAAAAATGGAATTTCCAAATTTTGTCATTTTGCCCCTTTTCTGATGCCTCCTGACTGCCATGTTTTTCAACCAGACAGTATTCCTTGAACAATCTTTGTAGAGGCTCACCTATGGAAACATTTCTACCAAACTATAATGGAATCAGACATGCAGATTCAAAGAAGAAGATTTTTAAAACTTGGACATTTTGCCCCCTTTCTGATGCTGCAGCAACCCTGACGGCCATGTTTTTCAACAGATGAGACATATTTGAACAATCTTGGTAGAGGGTGCCCCAAAGAACATTTGTGAAAAATTATTTTCAAATCGGGCTAATTGTTTTGGACGAGAAGATTTTTTAAGTTTTAACAATACACACATATAAGGAAAACAAGCTTAGCCCCCTGGCAGCCATGTTTTTTCAACAGATCGGAAATATTTGAAAAATCTTGGTAAAGGGTGCCCAAATGAACATTTGTGCAAAATAATTTTCAAATCGGGCCAGTACTTTTGGACAAGAAGATTTTTAAAGTTTTAACAATGCACATATAAGGAAAACAGGCTCCACCCCCTGGTGGCCATGTTTTTCAACGGATCGGAAATATTTGAACAATCTTGATAAAGGGTTCCCAAAGGAACATTTGTGCAAAATAATTTTCAAATTGGGCTTATACTTTTGGACAAGAAGATTTTCAAAGTTTTAACAATGCACATATAAGGAAAACAAGCTTAGCCCCCTGGCAGCCATGATTTTTCAACGGATCGGAAATATTTGAAAATTCTTGGTAAAGGGTACCCAAATGAACATTTGTGCAAAAAAAAATTCAAATCGGGCCAGTACTTTTGGACAAGAAGATTTTTAAAGTTTTAACAATGCACATATAAGGAAAACAGGCTCCACCCCCTGGTGGCCATGTTTTTCAACGGATCGGAAATATTTGAACAATCTTGATAAAGGGTTCCCAAAGGAACATTTGTGCAAAATAATTTTCAAATTGGGCTTATACTTTTGGACAAGAAGATTTTCAAAGTTTTAACAATGCACATATAAGGAAAACAAGCTTAGCCCCCTGGCAGCCATGTTTTTTCAACGTATCGGAAATATTTGAACAATCTTGGTAAAGGGTGCCCCAATGAACATGTGTGCAAAATAATTTTCAAATCGGGCCAGTACTTTTGGACAAGAAGATTTTTAAAGTTTTAACAATGCACATATAAGGAAAACAGGCTCCACCCCCTGGTGGCCATGTTTTTCAACGGATCATAAAATTTGCACAATCTTGGTAAAGGGTGCCCAAAGAAACATTTGTGCAAAATAATTTTCAAATTGGGCTTATACTTTTGGACAAGAAGATTTTCAAAGTTTTAACAATGCACATATAAGGAGAACAAGCTCCGCCCCCTGGCGGCCATGTTTTTCAACCGATCAGAAATATTTGAACAATTTTGGAGTGCCCCAAGGAATATTTGTGGAAAATAATTGTCAAATCAGGCCAGAACTTTTGGACAAGAAGATTTTTAAAGTTTTAACAATGCATATACATTGTATAAGGAAAACAAGATCCGCCCCCTGGTGGCCATGTTTTTCAACAGATCGGAAATATTTGAACAATCTTGGTAAAGGGTGCCCCAAGGAACATTTGTGCAAAATAATTTTCAAATCGGGTCAGTACTTTTGGACAAGAAGATTTTTAAAATTTTATCAAAAAAGAAACAGCCCCCTGGCGGCCATGTTTTTCAACCGATCGGAAATATTTGAACAATCTTGGTAAAGGGTGCCCCAATGAACATTTGTGCAAAATAATATTCAAAATCGGGCCAGTACTTTTGGACAAGAAGATTTTTAAAGTTTTAACAATGGACGTATAAGGAAAACAAGCGTCGCCCCCTGGCGGCCATGGTTTTCAACGGATCGGAAATATTTGAACAATCTTGGTAAAGGGTGCCCCAAGGAACATTTGTGCAAAATAATTTTCAAATCGGGCCAGTACGTTTGGACAAGAAGATTTTTAAAATTTTAACAATGCCCATATAAGGAAAACAGGCTCCACCCCCTGGCGGCCATGTTTTTTCAACCGATCGGAAATATTTGAACAATCTTGGTAAAGGGTGCCCCAATGAACATTTGTGGAAAATAATTTTCAAATCGGGCCAGTACTTTTTGACAAGAAGATTTTTAAAATTTTAACAATGCACATTTAAGGAAAACAGGCTCGCCCCCTGGCGCCTTGAGCCATTTCTGCTTTTGCACAATACTTTCACCCTTTTGCAGTAATTAATCATAGAGATTTTCCGCATTTTTGCCAATATACTTTCAAAGTTTGCTGTATGTGGGAAAGGGGTTTATGATGTATATGTATCATAATAAAATATTTTGGTTTGCAAACAATTATTTTGGAAGACTCACAAAACTTGTGACATTTATTTATTAATAAATTTGGTTTAATGCCATTTTCAACATTATTTCAGTTATACAGAGCAAAAGTTCTCACATTCATGATCCCTTGGTCAACAAACCTGTACTAGGAAAGTAAATGCATCTTGCCCAATTAAGGGCTCTCCAGCATGAGTTAAAACCTGGGTTTCCTGGTTGCAACTCCCCGTGCTTACCACTCGGCCATGGCCGATTCCTTTGTACTAAGAGTGCATGCTAATTTAAATTGTATTTATCCTCGCTGTGTAGCTGTTTTGCTGTTTTTATATTGGACTGAGATCTGGACTCTTGTCCACATGAAGACTCATTTTGAACCATATGTAGTAGTCAGTTTTTTCAATAAACATTGTGGCAACAGGAGGAATTGATCAAATTAAGCCAATTTTCATTTTAACCATAATGTTTTCAAATCTTTTTTGATAATAATTGTACTTTCATTAAAAGAGATTTTTCATTATCATGTTTAGAAGATTTCAAAGTTGTCTGCTGCAAATTTGCCTAATGTACCGGAAAAAGAGTTGCCAGGATTTGAACTGCATGTAATGTAGGAGAGAATTGACAGACTATCAATAATAGTGCACCAATCATATTAAAATATCTATAATCACAGTAAAATCCCTGCTCTTTCCTACTGAATAAAATGTCCTTCCCGAGGACAGACAGTAACATGCTTAACCCGCTGACTGCTGCAACCAATTTTACGATGCCTGTGCCACCTGAGCATAATATTATAAGAGCAAGGCAGCCATAATCTATCTATGCTGTCTGACCTGGCTCTATTGCAACTGTTGGATGCCCAGTGCAACAGATAGGTTTTCAATGTTTTCAATGTTAACCCTTTCCCTCATATAGACGCTTTCTGAAGCCTCTGCAGCAGACGGCTTTTTGGAAACATAGTGACAAAAGAAGAAATTGCTCAAAACGAGCAATTTCTCCTTTTGCCACAAAGTTTTCCACTTTTAGTCATAGGTCATCCATTCAATTATAGAGATTTTCTATTTCTTGACAAAATATGATCAAAGTCATCTGCTGCAGAATTGTCGTATGAGGGAAAGGGTTAATAGAGTATATTAACCCATGCATGCATTCAACGGTAATTGAATTTTTAACGAATTATTTTTTCTCAAAAAATAATGCGGTTAACGCGATCGTGTTGCTTTGCGGAAGTCACGGTTAAACTACACTTCTGCTTAGAATACACATTAGCTGCACCTAAATAGTCCTAGTATTTTTTCGATATTAAAATGACTTCTACGTGTTTTTTCAATACAGTGAAGTCATATTTATACTATCGAATCAACATAGATAATCAATTCTCTAGAAAATATCAAATTAACAGTAAATGCATATATATTTCATTTGTCGGCAAGCGTATGAATTTTTAGTTATATGCCCATTCACTAGTGAGTGACGTAGTTAACGGAAGTCGAACCCATGCTGAAGAAAATCTCACAGATATGCCGAATCAACACAGAGAATCAATTCTCAAGAGAATATCAATTTAATAATAAAGGCATATATTTCATGTGTCTGCAGGCATGTATGAATTTTGAGTTATACGCCCATTGACTAGTGAGTGACGTAGTTAACAGCATGGTGCCCATTATGTAACGCTAGCACACCTGACCTTCGACCCAACGTTGTAGAGCAATGTATCTGCAGAGCTCCAGATAAGGTGCGTGAATACATTATCACCGCATTGAAATGCAGGAAAAACGAATGAAAATATTTCCTGTTCGTCGTATCACGCATTTAAATCCGGAATAACGAATATAGAACATTTTCTGTGCGTCGTTTTAATCATAAGACAAAATGAGTCGTTTTAATCATAAGACAAAATGAAAGTGACGTATTTTCCAGAGAAATCCCGATCGAATAAATTATCCTAACACCGTATGTAATTCGCCTACTTCACCGGTATGTGCAGTTTTTACGAAACAACGAGTTATCACGCTTCGGAATTTATACACAAATAATGTCTGCTCCAAGCGAAAAAGATCCGTCTGCACAACCAATTAAACCTGGTTCGTTATTAAAATATATCAAAATGGAAGAACTGATAAGTTCTGCAATAGCAGAATACGTTTTTAATAATTTAATCGATGACATGGTAAATAAACAACGGCCAATTTAAAGAAAACATCATGAAAAAGTTCCCCCCAAAACAATCGATCTTTGCATACGGGAGTTCCCGTGGATGATTTTGACTGATGCAGTGATGTATTTTGTTTTTTTCTCCCCTAGTTATACACAATGTGTCCCTCAAATAATAAAGTTCATCAAGATTAAGTGATTTACCAATATTATTTAATATTTAATTCGCATACCAATGAATCATTCTGGAGACCTGACTTTAATCCATTGGAAGGGTTAAATGTGTTCAAGTAAGAATAGACAATACTGTAATGGTATGAATACCCTGATAAATCAAATGCATCATGACAAACATGTTGCAGATGGTAACAAAAATAGATAATGACAAGCATACTTAACTCTTTCCCACAAATAGACGCTTTTCTTGATAAAACAAGCATTTTGACACGCACCTTTGCCCGAATGGCTGATAAATATAAATTAATGGTCCATAATTAGAACATCGTTTTCAAGTTGGAAACGGAGACAAAACGGTGAGATTTCCCTGTGTGCGTTTAAGTGTTATTTGTCATTTTATTTTTCTTCTATCATCTTAAGGAAACAAATAGAATTGCACTACGATACTTCCACAAATCTGTTGGCATCTCTGTGATACAGAGCTCCAGATAGTTACTTGGGTCAAATATGTTTCAATCCCTAAAATAATTATTAAAGAGTGAATCACTGCAGGAAGCCCATCATCCCACAATAAGGAAGGTCAACATGCATGCACAACTCTAACTAAAATTTTAAGTTAGAAAAGGCGCATAATTGTGTCAAAATCTGATATAGAGTTATGGGACTTGTCCTGCAAGGTCATTTGATGATGTCCAATAAGTGAGTGAAGTTTCAAAATTTAACCAAAGTTGCAACGCCGACGCACAAGTGACTGTTATAGCTCTCATATTCTTCGAATAGTCGAGCTAAAAAAACTTCTAAGTTTTAAAGCAAGTTTAAAACAAACAAAAAACATGATCAAATGCAATTATTAATTACATTTTCAAAATAATTCGTTACTAGTACTTTCAGTACTTTGATTGAATAAGCAATTGAGTATTTCAATATTCATTACACAATAAGTATGGATTAAATTGATATTTCAAAATAATTATGTTGCTTGATTTTTTTTATTTTCGTAAAATCCTTCTCGTTTAATAAATAAATGCTTTTCTACATACAATAAATCTGCAGCAGACGACATTGAAAAGATGGCTACGATGAAAGTACATTGCTTTGTGTTTCACTTTTCTATGCACCCCGTCTCACAGACATTTTGCAGTATTAATTCACTTCAGTCTATTGCAAAATCATGTTTACATCAATCAAAACACTGATTGATCCGTCAGTGTCACACAATTGTTTGGAATTATAAATTCATTTATATCAGCCAATATAAGAACTTAAACAAATTTAAAATTGATTGATTGGCGTTTTATGCTGTTTTCAAATGAATTCAGTCTAATCACAGCGGCCGTTACACCTACCAATGTATTTCTTGGCTTTCGTATCGAGTTATCCACACAAAAGACTTTCCAAGCAATTGAATGCTTTTCAGCATAGCTATATTGTTAATCCATTGGTGGAAGACGAATGACATTTGTCACAGTGACTTTTGTCAAACGCCGGAAAGAATGTTGGCCAAGCTGGATTGACAGTTTGCATTGTTACAGACTGAGTTTCCACGGCTTAGCTGTAATTTCAAATCAAATAGGATCTATTTTTTGATATTCCTATATTTGCATTAAGCCATTCCAATAGCTGTGGAATAAGTATGCACAATGATACTAATAATATAACAGATCTTTTTTCTTTAACCCTTTCCCACGTACAACAAATCTGCAGCAGATGTTTTGGAAACATGTGGACAAAATTATAGAACAAACCTATAAATGAGGGTATATTTACTGCAAAAAGTTGAAAAAAATGTGGCAAAAGAAGAAATTGCTTGTTTTAAGCAATTTCTTCTTTTGTCACAATGTTTTCAAAAGTCGTCTGCTGAGTGAGGCTTCAGAAAGTGTCTATATGTGGGAAAGCGTTAAGTGAAAAGAGGACAAAAAGGAATAATAATCATGATGCAATTTATACTGGTTGCTCTTTGACTGAGATTTTAACCTAGAAGAAAGTTGTCAATATATGCAGTCAATATTGATGTTACTCATTGATTTGAAATTAATCAGTTAATTGACCATTTCTAATGAAGCTTTTACGCAAATATGCGATCTTATCTGTTGCACTGCTCCCAATCTAAACACGTTTATTTGGCAATATTCCGAAAATTGGTTAACTAAATGCCAGTTTAACCCTTTTCCTCATATAGACGCTTTTTGTCATAGGTTATCCATTCAATTATGGAGATTTTCTATGTTTTGACAAAATACGTTCAAAGTCGTCTGCTGCAGAATTGTTGTATGAAGGAAAGGGTTAACCATTGTTGGCACGTTTTGAAGCATCAACGGCAGACAACGTAGCTACAAAAGAAGAAATTGCTCATAATGAGCAAATTATTAGTGCTTTTGCAACAATGTTTTTAACTCTATTAAAAAATTAAACATATATTTATAGAGATGGTCCATATTTCTTGACTACAAGGTTTTTAAAATTGTCTGCTACATATTCATTGTTAGTGGAAAATGGAATAATTGGAATTGAAAGGGCTAGATAACTTGTCTTGATAATGAGGAATGAACAGACTTCTGTTCTGCAATGTCTCTCTTGTAACACAAATAAAACCGTTATCAGATGGGCTCAAAAGAATCGTCTGCTGTGTTTAGTTTAAACTTATTTATTTGACATCGATTGTGAATCCATCTTTCAGCTTATATTTATCACACTTGATGTCTGCTTCCTAGGGACCTAACCAGTACTCACACCATTTGTGTGGAAAAATCCAAAAACAAAACACGTTCCCCACTGGATTCTACTCGGGCAGGGACATGCGGTATGATAGGACAAAGCATGGAGCCAACTCTATTGAGTACACACAACATAGGGCTTTGTAGGGTCAAATAACGATCCTAGAATACAAAATATATTGTATGTCTCTCATCTAGAGCTCTAGAGCTTTATAAACAGCAGACTCAACCCTTTCCCTCATACAACAATTCTGCAGCAGATGACTTTGAACATATTTTGTCAAATAATAGAAAATCTCTATAATTGAATGGATAACCTATGACTAAAAGTGGAAAACATTGTGTCAAAAGGAGAAATTGCTCGTTTTGAGCAATTTCTTCTTTTGTCACTATGTTTTCAAAAACCCGTCTGCTGCAGAGGTGTCAGAAAGCGTCTATATGAGGTAAAGGGTTAAAGTCTCCCCAAAACAATGCAGACTAATGTCACTGCCACAACAATAGCCTATCCATTAGCCAACATTGAAAGTTATCCGGTCTCTTTCTCTTTTCTATATTCCTAAATTAATTGCCTTAACTGCTTTATAAACATTAGTTTAGATTTGTATACAGTTGAAGACAGTGTAGTAAAAGGAGAAATTGGATATTAAGAAAAATTCCTCCTTTTTCAGTAATGTTTAAAAGGTTGTCAGCTGCAATGAGGCATCTAAAGTTGTCTTTAAGGAAAGGGTTAAAGATCGAATAGGGCCTTTATCATGCCTCATAAGGGTTAAGAGATTGGAGTTTAACCCTTTCCCACATACAGCAAATCTGCAGTAGACAACTTTGAAACCATAGTCAAAAATATTGATCCTCTCTATCAATGAAAGAAAAATGATTATTATTGAATCATGTTGAAAACATTGTGGAAAAAGGAGAACTTACTCACTATGAGCAATTTCTCCTTTAGTCACAATGATTTCAAAAGACGTCTGCTGCAGAGGCATCAGAAAGTGCCTGTATGAGGGAAAGGGTTAACACCATTTAAACAGTTTTTGGGATAGGGGCGTTTCGCCACTATCTCATAGCGAAGCTGCTTTCGAAAAGTCGAATTTAAAGCTGCAACCGCAGTCCACATGTGTATACCTACACCAAAATCGAGTTTTGATTGGTTATAATCTGCCTTTTCAACGATTTCATTGGTTCGACCGAATCACAAAACCCTCCGCTGCATAAATTTATGAGACAAAATAGTTTCTATGAATGAAACTCACTCTGAACTATGGTTGACCTTAAGGTCAGTAGTGTGAGGTAACGTCGACCATTCTGTGACCCCATTAGTTTACAACAGTCGACTTATAGAGAAATGTGCAAAGCACTGTAAATACAATTATTGAAAGGAGTTGAAACCATTGTGGCAAAAGTAGAAATTGCCTACGAAAAGCCCTTTTGTCACAATGTTTTCGATTGTCGTCTGCTGCACATGCGTCTGTAGGCGGAAAATGGTTACATCCTTCCCATGGAAGCGGAACCCTTTCCGTGATACTATAACAGTTCGAATATTTAAAAAATATTGTTGAAAATGGAGCTATTGCTGACAATGAGCAATTCCTCCTTTTCACACAATGCTTTCAAACACGTTTCAAATTAATTCTTTTCATATTTAAACGTTTTACTATGGACGTTCTTTCCCTCTTTCTCCCTTCCGGACACATTTTGAATAACATGCTAGAGATGAATGATTACGAGCAATTTTGCCTTACATCAAGGGGAAAAATATATAGTTGAAACCTTTGTGGAAAAAGAGGAAATGGGTCATGATAAACAATTCTGCAGCCGTCTGCTGCACATGCGTCAAAAAGCGACTGTAAGCGGGAAAGGGTTGAACCGTTCCCGTTATAGCTACTTAGTTATAAACAAATGTTGAAAGTATATTTGCAAACGGAGCAATTGCTGACAATGAGCAATTTCTCCTTTTCAAACAATGCTTTGAAACATGAATCAAATTGTTTCTATAACCTAGATAACGAAAACATTTGTCTACAGTTATTATTTTAACCTTTGCCCCTTTTAGACACATTTGACTAACCTTAACAGATGAATGATAATCAACAAGTTTGTCTTTTTCCACAATGTTTTCATCACTATTCAAAATCATACTTTTATTAATTCAGGTCAATAGTTATGCCTTAGTTCAATGTTGTTTGCTGTATATTTAGTCTATGTGGTCAAGGTTAAGGAATACTGTAAACAAACTTGTTACAACATAATTCGTCCAAAGAGAGAGGTCCTACTGTGTATACATGCCATGAAATAATGTTACAAACGGTCTCACCGCTACTGGGGAATTGTTGGTAAAACAGGTCGCGTTTTGTGTTGAATATTCTCATGTGTCGCTGTATGTAGACCCTACTAGGAAATAGAAATTAAATCTACAAATTATAGATAAGTTAATTTCAACATTGATTGATTGGGATTTAACGCCGTTTTTAACATTTCTTCAGTCATATCACGGCGGCCAGTTCACCTACAAATGTATTTCCTGGTTTTCTCAAACCAGTACTCCTCACAACAATCTTCCCAAGCAACTGGCTGCGTTTCCACATAGACTTAGCCATTGGTGAAAGACGAATGACGCATGTCGCATTGACTTTTGTCAAACGTCGGAAAGAAATTTGGCCGAATTTGTCAACACATCCGAGTTATAACCGCAAGGTCATTATTTATTTTATTATTGAGAAGCTTCTAGCGATTTTGGGACTAAAATTATAATGTACATGCATTTGCGTTAATTTAAGACTCAACGTTCATCAACGTGTAATATAGTCCTAGATGTATCTGTTGACAAATAAACTAGAAATGTAGTCTAAATAGGTTTTTGAAAATTAACCTTGACGGTCCGGTCCCGTTTCGGAGATACAATTAAATTGCAAATACTTTACAAATACCATAATCTAAGCTGACGTCTTTTGACGCATCGAACCAGTCTTCTGTAATCAATACTTGAGTTGTCTCCGTCTGTAAAGCTTGGAGGTATAATCCGGCGTCCGGCCGGCTGTCTGCCTGAATGTGCATTCGTCCGTCCGTCATGGATTGCATGTATTGGTTAACACGTTGTTTCTGTATGGCAGATTTATTTCAAAGTGGTCACAATTATACCCGTGTGATCAGGAGAACGGCAAAGTACTAGGTACATAACTCTGGTCTGTTTTTTCAGTTATCTCCATTTTTCCTTATTTAGTTCAGCGATTGTCTCAATTAACTTTCATTGTATCAATTTCAAACTTGGTTTGTATGTAACTTATGACCTACAGATTTGCAGTGCACCATTACCATAAATTTAGCATGCTGCGTTTGGAGTGTGTATATTTTTGTCTTTCAATGTTCTCCCTTATTATATGCAACACATGCGTTCCGTGAAATTCCCCTTTTCGTTAATGAGTGCTTCCCCAAGATTTGTACTTCGTCAAATCTAGTCTGTTTTTTAGGTGTAAACTCAATTTTTTCATTTCTTCGGTTATTGTCTCAATATATGTCCAATATATCAATTTAAGACTTGGTGTATAGGAAACTCAGAGCTGCAATTGTGCAGTGCAAAAGAAACATAACTCTATCATGCTTTCGATCGTCTTTCATTTATCAGCATGATTACAATATACATTGTTGATCTTTAGTGATTTCTGAACTAGAAATATTTTAATTAAGGGTAGCTGCTCGGTTTTTTTTTGTCAATCTTTTGTCCTTCGATATTTTGTTTATACAAGAAAAGGGTAAAACTTTGACAAATGAGGTATATGTTATTGGCAGGCAATATGTGTTGCTTCAAACATTTTTGGTTTGGTTTGTTTAAAGGTCATTGTTTCATTGTTTCAACAATGTTTGTCCATATGATCTATGCCATATGTTTTCAATTTACATATGCCCCCTATACCATCAGCGCTTTCAGCGCTTTGATTCAAATATATCATGACAACCAGTTCACCTAAATGTGTTTCCTTGCTTTCTCGCACCAATACTCGAAGAGGCAATAGGCTACCTTTCCACACAGACTATTTTAATCCCATTGGTGGAAAATAAATGAGGCTATAATGGCTTTTTAAAACCATTAGAAAGAATCAAAACGGACTGATCCTGTTCATACTGCCCCAAATCTGTAGTTTGATATTGGTTTCAAGTGTTCCCTGACATAATAATAAAGCAGTTGGCTCAAACCCTATTCCATACAGTTACAAGAGAAAGTTGATGCAACGCATCAATGTCGCCGGATATCCATAGTGCAGTTATGCATAACACTAACATTATAGTAGTTGAATAAACAGTTATCAACTGAGGGGCATATTGGAACATCAGGGGTGGGGGTCAATTGAAAATGTATCATAACTTGCATTGTTTTGTCAACGAAGTGAATGATAATTGAAGCCTTTCATTGTTTATGATCAATCTCCATTCCAAAGTAGGCTGACCATACACACAACCAACTAATTATTGATCATAAACAGTAATGGAAATGAGAAATCTTGCCAATCATTAGTCTCAGTATGTATACAGTGCTTTCATTAAGGAATAATCATAAGATTTGTGAATACCACATACACTTTTCAAGATGTTTGTCAGAATATTTGAATTTTATTATTTTTCAATAAAACCACAAAACAGACAATTTTGGATTTGCATGCAATAGCACGTCATTTTACCTTTCCTCTATTAAAGTCAACAGTGGACACCTTTGCAGTAATCTACTTTCAAAACAATGAGATAAGGGTTAAATCGCTGAAGACATGAGTTTTCTCTTTTTCTCAAAATGATATTAGCTTGGCATCGTAATTATATCATACTTTAACAAATGTTGAAATATAGTCCAATATTTATAAATTAGACCACCTTCGAAATATAATATCAACTAAACAGTTAAATCTCATTGAAATTGTTGTATAATTTAAACTTAATTTCGAACATAAACTAAGCCCTACAACAGGTTAATTTATTTTAATTCTTTCCTTCCTTTTTTATAATGAAAATAACAAACTACTCATGTTTTAAAATTATATTATGATGAGCGCCCTTGTGTCAATGATGCATAACAATATGCAGATCGGAAGCAATATGCATTTAGGGAATTAAATGACACATTTAAAATTGTCAAGGACGAAATAATTTTGTACGAAAGACCCGATTCTTTCTTATTCGCAGAGGTGTCGTTCTTGAAACTCTCTTTATAGGCAGAGAGTGTTCTCGTTCAAAGTATTTTTTCTATTAAAACTAGTTTTATCTCGGTTTGTTCTTTTCTTCATTTGTTTCGAACCAAATAAACATTTTAAATCACCTACGATTTACTATTTGTAAGTGAGTGTAAAAAGCGGCTCTCTGCAAAGGAGACTGATCTACGCAGTTGGTATTCGCGAGTCACGCGATCAACAGTTTTAGCTTAGAAACATTTCATATTTTAGATATACATGGATAAACATTATAAAATGCCTTCTTCACAAATCAAGACATCTCTTTGAACATGAAAATAACATTCAGTAAGTTAAAATTGCCATCTATAAAAGGAAAATATTCGAGGTCATTTTCATCTCGATATTTACACATAACAAACAGTCTGCTTCAAGCAGGTACAACTTAGACTGTGCGAGGTAAAGGTTTGTAGTTATCGCCTTTTGAGTACATGTAGTCTATAGTGTAAAATAAAGTATACCAGTCTAGCTAATAGGGACTGTTTTGTCTTCGTAAATAAAACAAAAAAACATAAATGTGAGTCAAAATAAAGAAACTGAAAATACCTAAAACATCGGAATATTTATTTCATTTTAGATGTGTCATTACTTAGTGTTTTTAAACAAACACAATTGTAATATGTTCAAGACATCTAAATGTGTTTCTTTCTAATAATAATCCCCCCTCCCATGTGATTTCCGAAAACCTATTAAATAGAAGTCGCGGGCTTCTGCCCGGCGACTAATTATTTGACTTTCTGCTTTAATATTTTTTCCAGATGCACAAACAAATAGACACATCTGCAACAGACAACTTTTAAAACATTGTTGCAGAAGGAAAAATTGCTCATGATGAGCAATTTTTAATTTCGCACCAATATTTTCAACACTTTTCCATTGCATGTATTTTCATTCATATGAATTGACTCTATAATTTTTGTCCAGATGTTTTCAGTCTTCTGTTGAAGATTTGTCTTTTATTGGAATAAGTTAAACTAGAAATACTGTGAGCAAAGCTCACTGAAGAATACCCCCCCGCTCCCCTCCCAAAGCATTGAATACAATGGTAAAGTTTCTACTTTGCTGTTGAAATTCCAAATGTCTTTCTGATCAAATAAGTATCGAATGTTACATAATATTGATTAAATTTTTAATTGTGTTCTTGGTTAGACATGTTTGTTTACCATTTGTGTTTAAAATTCAAATCCAGACACTCAAATAGAAAATTATCATGTCACAATGGTATCTACATATGATGTGTAACCTTCATATAAAGTTTGAACCAAATCCATTGAGCCGTTTAGGAGGAGTAGTGCTTACAAGAAATGTGGAGGTATGTGCACAGGAGTCCCTCGCAGGTAACCTCTAAGTTGAATTATCTCCCCTTGGAAGAATCCGAGGCGTATGATCTTCCTTCATGCATATCTACATATGATGTGTAACCTTCATGTAAAGTTTGAACCAAATCCACTGAGCCGTTTAGGAGGAGTAGTGCTTACAAGAAATGTGGAGGTATGTGCACAGGAGTCCCTCGCAGGTAACCTCTAAGTTGAATTATCTCCACTTGGAAGAATCCGAGGCGTATGATCTTCCTTCATGCATATCTACATATGATGTGTAACCTTCATGTAAAGTTTGAACCAAATCCACTGAGCCGTTTAGGAGGAGTAGTGCTTACAAGAAATGTGGAGGTATGTGCACAGGAGTCCCTCGCAGGTAACCTCTAAGTTGAATTATCTCCCCTTGGAAGAATCCAAGACGTATGATCTTCCTTCATGCATATCTACATATGATGTGTAACCTTCATGTAAAGTTTGAACCAAATCCATTGAGCCGTTTAGGAGGAGTAGTGCTTACAAGAAATGTGGAGGTATGTGCACAGGAGTCCCTCGCAGGTAACCTCTAAGTTGAATTATCTCCCCTTGGAAGAATCCGAGGCGTATGATCTTCCTTCATGCATATCTACATATGATGTGTAACCTTCATGTACAGTTTGAACCAAATCCATTGAGCCGTTTAGGAGGAGTAGTGCTTACAAGAAATGTGGAGGTATGTGCACAGGAGTCCCTCGCAGTAAACCTCTTAGTTGAATTATCCCCCCTTGGAAGAATCCGAGGCGTATGATCTTCCTTCATGCATATCTACATATGATATGTAACCTACCGTCATGTAAAGTTTGAACCAAATCCACTGAGCTGTTTAGGAAGAGTAGTGCTTACAAGAAATGTGGAGGTATGTGCATAGGAGTCCCTTGTAGGTAACCTCTAAGTTGAATTATCTCCCCTTGAAATAATCCGAGGCGTATGATCTTCCTTCATGCATATCTACATATGATGTGTAACCTTCATGTAAATTTTGAACCAAATCCATTGAGCCGTTTAGGAGGAGTAGTGCTTACAAGAAATGTGGACATACGGACGGACAAACTCATGGGAGAGTACTTGTTGGGTTATTTCGTTTGATGTTTACTTGTGGGGTGCACCCCACAAGTATGCATTTCATTCTGTAATTAGCCCCCTTTTACGGAATGAATAACATTAATATGCAAATGAGATACCCGTTATAAAAAATAAAAATAAACTATTTATCTAAGTGTCTTTATAAGGGTGGTAGGTGGGCTTTAGGAAAGTGGGCTTTAGGAAAGTGGGCTTTAGGAAGGAAAAACAGGTGGGCTTTAGGAAAAACACGCACCCCACATGCGGTCCAAGTCCAATTTTGACCTTGACCCTATGACCTTGAAAATAAATAGGCTTCTAGACCTTGCCATATACTAACTGAATACCAAGGTTGGTTAAGATCAGTCAAAGGATGTTCAGTGTAGAGTGGTCACAAGGTTGTTATTTGGGAAAATAGTCCAAGTCCAATTTTGACCTTGACCTTGACCCTATGACCTTGAAAATAAATAGGCTTCTAGACCTTGCCATATACTAACTGTATACCAATTTTGGTTAAGATCAGTCAAAGGATGTTCAGTGTAGAGTGGTCACAAGGTTGTTACAGGGGTGTAGAAATGGGGAGGGAGGCGGTAAAATCACCCTGGTACTTAAGCATCCTCACCAAGCAACTTTTTCGGTTTGCCCCTTGTTACCTATTTGGTTAGACCCTTTAACACCCGGCTACTTTAAGAATTTACCCTGATTCTTCAAATCATTTCTACACCCCTGTTGTTATATGGGAAAATAGTCCCAAGTCCAATTTTGACCTTGACCTTGACCCTATGACCTTGAAAATAAATAGGCTTCTAGACCTTGCCATATACTAACTGTATACCAAGCTTGGTTAAGATCGGTCAAAGGATGTTCAGTGTAGAGTGGTCACAATGTTGTTACGGACGGAAAGTCCTGTTTTGACCTTGACCTTGAAAATAAATAGGCTTCTAGACCTTGCCATATATACTAACTGTATACCAAGTTTGGTTAAGATCAGTCAAAGGATGTTCAGTGTAGAGTGGTCCCAAGGTTGTTATATGGGAAAATAGTCAGTCCAATTTTGACCTTGACCTTGACACTATGACGTTGAAATAAATAGGCTTCTAGACCTTACCATATACTAACTGTATACCAATTTTGGTTAAGATCAGTCAAAGGGTGTTCAGTGTAGAGTGGTCACAAGGTTGTTATATGGGAAAATAGTCAGTCCAATTTTGACCTTGACCTTGACCCTACGACCTTTAAAATAAATAGCCTTCTAGACCTTGCCATATACTAACTGTATACCAAGTTTGGTTAAGATCAGTCAAAGGATGTTCAGTGTAGAGTGGTCACAAGGTTGTTATATGGGAAAATAGTCAAAGTCCAATTTTGACCTTGACCTTGACCCTATGACCTTGAAAATAAATAGGCTTCTAGACCTTGCCATATACTAACTGTATACCAAGTTTGGTTAAGATCAGTCAAAGGATGTTCAGTGTAGAGTGGTCACAATGTTGTTATATGGGAAAAAAGTCAAAGTCCAATTTTGACCTTGACCTTGACCCTATGACCTTGAAAATAAATAGGCTTCTAGACCTTGCCATATACTAACTGTATACCAAGTTTGGTTAAAATCAGTGAAAGGATGTTCAGTGATGAGTGGTCACAAGGTTGTTATATGGGAAAATAGTCCAAGTCCAACAAACGGAATTCCAGTGCAACACACCGACAATCATCATCATGCACAACTAGGCATAGCGTGACTCCTATATAACAAGTGACCCCTGAGGAGGGGCCATTTTTGACCCCAGGGCTATAATTTGAACAATCTTGGTATAGGTCCACTAGATGACGCTACATTCAGACTAGAAGATATTTTAAGTTTAGGTTAATTTCCCCTTTTATGTTGCTGTGGCAACCAGTTCTCATTGGAATTTAAATCTTTGAACAACTTTGAAAGAAGACCACCAAAGGAACATTCCTGTGAAGGTTGGTTGAAATTGGTCCAGTGGTTAAGGAGAAGATGATGTTTAAAGCCTAAAGGTTAACGACAGACAATGGACGACGGAGAGAGAGTCATCAGGATAGCTCACCTTGAGTCTTTGGCTCAGGTGATCTTATATAAAAGAAAGTGTGTAACAGCTGCACAATGTTGAGCATTAAATTGCAGCATAAATATTTAGGGAAAAGGAGAAATTGTCTAAACTCATTTACTGCATTTATGGCAGTCTAGAAGGATCCAGTAAACTCATAAAGGTACAAAGTTTTAAACATTTCCAAAACAACAAATCTGTCTATGAGAGCCAAAATGTAGAAAATCTCTATAAATTATGCATCGAGTTGTTGGACACATTGTGTCAAAAGAAGAAATTTATATTTTACCATTATGTTTTCAAAAGACGTCTGCTTCAGATGCTTTTAAAATGCATCTGCAAGTGAAATAGGATTAAGATGAATTGTGAATGCTTTGTCTTTTATTTTACTTTCAAAGTTGTATCGTTATTTCCCTGAGTAAAGCAAATCCCCCGTGACCCATGACGACACTTTCTACAATACAAGTTACATGAGAATAATATTCTGCTTGTTTGTGAAAATGAAATTGCTTGTGTGGGAAACTTTCTGAATATAACATGCCATCGACATTCCAATGACCCTTTCCAACTTGCAGACGCATTTTAACGCAGTGATATCAGTCAATTTTTGAAAACATTGTGGCAAAAGAATAAATTGCTCATAAGAATATCCTCATTTTGCCACAAGGTATTGAATAAAACATTTAAAACTCCATTGATAGTGATATTCCATTATATTTTTAATAGGATGTTTTGGAAATGACGTCTGCTTATAAGATAGGCATATACATAGCTGGACCTATTCTGCTAATTGACAACAAAGGGGCCTGGACTCTTATTATATAAATTAAATAGAAAAGGGATGTTAACTTCTTCGTCAGCCAGATTTGATACATGTTTGCATTTTTGTCCGATACAAAATGAAAGAGTATACAATTTTGTTTTGATAGCGTGCCAGGCACCTATGGTTTACAAAACAATAATGCTCAGAGAAACCCATGTGTTGCTTGCCAATATGTCAGAACATGAACATATATAATAGCAGAAAGACAACAGAGAAACAATTCCTAAGTCTAGCAACAACTGTGGTAGGCGAAACAAATACACATAATTTGCAAAATTTTAACTGTCACATGGTAAGCATCCATATGGAAAATTTGACAATTCACAATTTCCTGTTGTTGTTGTTGCAAAACTAAAAGCTTGTCGTAAACTTAACTTAAGTTGCAGTATTAAAATTAGCTTACGGGAAGTTTGAGAAACCAGATCGAACTATCCGCAAGCTTAATTTCCTTGCACATTCCACTGCAGCAATCTTAATATTCTAGGGCTGCAAGCTTAATAAGATTGCAATGAGCTTGCTGCAAGCTAGTATTTCGGTTTGGGAATAACATGATTATTCTAGAGAGCCCCATTAAGTCTTTTTGAGTGTGTGATGGTAGGGGATGGGGGTGATTATAAATTTATAGTTTTAAGAATTTGACAACATCTATCATATATAATTGCTCTTATGCCATTATTCTTGTGGCATTCTTGGGATGGGTGGCTGTGATATACTGCCAAATGTGTATAAGGCAGCCAGCCTAATAGACGCTTTCTGACGGTACTGCAGCAGACAGCTTTTTGAAAACATGGCAACAAAAGAAGAAATTTCTCCTTTTGTCACCATGTTTTCAAATCTATTCAATTATTGTTCTTTCATTTAGAAGTGATTTTCTGTGCTTTTGCCTAGATGTTTTCAAAGTCATCTGCTGCAGATTTGTTGCATGTGGGAAATAGATATAGTTGATAATTTTCATATTTTTTGGTGAACCTTCAAATGGCTACTTTCCCACATACAATAAATCTGTAGTAGATGACTGATATTATCAATGTCAAAATGAAGAAAATCTCTACAAATGATAGTATGATTATTGAATGGAATCGACATCATTGTTACAAACGGGAAAGGTGCTCATGAGGCCACAGAAAGTATCCATATGTGGGAAAGGGTTAACTGATGTGAACACAAACCCAAGTTTTACTGTAACTGAAGCAATGCTGAAGAAGAAACGCTGCAATGCTCAGAAAACAAGGTTTTCAATGATTGACAGAAGAACTTCAGCCTGTGTTTTGAGAACTATAATTAAGCTTCTTTGTTGAATGTTGTGTGTGTGTGTGTGAGTGTGTGTGTGTGTAAAAGAACATGCAATTTGTATAAAGCATGTTTCCATTTTATGAACAGTTAGGGACCTTGACCCTGGGGGCCCAAAACCAAATTTCATGAAAGGTCTCCGTAAACTCTTTTTTACATACCAAGTTTGGTTACAATATGTCAACCGTAACTAAAGATATTCAGTTTCAACCATTTTTCTATTCTCAGTAAGTGACCTTGACCTTGACCCTATGGGCCCAAAACCCAATATATATAGGATCTGACATGAGTTGTCATTTCATATATCATATAAAGTTATATTAAACGAGTTCAAGAAATTTGTTATCAAGCGAGCCAAGCGAGCCTATAGCGAGCTTAATAACAAATTTCTTGGACAAGTTTAATCAAACTTTTTATGAAATGACAATGAATGTCAGATTCTTTTTATCACATACCGAAACACAAAAAAGAAAATCGGGATTTCCAAAGCTAATTTCATTTTGTTGGTAAACCATTTACATAACAATGCCACCAATAATTGTGCCGAGGTCATATTCAGCTTAGTTAACGAGTTTATTAAAAGTGATAATAAATAAACGATCATGAGATATACTATTTATCACATGAAGAGATTTATAAGGTGTATTTTGATAAAATGTTATTAAAGTTTACAATATTTCTAGATGAAATTTACCGGTTTGGGCGCCAAAGTGACTAACGTTATGATGTCAAATGTCAGTAATGAATCTGATAGTTTGTGATCAAATTTGTATTCAATTGAAAACCTGGTTAAAAAGGCATTACACTTCTATTTAGTATACTAATGCCATTATTACTAACTGCTTATTTACCAACTTGGCTTTTATTTCTCACAGTTAAGCGGAATTTGAAGTGTCTTAAATTTATTGTTTCTAAATGCTGTTTGTTATAGAATTATTTAACTATTTCCCACATAAAGATTTATGATGTATCTGAAGCAAATACATTTTTGCAACCACAGCGTTTTCAACTGTTTTCAATGATTAAACTCATTTCTTATGAGGTTTTTGCAGAATTTTGCCCATATACTTTTAAGGCTGTCTGCTGCAGATTTGCTCAAAATGGGAGTATAAAGAAGCCTCTGTAGCAGACAACCTTTGGGAGGATCAGAATGAGAACAATAATTCTTCTTTCTACAGTTCAAAAGTTCTGTGAATCAAATATATGCATCTTATTTCCCTTAACCCTTTCCCTCATATAGACAAACAGTTTTTTGAAAACATAGTGACAAAAGAAGAAATTACTCAAAACAAGCAATTTTTCCTTTTGCCACAATGTTTTCCACTTTTAGTCATGGGTTATCCATTCAATTATAGAGATTTTCTATTTTTTGACAAAATATGTTCAGTCGTCTGCTGCAGAATTGTCATATGAGGGAAAGGGTTCACAAACATGCAGCAGATGACTTTGAAAACATTGAGAAAAACCATTGAAAAACTCTATAAATGAATATATAACTTTTGAAAAAAGTTCAAAACTTTGTGTTAAAACTTCTCCTTTAAGTCTCTAGCAGAGCTGTCAGAAAGTGTGTGTATGTGGGAAAGGGAAATTTATTTGTCATCCAAACTTTTAGAGGTTAGAGCCTTTTTCCTCAAATTTATATTCATAGATGATAACTTTGACTATCAATATCAGGTAAATGATCCCATGGAGGATGATTCAATGAGGTCTCAATATCATTAGTGACACAGATCATGTTTAACCATTCTGTTTCAGTAATAAACCCTTTCCAACTTACAGAATATCAACAAAGCAAGGATAATAATATGTGTTATATCTTAAAATGAATGTATGATTATCAAACGGAATTAAAAACTTTGTGGCAAAATGGTTCACCCAAATTTTGCTAATTATAAGCTATATCTCCCTATATTTTTTGTGCTGCTTCAGATGCATCAGAATCAATCTTCATTTTGAAAAGGGTAACCAACCCATCACTCCTCAGATGACTTTTTTCTCCTCTTTTCAAAACATTTTCAACATAACATAAAAATAACACTTTCCATTTTCCAGGTTACATCTTTCCTTCGGATGGTTTAAAAACATATTATATGAACTGACCCTTTCCTACATACAACAAGATGTGTTTGTGAAACACTGATGCCCCCAAATGGCAACATCAAGGTCAAAGGTCAAGGTCGCAAGGTAAAAAATGGTACTGACAGAAAGGTTATGTCACAGGGAATACACATGTGAAATATAGTAGCCGTACCTGTTATGATTCAAAAGAAGTGGTCAAGGTTAAAAGTTTTTTTCGGAGAATGGCAACATCTAGGTCAAAGGTCAAGGTCGCAAGGTCAAAAATGTTGGTACTGACAGAAAGGTCATGTCACAAGGAATCCACATGTGAAATATGGTAGCCGTACCTGTTATGGTTCAAAAGTAGTGGTCAAGGTTAAAGTTTTTTTCGGATAGACAAGAGACAGACAGGCCAAAAACTAGATGCCCACCGAATCGGTGATTCCGGATGCATAAGATACTGACAGAAAGGTCATGTCACAAGGAATATACATGTGAAATATGGTAGCCGTACCTGTTATGGTTCAAAAGTAGTGGTCAAGGTTAAAGGTTTTTTCGGACAGACAAAGAGACAAGACAGGCCAAAAACTAGATGCCCACCGAATCGGTGATTCCGGGGGCATAAAAAAAAGCTGCAGCAAACATCTTGGAAAATATTGTGGCGAAAAAAAGAAAGACCTCTCCTGCTTATGTATTACAAGAGGACCATGATGGTCTTAAATTGCTCATCTGATTCAATATAATTCACAATTTTCAATGTTCTTACGATATGCATACAAGGAAAAGAAGCAACGCCCCATTGTGGTCATATTTATCAATGGATTGTACTTATTTTAGCAATCTTTGTAGAGGTTCACCCTAGGAACATGTGTGGTAAATTGTTTTAAAATCAGGTCTTTATGTTTGTACAAGAAGATTTTTTAAAGTTTCACTATATATACATATAAAGAAACCAAGTCCTCCCCCTGTTGATTTCAATGAATCAGAATAATTTGAACAATCTTGGTAGAGGGTATCCGAGAAAAATTTGTGTCAGTGCTTTTAGACTAGAAGATTTTTTAAGTTTTCACAAAATATACATACAAGAAACGCCACAATGCGACAAAACCAGGTTGTCATTGATTGACAGAAGAACTGCAGCCTGTGTTTTGAGGATCATTATCTAGCTTCTTTATTGATTACTAGAGGATATACACAGAAGACAGGAAGCATGCAGAAGAATGTAAATGAACTCTATTTTTAGTATGGCAACCTTGACCTTGACTCTAGGGCCCCAAAACGCAATCTCATTTAACGTCTCCACATACTCTTTCTACATACCAACTTTGGTTACAAAATGTCAACTGAAAGTAAAGATATTCAGTTGTTACCTTTTTCAATTTTAAGTAACAGTGATGTTGACCTTGACCCTAGGGGTCCCAAACACAATCCCATGAAAGGTCTCCATAAACACTTTATAAAACGAATTTGGTTACAATATTTCTACCTTAATTAAAGATATTCAGTTTCAACCGCTTTTCTATATTTAGTAGCATCGACCTTGACCTTGACCATAGTAACCCCATGCACAATCCCATGAAAGGTCTCCATAAACTATTTCTTCATGCCACTAACTAAAGACATTCAGTTTCAGCGTCGAGTTTGAAGCCGCCCGCCAGCCAGCCCGAACAACAACATTGTCATTCTAATAACCAGGTTTCAACTACATTGAAAACCTGGTTAATAAGGAAAACAAGCTCCGCGCCCTGGCTGGCATATTTTTTCAAAGGATTGGAATCATTCGAACAATCTTGGCTGAGTATCACTCAAGGAACATTAGTGCAAAAAATAATTTTCAAATAGGGCCTGTGCTTTTGGACAAGTTTTGGCATTTTTCCCCTTTTCTGATGCCGCAGCAACCAAAGTTCTAGTTAGAACTAGATTATTTGAACAATCTTTCGATAAGGGCCACCTAGTGAAAATCTAGATTTTGTATGTAGGAAATACTCTTGTATGAAAAATTATTATAAATCTGATGACCAATTTGAGTAATGATGCAACTTGATCTGTGTCATCAAAATTTCGTACGATTTAGATGCTTAAACACTTTATATAGCATGTCAAAATGGATTTAATACCAGTTCAGGTCTAGCACTTTTAAAATTCATGATTAACATTAATGTACCCCACTCCATAAAATTCCCATGTCTCAATGTCATTAAGCTAACTATTGTATTAATTGTTTAATATTTTATTTTTAAGGTCTTGGTTATATTTTTAATGGAGGGTCTGACTTGAAATATTGAAAAACAAGAGGGCTATGATGGTCCTGGATTGCTCACCTGATTTTACTTTTTTTCACTTTAGCCATATAAATTAAAGCAGCCCTGCCTCCTGGCGGCCATGGTTCTTTTTACCGATAACCATGGCTGGAAGGAAACTTAAAGAGGGTCACCCAAGGAACATTTCTAAAAAGATTATTCAAAAATCTGCCAGACACATTGGGAGGAGAAGATTTTTCAAGCTTTCACTTTAACCATATAAGGCAAAACAGCTGCGCGCCCTGGTTTTTTACCAATCAACATGTCTTGAATGAATCTGATAGAGGGTCACAAAAGAAAAATTTCTACAAAACTATTTGGAAATCACACTTTCAGGAGAAGATTTTTTAAGTTTCCACTATAGCCATATAATGCAAAAAAGCCCGCCCCCTGGCGGCCATGTTTTTTTACATGGCTTGAAGGCATCTGAGATCGGGTCACCTAAGGAACATTTCCACAACAGTATGAAAATCGGCCAACCAGTTTGGGAGAAGAAGATTAGCAAAGTTGTTTTTGTTTCGTTGCCATGGAAACTAGTATTCTGCATGGATCCCAAAAATTTGAACAAATTCTGGTGAGGACATTGAGAGGATGCTTTCTGTGAAGTTTAATCCCAATTGACCCACTGGCTACAGAAGAGAAGATGTTGAAAGACGACGCATGGCGGACGCCGGACAAAAGGCTATCACAATAACGCAACTTGAGAAAATTTCATTAAACTTTAAATACAGTTCTGACACATGCTTATTTGTAACATTAACCCTTTCCCACATGTAGATGCATTCAACACCTCTGCAGCAGACAATTTTTGAAAACATGGAAGCAAAAGAATTTAAGAAATTGATCATATGTAGCCGTGTAAGAAAGGGTTAATGTCTTTGTATTAATTCATAATTCAAACATTTTCTATGAATACATAAACATAAACTTTATATTTTCCCCATTAAGTAAATTTCCAACATTCACTGGTAAATTACAAGTGCTTCAATCTTAATGTTATCCCTACAAGGAAGAAAGCCACTCCAAACATTTTGGTAGAATTGCATAGTAAGATTTTAAAGACAGTGATGTAAATGACTGAAAACACTATATCTACATGTATCATATCAGTATGTGGACCGAATGATATATTCAGAGTTGGGGTCAATTATTTTTCAAAAGACCAACAAGAATTTATAATCTTTGAAATATTTCGTTTTGGCCCGAGACATCATTTAGGTCTGTCATAGTGGGGATTTTTTTTAGATAAATACTTCTATATGCACTTCTACATATCCTCTTAAACCATCACAATTCCACCTTCAGTACTTTCAGTACTTTGACACAGACTTTTCAAAACATGTATGTGCATACCAAATTTGGTATATGTAGGTCTTATAGTTCTAGGAAATGCAGCCTGGAAAAAGGTTGCTTGAAGGACAGATACGAACCTGTTGTGGGACAAATAATCAGATTTGCAATTAACTGGAATGTACTAGCTGTACTTACAATCAAGGGAAAAGAATTTGGAGTATAAAATATTTAACCTCTTGTCTAAAGCTCTCTATCTATTCCCAAACTATTTGTCCTAGAAACATCAGAAAATTCCTTTTAGAAACACTCATCAAGGTCTATGACCTGGCATTACATCTATCCAATTAGTGGCCCTTCTTTAATCTGAGACATTTTAAGGTTATTCTATTTTCATGTTCATCCTATGAAAGGGGAAAATCCTCCCTGGAGTGACATTTACTCTGATTACACAGTCAGAATCACTTCTTAAAGATCAACTAGTTTTCTTACAAATACAAACTGCCTTGGTGGTGTAGTGGTAGAGCATCTGTCTCGGTTGCAGGTTTACCGGGTAATACTGAAGACTTTAAAATAGTAGTAATGGCTGCCGTCCTTGGCCCTCAGGACTGGTGGCTAAGCATTAGCATGGTGTCAGGATAAATGGACAACAGAAGTACTAGTAACTGAAAAAGTGTTGATAGCGATGTAAAACAGCAATCAATCAATCAAGAAAATAAATGTCTATGGATACTAAACTTGCAAAATATTTTTTTATGGCTTCATGTAAAAAGGTTGTTACTTCATCTTCTAACAAGATGTAGATACAGCAGTTTTGCATGATGTCAATGATTTGCAAACTGATGAAATCTGCCAGTGCATATAAACAAGAGGGCCATGAGGCACTAGATCGCTCACCTGAGAATGGGCTTTTTAAGACTTAACTCTTTCTGTGCCAATGGCAATATCATCAAGACAAACTTTCTGACAAAATTTCAAGCTGCTCAAGTCAAAAATGCAATCTCTATAGTGTTAACAAGATTTTTATACAATATGCCTAGTGACCTAGTTTTTGACCTGATCTAACCCATATTTGATTTGGCCTAGATATCTTCAAGGCAAATATTCTGACAAAGATTCAAAATGACCCATAATTGAACTTGGCCTAGATATCATCAAGACAAACATTCTGAGAAAGTTTCAACATGCTCAAGCCAAAAATGTAGCTTCCTGATTGTTAACAATATTTTTCATAAATTTGACCTAGTGACCTAGTTTTAACAAGATTTTCCTTATATTTGACCTAGGGACCTAGTTTTTGACCAGACATGACGCTGTTTCGAACTAGGCCTAGATATCACTAAGACAGACATTCTGACAAAGTTTTAACATGCTCAAGCCAAAATTTGTTGCTTCCTGATTGTTAACAATATTTTTCATAAATTTGACCTAGTGACCTAGTTTTTGACCCGACATGGCCCATATTCGAACTTGGCCTAGAGTTGATGGAAATATATGTTCTGATAAACTTTCATAAAGATTAGATAAAAAATGTTGCCTCTAGAGTGTTAGCAAAATAATGTTGACGACGGACGACAAATGACGAACGACGGACAAAAGGCGATCACAATAACTCACCTTGAGCACACGTGCTCTGGTGAGCTAAAAAGGTACAAGACATTTCTTAGAAAATTAAGACAGTGTAGCTCCGATCATCCTGTCCACCTGCTCAGCCGTATCAGAATATACACAAGGTGACAGTATCTTCGAACAAGCTTGTGTAAGTAATATGGGAACATTGTAGACCTGGTTCTATTGTTTTATTGGGGTTTTACACCGTTTTCAACATTAGTTCAGTTATATCACGGCGGCAGTTCACTTATTCATGATCCCTGGGTAAACAATCCAGTACTAGGCTAGTAAATGTGCCTTGCCAAAGGGCACTCCATCATGACTGTCATGCCGTGACTGGAGATCGAACCCAGGACGTCTGGTTTCAAATCCTCTACGCTAACCACTCGACCACCACAGATTCCTAGACATGGTTTTGTTTTGTCCACAAAAGCTAACTTGAACCATTTCTCCAATTGTATAAAACTGTATGTTTTAGAAGGCATTAGAGGCAATGAAATGCTAGTAGCAATCAGCAATTATTAAATATATTAACCCTTTCTCACCTACAACAAATCTGCAGCAGGCGGATCTGAAAGTATCTTTGGAAAAACATGGAAAAGTTCTTTAAATGTAGGTATAATTACCTGAAAGAGTTGAAAACATTGTGGCAAAAGGAGAAATTGCTGGTTTTAAGCAATTTCTACTTTTCTCACAATGTTTTCAAAAGGTGTCTACTGCAGTGGCTTCAGAAAGCGTCTATATGTGGGAAAGCATTAATTAATGAATACAAAAGAGTGTTACCATCGGTATAGAGAACTGCAAACTGCAAATGCCATTATGGTAAGTCCTGTACGACATGCATAAGTTACCCTGATTCAAATCAGCAGAATTTTAACAAATCTGCAGCAGAAGACATTGAAAACATGGCAAAAACATGGAAAATCTCTACAATTGAATGTATTTTTAATGAAAAAAGCGGAAAACATTGTGACAAAAGGAGAAATTGCTTGTTTTCACACAAAGTTTTCGTAAGTTTTTTTATGCAGAGGAGTCAGGAAGCGTCTATATTTGGGAAACGGTTCAGACCATTATTTTTTTTATGAATATTTCCATAAAAGGTCAAATCGTCCCACGAGTGACATTCACCATGATTGGGCAGGCAAATTAACTCCTATAAGATGAACAGTTCTCTAACATTTATTTAATCATTTCCAACATACAACAAATTTTTAGCACTTGACTTATAAACAAATACTGAGCAAAAATATGGAAAATATCTTCATAATTGAATAGGCTAGTAAAAAATGTGGCAAAAGGAGAAATTGCTAATTATGATCAATTACCCCTTTTGTCACAATGTTTTCAAAAGTCGTCTACTGCAGAGAAAATGCATTTCCAAGAAGGAAAAGGTTAAAGTAACTAACTTTAAGTATCAGAGCTTTAATTATTTATATTATCCCTATGTCATAATTGGAAGATTTTTTAGCAATAAAAAAATTTAACTATGAGGACGACAAGAATTTTTATTTACCTTGATTCTACTATTCCTCAGTTAATTTGCATACTTTTTCTTGTTGTTCAAAAGTTAATTGTATCCATGTAGCAACGGCAATGCTAAAAAAATTTCTTAAATTTGACTGGTTGCTTGGGTTCTATCCTTTTTCTCCTTTGCGATATTCTCCACAGTTTGAAAAGATATAGACTTTATTAGCAAGAAGTCGATGAAATTGTAAAAATCATTTTATAATCTTTTGCAATTTCTCCAAAATGTGACAGCTAGTCTCTGTCATATATTGGTTAGAGCATCTATTTTAGGAGCAGGAGACCAGGAGTTGACCAGGGCAGGTCAAACCAAAGACTTTAACCCTTTCCCTCGTATAGACGCTTTCTGACGCCTCTGCAGCAGATAGCTTTTTGAAAACATAGTGACAAAAGAAGAAATTGCACAAAACGTGCAATTTCTACTTTTGCCACATTGTTTTCCACTTTTTGTCATAGGTTCATCCATTCAATTATGGAGATTTTCTATTTTTGACAAAATACGTTCAAAGTCGTCTGCTGTAGAAATGCCGTATGAGGGAAAGGGTTAAACAAGGGTGCCAATTTATAGCCCAACTTTTTTCTTCTAAAAACAGACAAGCTAAAATTGGTAGTAATTTGGCTGTCCTCATAATGAGCAACTTTTCCTTTTGCCAAAATGTTAAGAGCTCAACTGTAGCAGACACGTCATATTGCCTATAGGTGGGAAGGGTTAAGACAAGAAAGATATTGTTATAATATAATTGGATAGACAATCAAAGGCAAGGTTGTGAGTTCAAATCCTGAAACAGATAGTCCCAACCATTGTGATTTCTCCATATAAACTCAACTTTGCACAGGTCTACTGGTTTTTTTTGGCAATGTAACAGTACAACAGGAGCTCCAAGAAGATAAGCCGTAAATACTACCATATTTAACCCATTCCCACAATGTCATGTATTCTGATGCCAGAGTCTGCTGCAGATGAATTTTGAAACAATATGCATAATGAGCAATTTCTCCTTTTGTCACAAGGTTTTTAACTTTATTCAATAATTATGCTTTCACTTAGGGAGGTTATTTACATTTTTCATTCAGATGTTTTTAAATTCATCTGCTGCAGATTTGTATATGTGGGAAAGGGTTAAAGAAGATGAGTTTCATGTATCAAACTTTGAATATGAATGCATGCAAACAAAGATACAATAATTACATCTTGTATCAAAATTTGGTAACAGCTTTTATGCAAAGAGCTCATCAATTGTAATTACATAATTGATAAAATTTACAATGTTGCTGTCTGGATCATTACCTTTATTCTTTCCAACCTACAACAAATCTGCAGCAGACGACTTTGTAAACATCAAAGCAAAAACATGGGAAAATATGTATAAATCAAAGTTTTATTAATGAATAAAAATTGAAAATTTTGTGACAAAAGGAGAAATTACTTGTTTTGAGCAATTTGTACATTTGTCACAATTCTTTCAGAAGTTGGCTGCTGCAGCAGCATAGACATCAAAATGCGTTTGTATGAGGTATCATCATTAAAATTTCATGATGTACTGACGTCTCAAAGAAGATTAATCTGCTTTAACCCTTTCCCATTATACAATAGATCTGCTACAGACCACTTTGAAAATCTCTATACATGAAATTATAATTAACTATAGTAGAGTAAAAGTCTTTTTCAAAAACGTCTGCTGCATATGCGTCAAAATGCATCTGTAGGTGGAAAACTTTTGAAATCTAGCGATAAAAGGAGAAATTGCTAAAAACTGAGCAAATGTCTAATTTACCACAATGTTTTCAACCTTTTAAAATAATAATAATAATTATTATACTTTCATTAAAAGAGTTTCCTTACTTTTGCCTAGATGTCGGCTGCAGATTTGTTGTATGTGGGAAAAGGGTTAAATACTTTTCTGTAAATGCCTTTCGAAAAATAATGTTGATGAAAAGTAGAACATTGCATATGTAAATCTGTTTCTCTTTTTCACACAATGTTTTTCTTACATTCTAAATAAAAAACAGATTTGAGTTATCAATTCAGATCAAGGATTATGTTGTCAGAAAGCTGTCTGCTGCAGAGGCGTCAAAAAGCGTCTATATGAGGTAAAGGGTTAAGAAGCGCACGCTAATGATAAGGAAGGGTTAAACCAATAACTGATCTTTAAATTAAAGGCTGCATTTCTTGCATGAAAAATCAGCATTTCTTAATCAAACCTTTAACTGGAAACACATTTGAGTCAATTAATGGCATTATGAGGAAAATCAAAATTAAAATGAATCTGTACCTCTGCAGTCTGATCTTGCTCTTCATTGGTGTTAACCCTTTCTCTCATAGGACAATTCTGCAGCAGACGAATTTGAACAGATTTTGTCAAAAAATGGAAAATCTCTATAATTGAATTGATAACCAATGACTAAAAGTGGAAAACATTGTGGCAAAAGGAGAAATTACTTGTTTTGAGCAATTTCTTCTTTTGTCACTATGTTTTCAAAAAGCTGTCTGCTGCAGAGATGTCAGAAAAGGTCTATATGAGGGAAAGGGTTAACAGACTATTTTTAAACAGTCATTCCAGTGGTTTCTTGATGGAGATTTCCTCCACAACATAACAAGCTAAGAGGCAGCATTTCAAAAACCCTGATGCAATTATAAATATATATAGTCTTTGAACAATGGTATATTAGTTGGCGTGCAGGATTATGCATTTATCGCATTATAAGGGAGGTTGCAGTACTGGTAACGTTAGATAACTGCAATACTGTTTGTTTAACCCCTTGCCCTCATATAATAAATCTGCATCAAGGCGACTTTGGAAAGTTCTTGGCAAAAATGTGAAAAATCTCCATAAATCAGAGTTAAACTAGAGATTGCTTTTTTGAAAAAGCGCTTGTCTCCCCATTTGTGTGGTCGTAGGGGAGGAAAAGAAATGATGGAGATGAATTCTTTAGTTTTGGACTGGAGATGAAGCAACAGTGACAATCCTCAGTTATTGAGCGGAAACCATTTTTCAGCTGAGGGTTACCATGACCTTGGTCTTTGACCTAGTGACCTCAAAATCAATAGGGGTCATTTGCTGCTGGTGACCAACCTGCACACCAAGTATGAAGTTCCTGGGCCCAAGCAATCTTCAGTTATTGAGCGGAAACCATTTTTCAGCCAAAGGTCACTGCGACCTTGACCTTTGACCTACTGACATCAAAATCAATAGGGGTCATCTACAGGTTAGGACCAAGCTGCACACCAAGTTTGAAGTTCCTGGGTATAAGCGTTCTTGAGTTATTGAGTAAAACACACCAGGTATAAAGTTCCTCAACATAAGCATTCTTAAGTTATTGAGAGGAAACCATTTTTCAGCTGAAGGTTACCATGACCTTGACCTTCAAGCTAGTGACCTCAAAATCAATAGGGGTCATCTACTGGTGGTGACCAACCTGCACACCAAGTATTAACTTCCATGGCCAAAGCATTCTACAGTTATTAAGCAAAAACAATGTTTCAGCTCATTGTCACTGTGACCTTTCTGCTCAAGGTCACTGTGACCTTGACTTTGACCTCAAAATTAATAGGGTCTTCTACTGGGCATGGCCAACCTGCATACCAAGTATGGAGTTCCTCGGCCCAAGCGTTCTTCAGTTATTGAGCGGAAACCATTTTTTACCTCACAAGGTCACCATGACCTTGACCTTTGACCTCCTGACATAAAAATCAATAGGAGTCATCTACTGGTCATGACCAACCTGCATACCAAGTATGAAGATCCTATGCCCAAGCGTTCTTCAGTTATTGAGCGGAAACAAGTGTGATGGATGTGACCTTGACCTTTGACCTAGTGACCTTAAAATTATTAGGGGTCATTTGCTGGTGGTGACCAACCTGCACATCAAGTATGAAGTTCCTGGGCCCAAGCAAAAACTATTTATCAGCCAAAGCGTTCTTCAGTTATTGAGCGGAAACCATTTGTTACCTCACAAGGTCACCATGACCTTGACCTTTGACCTTCTGTTATCAAAATCAATAGGGGTCAGCTACTGGTCATGACCAACCTGCATACCAAGTATGAAGTTCCTACGCCCAAGCGTTCTTCAGTTATTGAGCGGAAACAAGTGTGACAGACGGAAGGACGGACGGACGTAACGTGCAAAAACAATATGTCACCCCCATGTAATGGGGGAGACATAATTATTTAATAGAGATGAAAACATTAAGGCAAAAGGAAAAATTGCTCCTTATCAACAATTTCTCCTTTTGTCACAATGTTTTCAAAAGTTGCCTAGGCTGCAGATGCGCATAAAATATGTCTGTAGATGGGAAAGGGTTAATATTTGTTAAGAGTAGTCCATGTCATTTGCATCACAAGAAAAAGAAGCAGACCCAAGGACTCTGGACATTTAACTGAGAAAGAAAATAATGTCTTGTGGTGAAACAAAAGCCAAGGCCACACACCAAACACATTGGAAAGCTGTAGTGAAAGCCCTATGCTCCAAACACAGTGAAGAGGATTAAGTAAGTATATCAAGTTGCAAAAAATGGCAAAGTAGTATAATGCTTTGACACACTATTTTGGACCAGTATGATTAGATAAATCTGAAGAAAGGAATGGAACCATGAAACAAAAGGGCCATGATGGCCCCTAGGATAGCTCACCTGCAATTTGATTTGTAATGCAGTCAGGATTGAAAGCTAATAAGAGCTAGCTAGGCCCTAGTATAGCTTGTGAGCACATATTTTGTATTTGTTTCTTGTACATTTTTCAATGATAATTTATCATATTTCTTTTTGAGAATTGATGAAATTGCTATCTATATTTGTTCTTTTGAAAACATAGTGACAAAAGAAGAAATTGCTCAAAACAAGCAATTTCTCCTTTTGCCACAATGTTTTCCACTTTTAGTCATAGGTTATCCATCCAATTATAGAGATTTTCTATTTTTTGACAAAATATGGTCAAAGTCGTCTGCTGCAGACAGTTCACTTATTCATGATCCCTGGGTAAACAAACCAGTACTAGGCTAGAAAATGTGCCTTGCCCAAGGGCACTCCACCATGACTGTAGTGCCGCGACTGGGGATCGAACCCGGGACAGCCGGTTTCGAAATCCCCGACGCTAACCACTCGACCACAGCGGATTCCTTTGTGCAATAAAAACCTTTATTCCCTTGTGGCAGATCATTGGTGCCTTCTAACTCCTGAATGCTGTATAATTTCCCCGTGGAGGCATTTCTTATTTAACATGTCCTTCTAGACAGACATCTTTTTATTAATATTGTGTGTACAAGAGTGCCAATCTGTCACAAATTGTGTATTTGTGTTACCCAAAGTAAGCGATATGAATTACACTGTTAGATCTTATTATATCATATATTAATACATTATATCAGCTCTATTCACATTACCTTATAGTCACATTTTGATGTATCTGCAGCTCTCCAATTTTGTCAATGTTTACATCTCTATAAATTAATTATACTTTCATAGACATTTTTAAAGTTTGCCTAGATGTTTTCAGAATTGATTGCTGCACATTGTAGCGAGGGGTGTATAAAAATTAAAAAGTTCTAAACAATTTCAGTTATCTCAAAACCCTATTTTATTTAAAAAAAAATTTGGGTTAAGAGATTTGAATATCCTTAATTCAGAGATTCCTTGAGAAATACGAGAGATATTGAAGGACGTCAAGACTGTTTGAAGGTGACATTTGTGTTGGTGCCAAAACCAGTACATATATATGGGCGTAACCAACAGATGGACAAGTTACTTGAAAGCACTGACAGACACATGAACATACAACTGCGGAGAGGTCCCAAAGATGAGCAAGTTCCCCTTTTGCCAAAATGCTTTCAAAAATTGTCTGCTACAGATGTATCAAAATGTATATGCAAGTGGGAAAGGGGGGTTAAAATATAAGTTTACTAAGTTAAAGATGTAACAGCCATGGTGTTTATAAATTCACCCTTCTGTAGGGGGTATAATAAAACCCTTTCCCTCATAGGACAATTCTGCCGCAGACGACTTTGAATATATTTTGTCAAAACATGGAAAATCTCTATAATTGAATGGATAACCTATGACTAAAAGTGGAAGACATTGTGGCAAAAGGAGAAATTGCTTGTTTTGAGCAATTTCTTCTTTTGTCACTATGTTTTCATTAAGCCATCTGCTGCAGAGGTGTCAGAAAGCGTCTATATAAGGGAAAGGGTTAAAAAAAATAGGATGACTCCAATAATGCAAATACATTAGAACTTCATATATATCTAAATGATATCTAATTTCCCTATGGTAGTATGTCTACTCAACAAGTCTCCCTAATACAGGCCACATTTTGTAAACATTTATCATCAAGAGGGCCAAACTGTCACACATTATATCTATCATGACTTGTGTCTGGTAAACGAAATAAAATGTTTTGTTTCATGCTTCTCGGTGTTTTATTAAACACACAAATGAGAATTCTAGTCCTATCGGTCAGCATCCTGATGAATTTTGTGGCGATTGGTTTGACAATCGCCACAATGCTGACAGAAACAACAACAACGAAACAAATTACAGTCAGTTTTGAACAGAACTTTTTATTCCTTATTGTAAACCAATTAACCGTTAAACCGCCAAATATATAGTTCCATCAGTGATGCAGAGACACGATTAATAATAATCATGTCTGAGCTACTTTGGTACCGGATTGATACTATGATTTGAGATTTATTGAGATAATATCTACCTAGAGTTAAATTATGTAAATATTATCTTTCTTCATGTTTGGGAAGATAATAAATATCAATGCACGTTCTATAATGATAATCAAAACACCTTAATGGAGCAGTAGAAGGCGTCTGAAAATTCCAAAAGGTTCTATAAATAGCTCGCGAGAATGGTTATCGTTTGTTCTTAAATCTCAATATTATAAACGCTTTATTGTGTAGTTGTTGCAATAAATGAAAGCATCTAGATGATAAGATGATGTTTACAAATGTTTAAAGGACTCGATGTCATGCAGTGTACAAGTTAGACACGTCTGTACGTTCTAACTTCAATTAGCAATCAATGCTAAAAGTGTACCCGAATTGAGTTGGGAGATTGAATGCGTGAGCTTAAGAAACTGTTGATCTACATGATAAAGGGTTAATCAAATTTTCTTGAAGAAGGTCTACTATGGCATCCCTCATACTAAGATAGCGTTATTAGATTATTGAAGTCTCAGTTAAGAATTAGAAAGACATTTTATTGACAAAAGGCAGAGTCCTTTGCTTTCTCTGTAACATATATATTTTTTGTTCTGTTCAAAATTAAGCACAATTTGTACTAACCCATTCCCGCGGAACAACATTTTCTAATGCCTCTGCAGGAGACAACTTTTGAAAACATTATGGCAAAAAGAGAAATTGCTCATATTGAACAATGTATCCTTCAGCCACAATGTTTTCAACTCATTAAACAATTAAACATTGGTTAATGGAAATGTTTCAAGTTATGTGACTTGGTATAGACATGTGTTATCTTCCCAGGAACATGTGCACCATTTTATGTTTCATTTGAAAATGTCAAACAGTTTTTGAGTTATGAGGCATTAGGTTTTGTGACAAAGCAGACGCAGACGATGCCAATTAAGGGTATCACAATTACTTTTTTTCATTAGATGCTCACCTGATTTTTTTTTTTTGCAATAGCCGATTAACGTGGGTTTTGACCTATGATGTTAAACAAATGATCTAGCTTGTAGACCAATAAAATGTTGTATTTAATGAATAATGTCGAAGAAATAAAGGAAATGAAACGTTTTGATTGGTTCATATAGTTAAGTTGGCGATCCCACGAGAGGCACTTATAAGGTGAAGTTTTAAAATGAAATGTTCTGCATACTAACCTTTAATTGTTTTCCTTAAGTGAAAAAAATCAGTGAAAATGTATGAAATATGTTACATAGAAGTTTCATCCCAATTGACCCACTGGTTACTGAGGAGAAGAAGTTGACGCACAACGCACGACACACGACGGACGCCGGACAAAAGGCGATCACAATAACTCACCTTGAGCAAAGCTCAGGTGAGCTAAAAATGTGTGAAAATAAGCACGATCCCCCATTGGACACTGCTGAAAATGCAATATTTTTTTTTTTAGAAACGGTACTTTTCACCTTGATCTTATGAACTGGGTAGTTTCATGGGGCACTTCGCGAGGTCATGATTGACACTTCAAATACCATTAAGAATAATGAACAAAATTTTCTATCTCTAAGAAGATTGACCTTAATCAAATCAGTCTATTCAATAAACACGTCACAGTGTGAGGTCATGACTTGTCTGAAAAATTAATTCACATACAAACAATATATCAATAAGTTGTTGAAGTCTGTCTGCCGACATAACCTACAGAAAACCTGGCTTAAAACAGATTAATAACAAGACATGGAAATTCCATGAAACCAGGTTTTCTATAATGGAAGGTGTTTAATTAAGAATTAACAGATCTGTCAAATCTTTCTGTTAATAGTTTATCAAAGCTAGTAATTCAAGTAACAGGGAATATTTCTATTGATGAATAATCATAATTACTTTGTCAATTAAATATATCACAATTTTATCTAACAAATATCAGTTCAATACAGTCAATCGTGTGTTGATGGCCTCATTTATTAAGAACATATAATAGATAACAGATATTAAGCAACCTTTTGTTGTAAGCAGCCACATTTTAGGATCCCTAATGCCAGGTTGATAATCAGTGATCTGCCTTAACCCTTTACTTGATAGTAACGCGTTTATGCCTTTGCAAACAGACTAGATCCAGGGCCCGAGGTTATGAAACTTACTCATATCTATGCTATATTCTTTTAAATTGCCAAGTTATTTAATATGGAGCATATTTGCGCGAAGTTATTTGAAAATATCTATATGCATGGTAAAGTTATGGTCTGAACAAAAAAAGTTCAAGTGAAGTATATTTTCTGTCACTGTGACCTTGACCTGGAAGCTAAACACATAAATTGTGCATATGACACAGCGTCTTGATATGGTGTATATCTGTTCCAAGCTATTTGAAAATATCTCTATGGATGAAAAAGTTATTGTCGGGACAAGAAAAGTTCAACTGATGTCTATTTGTTGTCACCTTGACCTTAAAGCTACAGACAAAAGTTTTGCATGTGACACATCATATTGATATAGTTCATATTTGTGCCAAGTTATTTGAAAATATCTCTATGCATGACACAGTTATGGTCTGGACAAGGAAAGTTAAATTAAAGTCTATTTCTTATCACTGTGACCTTGACCTTGAATCTACAGATTTTTTTTTTGCATTTGGCACATCGTCTTGATATGGTGCATGTTTGTGCCAAGTTATTTGAAAATATCTCTATGCATGACAAAGTTATGGTCCGGACAAGAAAAGTTAAATTAAAGTCTATTTCTTATCACTGTGACCTTGACCTTGAATCTACAGATTTTTTTTTGCATTTGGCACATCGTCTTGATATGGTGCATGTTTGTGCCAAGTTATTTGAAAATATCTCTATGGTCCGGACAAGAAAAGTTAAATTAAAGTCTATTTCTTATCACTGTGACCTTGACCTTGAATCTACAGAATTTTTGCATGACAAAGTTATGGTCCGGACAAGGAAAGTTGACGCCCACCCGCCCAACCGCCCGCCGACTTCGTCAAACTAATAACCAGATTTTTCCTTCGGAAAACCTGGTTAAAAATTAATAAACAAAAAAGGATTTTTCAAATATATCGTAGTTCATAACGTCATTGTTATCAACAAATATCAGGTGACCAACTGAGAAGTATGGCAATATTTTCTGATGTCTACAGATTCATTTAGTCCTTGCTAGCTTTGTTTTTTTAATGCTTCTGATCATGGACATAGAAGACCCGAGTATACATTTTTTTGTATTATGAAATGAAACCAATACCTTAAATGTGTTGTTTTTACATTTAATTTAAAGCATAATTGCTGATACAGTAGTGATTTCCCAGAAAATAAAACTTTTCAATTAAAGTTTTCCAGCCTTATCTTGTTTCATTCAATACAGACAAAAATCCTTTGAAGTTGCTTTTAAGCAGAAAATTGCTTTTTTGTTCAATTAGCAAGCGAAAGTCAAAGTTTACTAAGTGCACCTTTTAATTATTTATTCTCTGTTATGCCAAGCAGTGTATTTTCTTCTGTCCCTAGTTTATAAAACATATTAGTCGTTCTCAAAGTGAAAGTACCCAGAATCAAAGTAAATTTCTACATGGTTCCAGAAAAGATTTGTGAGGACATCAATAGGATGCTTGCTGTGAAACTTTCATCCAAATTGACCCACTTGTTATAGAGGAGAAGATGTTAATGCAAAGACGCACACAAGCACTTTGAACAATATGCAATGACATATTAAGCTGGACTGGCTTTCAGCCTGGAGAGGTCAAAATGAAAACTAGAACTATCATTGAAGATGATAAATACCCCCAAAACAGCACCTTGATTCAAAATATGGCTTCCGACCGAGCAACAAAAGGGCCATAACTCTGTAAAAATTACATGCAATTGTAAGACCTGTAGGGTATGCACATCTCCTCTTGGTATAGAAGCTTCATATAAATTTTTATTGAATTCCACCCAGTGGTTTGTAAGAAATAGGTCGGACAAAATATGGCTTACTTAATAAGTAAAAGTGCCATAACTCTGTAAAATAACATGCAATTATAACCCCTTTAGAATATGCACATCTCCTCTTGGTATAGAAGCTTCATGTAGAATTGTATTGAATTCCACCCAGTGGTTTGTAAGAAATAGGCCGGACAAAATATGGCTTACTTAATAAGTAAAAGGGCCATAACTCTGTAAAATAACATGCAATTGTAACCCTTTTACGATATGCACATCTCCTCTTGGTATAGAAGCTTCATGTAAAATTTTATTGAATTCCACCCAGTGGTTTGTATGAAATAGGCCGGACAAAATATGGCTTACTTAATAAGTAAAAGGGCCATAACTCTGTAAAATAACATGCAATTGTAACCCCTTTATGATATGCACATCTCCTCTTGGTATAGAAGCTTCATGTAAAATTTTATTGAATTCCACTCAGTGGTTTGTATGAAATAGGCCGGACAAAATATGGCTTCCGACCGACCGACCGACCGACACAGTGACTCCTATATACCCCCCCAAAACTTTGTTTTTTGGGGGTATAATAATAAGATGTTTAATCTGACAGGGTATAAAAGGATGAAAGGTAAAGGAGTTAGAAATTACAACAAGAGTACACTGCAAAAACACCACTTGATTCATCTATTGTTTCATCAAAATGTTGAACGAGCAAACGTCCTTTTTTCCTTCCCGGTTTAATCAATTACATCAAAAAGAAAAGCAAATGAAGCAGATAAGGAAACGATTAAATAACCAAAATCAGTGGTATGTTATGCTTGCTCGAATATAACAGATAAGCATACTGTTTAAACCACGCAGTGATGTAATACGAACACAATATGAATAAAGTCGAGATTTTCATTAATGTAGTCTGGAGTTCCATCCCTTTATTACTGCGTACTATCATAGGATTTCGGGAGCCAGACTTTTTTTGGTTCTCAGTTTGAGGTTCTATTGAAATTATAAAGCGTATGAGGCAGGTAACCATATTTAGTAGAATGGTTCACTATTTACTGATTAGACTAGATACAGTATGAATTTCAGTATGAATTTCGCTAAACTGAAAATTGACATTGAATTAATAATATTACTGGACTTTGTAAAACTCACACATGTATATATGGTGTAGAAAAGGTGTTTTAAAAGTCACATTGGCAGGTCTATAAATCTCCTTGTGCTAAATTTCAAGGCATTAATTCCTACTGGAAGCCGCCTCATGGTGGCTTCCAATACGGAGGATCCAATCATTTTTCTCCCTGCCAAAGAAGGGGACATAATAAACCAATGGTTATTAATAATCAACCATTATTAAGATATCTTCATTCATAGCCAAGAAAATGAGTGGAAACCAAGTGGAAACCAAGTAATCTATGAAAATTGCTTAGTTTACAGGTAATCTTACTCCGCCTATAATTAGCTGTGAGGTGCCACAATTGAAATTGATATGTGTTGTGGTAATGGCAAAAAAAATTACAGAAATCTAGATAAGGAGAAAAAATAGCTTTGTACAAAATTGTCTGCCTTTTATGACCCTTTCCCAGTTGAACAACCATTGACTAAATAGTGAATATGCCCCTTATCTCATGCTCCAGGTTGGCACTCCTGGTGCTGTTGGTTCTTTTTTTGTATATATAATATATTGGCTCCTGGAGATAGTTGAAATCTACATACTCTATTCTGTCTCATGATTCAGAGATTGTGATAACATGACGGATTACGTTAAATGATTGATGACACCAGTAATGATAGAATACAATATTCCACTGTAAATATCCAAATATCCTCTATTTGTGACTCCTAAGAATGGGTACAAATTAATCAAATTACTAAGTTATATCCCAACATAACCCTTTCCCACATACAACAAACCTGCAACAGACAACTTGGGAAATATCCAGGCAATAATGTAAAGAATCTCTATAAATGAGAGTAAAGTAATTTTTAGCGATTTCTCCTTTTGCCACAATGTTTTATAAAAGTTGTCTGCTGCAGAGTTGCCAGAAAATGCCTGTATGTGGTAAAGTATTAATTCAATTCAGTTTTGTGAGGAGTAATTTTCACTTCAATATATCTTATTTCTCCATATGGTGGTACTCAAAACAGAGGCCTCAGAAAGCTTCTATATTTCGGAAAGGGTGAAACCCCATTTTGTGGTACTCAAAACAGTTAAGTGTCTCATAGAGTTTGAAGGTCAAATAAGAATTGAAGGTCAATTAAGGATTGAAATACATCCCTTATCAATAGCTCTGGCGTCATCTGATCAATATGCTCGATCCCGCCAACACGACAAGCCATACAATATTCTTACTTTTAATAATGTTATTTCTTCGTTATAAAATCATATGGCTTCTGTTTATTATCTGTTGCAAGTTTACGCAGTATAATTAGTTACACACTAGAAATTCTATCAAACACATGTGGAGCCTACCATTTACCAGAAAATATAACCAGAATATTGTTTTTGCAAAAAACAGATGTCTCCCCCTCAAATATCTGTCAAAATCTCTCAAAACATTCCAACCTATAAAGCAGACAAAAATTTGGCCAAGTCGGACAGTATTCAACTTTATCTTGACCTTGTACAAAGTGGACATGATAGCAAATGGTTTACAATAACACATCTTTTTACTGCAGCTGTAACATTCAAGACAGAAGTATTCTTCAACTATTGCTAAACATAAACAATGGCAAATAAAAACTAAAAATGTTGCTTCTGATAAATATCATCAGTTATCATTATGATATTTTCACAAACCATACCGAGTTGGCTACCTGCATATGTAAAAGGTTTGAAATATTATGTACAATGTTTCAAAATGTACCTGTATGTGCTGTAGATAAAGGTTTGCTACTGGAGATTCTAATCAGTCTGATCAGATGTAAAAGGGTTTCACTGTTCCAGTCTTGGTTCTGCATACTGACTAAAGTTACATTCTAATTACTATAGTTGAGAGTTAACTTAACATTGTTTTTTTCTCTGACAAAACATTAAAAAATTGACAGTTAACTTATCACTGTTTTCTCTCTTAGGTAAGATTCTATTGTTGACAATTAACTTAAGCGTGACCTTGACCTTGAACCGGTATGGTTGAGACAAGGGTTCTGCACAGCACCTACACTTCGAGTTGTCTTCAAATTATCAAGCGGAAGCAGCCTCAAAATCAGGGCTCAAACATTTGACCTTATGAGGTGACCTTGACCTTGAACCTGAAAGGCCAGGACACGAGTTCTGCACATCATGTTAATGATCGAACATGTGACTGAACTTTGGTGAAATTCTTCGCGGCATCTTGGACACGAAATAAACCTCAAACCTTTGACCTTCAAGCGTAACCTGGGATGGTCGAGTCATGGGTTCTGCACATCGCCTTGATGAGGTGAACATGTGAGCCAAGTTTTATGAAAATCCTTCAAGCCGTCTTGGAGATATGGAGCGGACACGAAATAAAGCCTCAAACCTTTGACCTTCAAGCGTGACCTTGACCTTAAACTGGTATGGTCGAGACATGGATTCTGCACATCGCCTTGATGAGGTGAACATCTGACTCAAGTTTCATGAAAATCCTTTAAGCCGTCTTGGAGATATGGAGCGGACACAAAATAAAGCCTCAAACCTTTGACCTTCAAGCATGACCTTGACCTTGAAACGGTATGGTCGAGACATGTGTTCTGCACATTGCCTTGATGAGGTGAACATGTGACCTAAGTTTCATGAAAAATCCTTCAAGCCGTCTTGGAGATATGGAGCGGACAAGAAATAAAGCCTCAAACCTTTGACCTTCAAGCGTGACCTTGACCTTGAATCGGTATGGTCGAGACATGGGTTCTGCACATCGCCTTGATGAGGTGAACATGTGACCCAAGTTTTATGAAAATCCTTCAAGCTGTCTTGGAGATATGGAGCGGACACGAAATAAAGCCTCAAACCTTTGACCTTCAAGCATGACCTTGACCTTGAACCGGTATGGTCGAGACATGAGTTCTGCACATCACCTTGATGAGGTGAACATGTGACCCAAGTTTCATGAAAATCCTTTAAGCCGTCTTGGAGATATGGAGCGGACACAATTTGGGACAGACAGACAGACAGACAGACATCCAGGACAAAAACAATATATCTCCCCTGTATACAGGGGGAGACATAATAATGTGTTACATACTTTAAATTTGGTTACATTATGTCAACTGTAACTAAAGATATTGAATATATTACTGTTTGCTATCTTGAGTAACAGTGACCTTGATCTTGACCCCAGAAGCCAAAAACAACAATTCCATTAAATATTTTCTTTAATACTTACAACAAACACAAATTGGTTACGTCTTGACTTCAATAACTTAATAAATAGTATTGACTATATTAATGGCTTTTTTTATTTTTAGTAACAGTGACACTAAAACACATTCCCATCAAAAATCTTCATGTCAATTGTAGATATATATTGAATATATTACTCTATTTTTAGTAACAGTGACCTTGACCCGAGGAATCCCAAAACAAAATCTAATGAAAGATCTACCTTAGATTGCTTCATATACATGAAGTTTGGTTGCATTATGTTCACTGTCATAAAGATAGTGAGTCATTTGTAAGTTCACCAATTTCCACTTTTGTCGCAATGTTTTCAAAAGTTGTCTGCTGCAGAGGCATTAAAATGTGTCAATATTTGAGAAAGGGGAACAGTTCTATATATATATTTCAAATGTCAACACTTATATCAGTTCCTATGCAGATGCATTGTAACAACTTGACTGCTTCTTATTCTACAGATTAAAATGCAGTTGTTAAAGACCTCTGTCAAGGTTTGTACAAAATACCTGAACAAGCCAGAGATCCAGATAAGGAGGGGTATTCAGCTCTTTTCCCCACAATATCTCTCTCATGTTCCAACCAAACTCTATGTGGTGGGTAGTCATAAGAGCTGACATTAAAGTATTTCAAAACATGCCAAACTGCCAATAAGTCAGAGTGACCGAGAACTAATTCCTGTATTACCCTGCTAAGACACAAGAAAAAATGTTTATCCTTTTCCACTTGCAGGCACATATTCGAGGATTTCATGCAAAATGGTTGTAACTACATGTTGTTCAAGATGTAGCAGTGATTCAGATTGGCGTCGGGCATCGGCGATTCGCAGATAAAAAATTCAGATGGCCGAACAAATATTATTCAGTAAGACAAAACTGCCGACTAAAATTCTATTTTAGGGACAAAAGGGCCGACATTTTTTCTCAAAAATATGACATCGCTGGAGCTAATCTCCTCGGAGCCAACTGACAAATAGTATGTGCAGTAGACGCATTTTGCTTCATAGTGTTTTGTCGAGTCACGTACGCGCTTTATAGCAGTTATAATGCATTATTGTGTACTACATGTAAAGCGTCTAATGATCATGGAAAAATGTAAAACTCGATTTGATTAACTGGCTAATTACATACCAGCCAATCGTAGGGCGTCTTTTAAGAACCCGGATTAAACCCTTTCAAAATGTCGGAGCGAAAGCAATTTCGACAATTGCTGAATTTTTTTTCGGTAAAGATAACGCGTCGACAAGCATTAATACGGAAAAAAATAAACAAAATTCAGCCAATCTAGAACAATTGCCGAACTCCTCGATAAGAACTGTACCTGAATTGCCTGTCAAATCGTCTAGAGCCTTTCAAAATTTCTGGCTGAGCAGAATTTGATGCAGAAAAAACGGCTTCAATTTCTGCACCCAACATAAAAAAAATCAAATGCATTGATAATTAAGCCTCTGTGATTTGTGCAAATCTGCAGCCAAACTTTGATCAAGTTGTGCTAAAGGCCAGTAGCGAAAATGAAAAGGCCATAATTTACAGTAGCACTCAAAACTTTTTTTTTGGGGCTAGAAAAAGAGAATCCCCCATTTCATAAATATACAAGCCTTAGTAACTACTTAAAATTTTGAACATTTTAGACTGTCCAGGTATATCACCTGTCACATAGTGAAAATGCTTCATTTTCTTTCGAAACCACAGCCAATTATATGACTTTTTCTCTGCCCCTTTACTTATGTTTAAATATAGTAAAAGTGAAAATAACAATAATTCACTCCAGCACTGTAAATAAGTTTAAAATTCAAGTTAGACAGTCACCTGAAGAAGACTTTTGAAAACATTGTGGAAAAGAATAAATTGCTCATTTCTCCTTGTGCCACATGTTTTCTCAACCTGTTAGTATATTAACTGCAATTCTAAAAGGTTTTCAATATTGTTGAAGATTGTAATAGGTGTTCATGAGTTAGTGTTATTTTGGAAAGCATGTCTTATAGTGGCCTATGAATTTTTCAAGTTTAGGACAAAATGGCCTGAGATTTTTTTTACATTTAGGACAGCTGTCTTGAAAGACTGAGTTGCAATCTGAATCACTGTGTAGTTATAAGTGTTTTGCATCAAACCATCAAAATTATATTCTAAAGCATATTGCAGGAGTTGACATTTGATAACATTGTAATAAAAGAAGAAATTGCTCATGATAAGCAAATTCTCCTTTTGCCACAATATTTTCAACTCATTCAATATTTTTTCTTTCATTTAAAGATATTTTCCAAATCTAGACCTACATGATGACAAAGACCTCTGCTGCAGACTTGTTGTATTTATGGAGAGGGGTTAAACTTGACTTCATGAACTCGATCATTCATAGAAAGCGGTTAATTCTTTCTAAGATACGGATGACCTAGCTTATAATGATGTCTAATTCCTTTTTGTCTATGCAGCAGATTAACTGTTGGGGATTATAGAGCACCACCAGGAAGAGCAACTATGCCTCATACATGCATAGGCCTTGTGAAACATCAAGACTTATTATTTTTAGTTTATCCCTTTCCCTCATACAACAATTCTGCAGCAGACAAAAAATTGAAAGTCTCTATAAATGAATGGATAACTTATGACTAAAAGTGGAAAACATTGTGGCAAAAGAAGAAATTGCTCGTTTTGAGCAATTTCTTGTTTTGTCACTATGTTTTCAAAAGCCGTCTGCTGCAGGTGTCAGAAAAAGTGTATATAATGGAAAGGGTTAAAATTATTTATTTTATATCGATTGCGAAACAAGCTTTCAGCTTATATTAATCACACTCGATGTCTGCTTCCTGGAGACTTAACCAGTACGCATCCCGCCCCATTTGTGTAGAAAAACCCAAAAGTCAGAACCCGCTCATCACAGGACTCGGACCGGGGACCTTCGATACGAGAGGCCGACACTCTACCTCGACACCACTGTCTTCCACAATGAATCATATGCAATCAAGTCAATGAATAAAACTTCTGTTCTGTTCTGTTCCTATTCAAAGATCAAGGTCACAGAACTTCGAAATGCCTCATCTGACCAGAATTTGAAATGTGTTTGGGCATTTCTACATATAAAAAAATTCACAATTGCTTTTATTCCCAGATACGTTATTTTTTTCCTACATTTTTTTTGTTTTGTAAAAGCAGACAATTAAAGCCCTTATTGCGCATAGTAAGCCAGTTTATTTTCATTGGCCATAACATTTTCAACTTTCTTCCATAATTATATCTTCAATTGAAGAGATGTTTTATTATAGTTTGCTGCAAACATAGTATGTGTGGGAAAGGGTAAAAGGATGGCAGCAGTATGCAGATGAAAGTTAATTGTTGATATAATTGAAAGAATTAACCCTTTCCCTCTTACGACAATTCTGCAGCAGACGACTTTGAACATATTTTGTCAAAACATGGAAAATTTCTATAGTTGAATGGATAAACTATGACTAAAAGTGGAAAACATTGTGTCAAAAGGAGAAATTGCACGTTTTGTGCAATTTCTTCTTTTGTCACTATGTTTTCGAAAAGCCGTCTGCTGCAGAGGCGTCAAAAGCGTCTATATGAGGGAAAGGGTTAAGATATTTGCACCACAAAGTTTTCCAATGCAAGTAATAAAACAATGAAACGATGGTTATTAATTTAAGTACTAACCTTTTAACCTGCTATGCACACAACCTTTAATTCAAGAGCAAAACACCCCACTAAATATCAATTATTTCAATTATATTGAGAAATTCACTCACTACAAATATCACTCACTAAAATATCACTCACTACAAATATATCAAATTCCACAAGAGGTTTGGGGTAGCATAAAAAAAAAACACTGGGTGATAGGCTTTAAATATTATTGGTTATCCAACCTGGTTTTATTCCCAACACAAAGTGAAGCGGCACTAGATGGGTTCTGAATCTTGCATTGGAAATACTGAATTATTTATTCTTGCCATTAAGGGAGATTTCAATCCATTTCAGTAACAAGGTTTGTGGTGACAGAACTGGTAAAAACTTCTCCTTTCAATTGTTATACTTATGTTCATCAAAGAGTCAACCCTTTCCCTCATACACTTAGTTAAACATATAGAACATCTAGGCAAAAATACAGAAAACTATAAATGAAGATTTATAACTTATATATATATATTGAAATTGCTCTTTATAAGAAGTCATATATGCTGCAGATTTTTTAAATTGTGTCTTTATACAAATGCATCAAAAAGTGTCATACATGCTGGTAAGTTTCTCCTTTTATGACAATGATTTCAACATTTCTGTTATATCACAGCAAATCCATGAAACTTGTAACAGATCCATTTATACTGACACAATGCTTACCCCACAATTCTAGGCGCCATAGGATGGGGAAACTTTAAAGTCTTTGGTAGCTGACCCATCTATGGATAGAACCAGTGTGATCTCCCACACCCGAGGCTACACCATTGAGGACGCCTCTGCAGCAGACGGCTTTTTGAAAACATAGTGACAAAAGAAGAAATTGCACAAAACATGCAATTTCTCCTTTTGCCACAATGTTTTCCACTTTAAGTCATAGGTTATATATCCATTCAATTATAGAGATTTTGTATGTTTTGACCAAAAAAAAAAATCAAAATCGTCTGCTGCAGAATTGTCGTATGAGGGAAAGGGTTAATATATTATATATATGTCAAGTAATTAGTTTTGAACACTTGATAACATTTGCTTGTTGGTGAAATTATGAACATGTATCGTATTCATATGGGCGCATATATTCTACAGATTCTTCAGAGGCTGCTTTCATAATTATTTGAAATATTTTCTCAAGGATTCAACGTGCAATTTCTCCTTTTGCCACAATGTTTTCCACTTTAAGTCATAGGTTATCCATTCAATTATGAAGATTTTCTATTTTTTGACAAAATACGTTCAAAGTCGTCTGCTGCAGAATTGTCGTATCAGGGAAAGGGTTAAATCATCTGTATTTTGAAAAAAGCTACATTCTTGCAAAAACTACAATTTCTTTGGTAGGAATTTTCAGTCCTAAAATGTTACTTTCATTTTGTTACCTCTAACCAACATTATATCGAGGTCTTGGTGTGAAACGGTTGTAACTAAAACCTATTTTGAAAACCCTGGTTTAGGGGCAATTTTGATCCCTTTGTAAACAATGCAACTTTAGGTGCCATTGCTCAGAACGAGCAATGGCACCTAAATTTCCATTGTTTACCAAGAAAAATAATTTAACGATTATAAAGACTTTATGGAGAGGTGATTAACCTTGGTAAAATAAAACCGATTTTAGTTACAACTGTTTCACGCCAAGCCCTCGATATTCGATTTGGAGAAATGCGAAGTAATTTAACCCTTTCCCACATATGAAAAATCTGCAGCACACATTTTTTAAAACAACTACACAAGAGGGCCCATGATGGCCCTGGAATCACTCACCTGTTGTTTTTTTTTCACTTTAGCTATATAAGCCCCGCCCCCCTGGCGGACATAGTTTCCGACCAATCAACTTGGCTTTAAGGAATCTGAAAGTGGGTCACTTAAGGAACATTTCTACAAAATTATTTGAAAATCGGCCCAACACTTTCGGAGAAGAAGATTTTTTAAGTTTTCACTGTAGCCATATAAGGCAAAATAGCCCTGCCCCCCTGGCGGCCATGTTTTTCGACCAATCAATTTGGCTTGAAGGAATCTTATAGAGGGTCATCCAAAGAACATATCTACAAAATGATTTGAAAATCGGCCTGACACTTTCGGAGGAGAAGATTTTTTAAGTTTTCACTATAGCCATAAAAGGCAAAATAGCCCCGCCCCCTGGCGCCCATGTTTTTCGACCAATCAACATGCCTTGAAGGAATCTGATAGAGGGTCATCCAAGGAGCATTTCTACAAAATTATTTGAAAATCTTCCATCCAGTTTGAGAGAAGAAGAATTTTTAAGTTTTTTTCATTTTGTTGCCATGGAAACCAGAATTCTGCATGGATCCCAAACATTTGAAGGAAATCTGGTGAGGTCATTGAGAGGATGCTTTCTGTGAACTTTCATCCCAATTGACCCACTGGTTACTGAGGAGAAGAAGTTGATGCACGACGCACGCCGGACAAAAGGCGATCACAATAACTCACCTTGAGCAAATCTCAGGTGAGCTAAAAATATGGGATACCTCTATTAAGGAAGGTATTATTATTGAATAGACTAGAATCAATATGGCAAAAGGAGAAATTGCTCGTTGCAATGCCCCAATGATTTCAATAGTGATGGGTATCAGAATGTGCCTGGATGTGGGAAAGGGCTAAAGGAAGTTACAGGACTCTCAGAGCTGGTAAAACCTTTAATTGAAGAAAGCTTGGAACTGTTATTGTTATGGTCATTACCATGTTTGATGAAGGGATTGCCCTATAGATTTTATGGTCATAAATGTGTCGTAAACAAGGGATAATCGTATAGACAACCAGGCCGAACCAGTCATTAATGTTTAGAGTCAGCATGACAATGAACCCTTTCTAACACGTAATTCATTGTATTGCGGTTACATGCCATTTTCAACATCATTTCAGTTATATCACAGCGACAGTTCACTTACTCTTGATCCCTGTTTAGCAAACCAGTACTTCTAGACTAGCAAATTCCCGAAACTAATCACTTGCGTGCACACAACAGATTCTTTCTAACATGTAAACACAAAGGTTGACGCTTTTGTAGCGGACAACTTTAAAACCATTTGGGCCAAGATATAATGATAAAATATATCCATTTTTACACAATGTTTTCAACTCTATTAAAAAATGATACTGTCATCTATAGGGACTTTCCATATTTTTGCTTAAAATCTTTTCAAAGTCATCTGTTGCAGATTTGTTGTATGTGAGATAAGGTAAACCCTTTCCTACATGCAGACACTTTCTGAGGCCTCTGCAGCAATCTACTTTTAGAAACATTGTCACAAAAAGAGAAATTGCTCATAACTAGGAATTTCTCCATTTGCCACAATGTTTTAAACTTTATTGATTAGTGTTTCATCTACAGAGAGTTTCTATATTTGACTGAATATTTTCAAAGTTGTTTGCTGCAGATTTGTTGTATGTGGGAAAGGATTTAGAATGTGTGTTAACTTTTTTCTAATACAACCTCCTTTTGGTGACTCATAAAAGACTACAACAGAAGTTTTTTGTTTAGAGGGTCACCCACTGAAATATTTGTGCCAAGTTATCTTTAAATCCAGCCGGTAACTTTTGGAAAAGAAGTATTTTTTAAGTTTTTCCTACACGCATAAAAATTATAAAGAAAACAAGCTCAGCACTGGCCGGCTATGTTTTTCCAACGATCAGAATAATTTTGAACAATCTTGGTTGCCCAAGGAACGTAGAATTGAATTGTTTGAACAACATGGAAAGAGGACGACTACCTTAGAAGAAACATTCCTGTGATTATTTTTTCAAAATTGGTTCATTGATTTAGGAGGAGAAGACTGATATGGAAGGGTATTGTGATGTTACATACGGATAGAAAGACAAAACCCGATGCCAGAGGTTGCGTGATCTCAAAAGCTCACCTCACACTTCATGCTCAGGAGAGCTAAGAAATATCCATCTATAATATAACCAGATGTCCTGTAATAATAAGAGAAGGAAGGGTTACAATTCAGCTCTTTTATCCATAACTTCTCTCTTATTATTAAAGCAAACCCTATGTTGTGGGTACTCAAAAGAATCGTCTCACTGAGACGATTCTTTTGAGTACCCACAACATATGGTTAGAGGGTCAAATAAGGATTTTAGAACATGCAATACGCCCCTTATCTAGAGCTCTGTATAACATTATTAAACGTTAACCTTGTGTTTACCCTTTCCAACATACAGAAGCTTTTTGACACCTCAATAGCAGAACATTTTTGAAAATATTTTTGCAAGAGGGGAAAGTGCTTATTATGATGTCACATTTGCCCTATTGGCAAAAACAAGTGAAATTAACTTTTCTTTAACCCTTTCCCTCATACGAAAATTCTGCAGCAGACGACTTTAAACATATTTTGTCAAAAAATGGAAAATCTCTATAATTGAATGGATAACCTATGACTAAAAGAGAAAAAACATTGTGGCAAAAGGAGAAATTGCTCGTTTTGAGCAATTTCTTCTTTTGTCACTATGTTTTCAAAAAGCTGTCTGCTGCACTCACTCAGGCGTCAGAAAGCGTCTATATGAGGGAAAGGGTTAAACATATTGATTTATTATTCCAAAATGTAAAGCTAAACAAGTCCTTTTTAAAACTTTCCCACATTTAGACACTTTCTGATGCCTCTGCAGCAGACAATTTCTAAAAACATTGTGGCAAAATGAGAAATTGCTACTTTAGCCACAACGTTTTCCACTTTATTCAATAATTGAACATCTTTCAAAATGATTTCAAAGTCATGATCTCTGCAGATTTAATGTATGTGGGAAAGGATTAAAATTTCAGCATCGAAAGTGTTAACACAGAAATGGAGAAGTCTCAGTGCAAAACAAATTGCAAAATACGGACACCTCTAGAGTACCATTACAATTTATAGGTTTAGACAAGTGTTGCATGGTTATCTGTTTCAATGCAATTAAAGGATATTTTTCCAATATCAAGTCAAGTATTTCAATGACAGCGTCACCTTATAATGCACAGATTAGAATGAACCAACCTGACATGAAACAAATCATATGAATATTTATCTATGCAGGTAATCATGTGAAATATGGAAATAAATTCAATTCTTTTAAAATTCCAACTGTTAATAGAAATTTGTTCCAGAAATTTTTAAATATAATATCATTTCAAAATGGAATCCTTATAATTTACACAGAAATATCAAGATCGAAAATACATTTACATTTTAACACAAAAACACTTTTCCACCAGCAAACTCATTTTGACCTTTCCCAAATTTGACACATCTGCAGCAGACAACTTCTAAAAACACTGTGGAACAAGATGCCTGAGAGGTCCCGTATCGTTTCACTGTCATTAAGCAAAAATAAAATCTCCAAACCAGCCATGTCCTGGTGGCCATGTTTTTTGACCAACTACCATGGCTTGAAGGAATCTCGTAGAGTGTCATCCAAGGAAAATTTCTGTTTTCACTAAAGCCAAGGAAAATCGGCCTGACTATTTCTGAGGAGAAGATTTTTAAAGTTTTTACTATAGCTGTACAAGAGAAAGTTGATGCAAAGCATCAATGTCGCCGGAAAAGACTGCATTGATTTATTTTTTAACACACATGTATTCTTGACTTTAATTAGTCTAAACATACACATAATGTTTTCATAAGGACTAATTCCAGGATTTTTGAAATTCCACATAGATCTACGAATTTCAGGATTTATTTTGGTCAGGATTTTGGATGTTTTGTATTTGTCAATAAAACCACAACAAATTAATACATTTTGGGATTTAAATCTACATGCAATAAAAAGCTATTAAATATTTCCATGTTTGAAGCAACAATGAAAACCTTTAAACGCTTAAAACATTGAGAAAACGGTTAAATTGCTGAAGACATGAACTTCCTCCTTTTTAATAATAATTATAATAAATATTTCACAGATGTTAAAATGTTTAAAAAGTAGACCACACTTGAAACAACATATCAGCTAAATTGTTTATCTAAATCGTAATGCAATTAAGAGAAATGCCAGTTGCGAGTCCCATTACTATTTAATAGGTGGCAAGTATGAAGTTAATTGGGTGCGAAAGAGCAGATTTTCTTTATTTCTAAATCTATTGTTTATCAGAGTTCGTTCTTCTCTTAATTTGTTTCAAGCCAAATAATCATTTAATATCACATATATTTAAACATTTAAGTGTGTAATATTAGCTATCTATCTGTAATAAGGTGTTTGAGCATTCTTTCGAAATGTTGACCCTCGATCGTTTCAAAATCGAGTCGTAGTGTCAAACATCGAAGAAAGTGAATAAAACATCAGGCAAAGCGTTATTGCATTCGAGAGAAAAAAGCATTTCTATAGTATCTGTCTTTCTCCTATATTCGACCCATGCACTCGTTTCGTGACGTCTAAGAAATCAATTTGTTGTGCAACATTTTTTGTATGCATAAAAAAGTCACTTTTCTAAGTTTACATTTTACTTCCGGTTACTTCGCTTTGTTTACATTTTGACAATATGAAACTAGGTCACAAACTGAGGAAAAGGCGTTTCGACGTTCACGACCGATACACAGGCTTATATTTGAGACATATTTTCACCAATTATTCTTATTTTTGTTTCTGTTACCAGTTTATGTTGATACTTATCTATTAAAAGGAGAATTCGACGTGATTTTAATATCGATAATCGGCTGCAAGCAGGTGCGCGTATGTAATCAAATTAGACTGTGCGACGTAAAGGTTTGTAGTTATCGCCTTTTGATTACATAGATTATGAAAATAAAGTATCCCAGTCTAGCTAATAGGGACTATTTGTCTTCGTAAATAAAACACAAAAACGTAAATGCCAGTCAAAATAAAGAAACTGCACATACTTAAAACATCGGAATATTTATTTCATTTTAGATGTGTCATAACTTAGTGTTTTTAAACAAACGCAATTGTAATATGTTCAAGACATTTAATTTTTTTTTTTTTTAATAATAACCCCCCCCTCCCATGTGATTTCCGAAAACCTATTAAAAATAGAAGTCGCGGGCTTCTGCCCGGCGACTAATAAGCCATACCCTGTCCCCTGTTGGCCATAGTTTTTGACCAATCAAAATGGCCAGCCAAGGAACATTTCTGCAAAATTATTTGAAAATTAGCCTGACACTTTCGGAGGGGAAGATTTTTTAAGTTTTCACTATATCCATATAAGACAAAATAGCCCCGCCCTCTGGCGGCCATGTTGTTCAACCAATCAACATGGCTTGAAGGAATCTGATAGAGGGTCGGTCACCCAAGGAGCATTTCTACAAAATAATATGAAAATCGGCCCGACACTGTCCCTAATTTGACACATCTTCAGCAGACAACTTCTTAAAACACTGAGGAACAAGAGGCCCAAGAGGGCTATGGTATCGCTCCACTGCCATTAGACAAAATTTAATATCTCCAAACAGCCCAACCCCCTGGTGGCCATGTTTTTAGACCAATCACCATGGCTTAAAGGAATCGCACAGAGTGTCATCCAAGGAAAATTTCTGCAAAATCATTTGAAAATCGGCCACATAGTTTGGGAGGAGAAGATATTTAAAGTTTTCATTAAAGCCAAAGAAAATCTGCCTGATAATGAGGAGAAGATTTTTTAAGATTTTACTATAGCTATATAAGGCAAAATAGTTCCCCTGTTCCCCTGGCGGCCATAGTTTTTGACCAATCACAATGGCTTGAAGGAATCTGATATAGGGTCAGCCTGAAGGAACATTTCTGCAAAATTATTTGAAAATTAGCCTTACACTTTCGGAGAAGATTTTTTAAGTTTTCACTATAGCCATACAAGAGAAAGTTGATGCAAGGCATCAATGTCGCCGGAAAAGACTGCATTGATTTATTTATGTATTCTTGACTTTCCTTAGTCTATTCAAACATTAGGAACGTTGAAATGAAAACAATTGCTTATAAAGTTTATATTCATATCTATACATTAGGGTATCTATAACAAATTAACGAAATGTATACACATTTATCTGGCTTTAATTTAATTTTGCTGTTGTTACTTATTTAAATAATAGTATTCATTCATATAATTTCAATGTTTGTCAATCTTATTCGAATCACAAGGTAAATATCCTGGTATTGCTTTAAAGGGAGGTAATTTGAAGAAAACAAAAGTCTTCAAAAGGAGAAATATATCAGCATTACCGTCTACAGTTTAAATTGTTCTATTGTTTGTGGATTTAAAAATGTTCTTTTTTTCTTATTTCTACATGTACAACGAAATATTGCGGCTTCTCTTTGACGCTTTGCGTCAAACATTCGTCTTGTACTTGTCTAAAATAAAATAATATCACTCGCTTTTTCATATCGAAATGCGCATGCGCGAAAATCGATGTTAAAGGTCACGAAACTACACAACAGAATAGGGTCTATATTTAGCTTAGAAACAGTTCCTACTTTAGATATTCATGGATTAACATTATTAAATGAATTCTACACAAATCAAGACATCTCTTTGAACATGAAAACAACATTTAGTAAGTTAAAATTGCTATTAAAAGGAGAATCCGAAATTGACCTCAATGATGACACATAAGAGTCTGCATTAGGGGGTGTTGGTTCACGTCTTGAAGGGACCACTTTTGTCTTCGTAAATAAGACAAAAAACTTAAATGCGAGTGAAATAAAAAAAACTGCAAACATTAAAAAATCGGAATATTTATTTCATTTTAGATGTGTCATTTATTAGTGTTCGTAAACAACCACAATTGTAATATGTTCAAATCATCTAGATTTGTTTCTTTCTAATAATAAGCCGCCCTCCCATGTGATTTCCGAAAAGCTATTAAAAATAGAAGTCGCGGGCTTCTGCCCGGCGACTAATAAGACAAAATAGCCCTGCCCTCTGGCGGCCATGTTGTTCAACCAATCAAAAAGGCTTGAAGGAATCTGATAGAGGGTCACCCAAGGAACATTTCAACAAAATAATTTGAAATTGGCCTGACACTTTCAGAGCAGAAAACTTTTTAAGTTTTAACTATGCCTATAAGACAAAATAGCCCCACTCTCTGACCAATCAACATTGCCTGAAGGATTCTAATAGAGGGTCATCCAAGGAACTTTTCTACAAAATTATTTGAATATTGACAGTTTGGGAGGAGAAGAATTTTAAAGTTTTTTCTTTTGGTTGCCATGGAAACCAGAATTTTTTATCCAAAACATTTGAAGGAATTTAGGACAGGACATTGACATTGCTTCCTATGAAGTTAGGGAGAAGTTGTTTGAAGCAAAATGTTGACGCACACATGCATGCATGCATGCACGCACAACGGACAATTCGCCATGACATAAGCCAGTCAGGTCAAAAAGGAGAAATTGTCCATAATGAGCAATTTCTACTTTTGCCACAATGTATTACTTTCTTCAATAATTAGTCGCCGGGCAGAAGCCCGCGACTTCTATTTTTAATAGGTTTTCGGAAATCACATGGGAGGAGGAGTTAGTTATTAGAAAAAAACAAATTTAAATGTCTTAAACATATTACAATTGCGTTTGTTTAAAAACACTAAGTTATGACACATCTAAAATGAAATAAATATTCCGATGTTTTAAGTATTAGTAGTTTCTTTATTTTGACTCGCATCTCTTTTTTGGGGGTTTTATTTACGAAGACAAAACCGTCCCCATGAGACTTGCAGCAAGCAGACTGTTTTGTGTCAATATCAAGTAAAATTCACGTCGAATTCTCCTTTAAAATAGCAATCTTAATTTACTGAATGTTATTTTCATGTTCAAAGAGATGTCTTGATTTGTGAGGAATTCATTTTATAATGTTTATCCATGTATATCTAAAATATGAACTGTTTCTAAGCTAAAACTGTTGATCGCGTAACTCGCGAATACCAACTGCGTAGATCAATCTCCTTTGCAGAGAGCAGCTCTTTACACTCACTTACAAATAGTAAATTATAGGTGATTTAAAATGTTTATTTGGTTCAAAACAAATGAAGAAAAGAACAAACCGAGATAAAACTGGTTTTAATAGAAAAATGACTTTGAACGAACACTCTCTGCCTATAAAGAGAGTTTCAAGAACGACACCTCTGCGAAGAAGAATGTAGGTCACGAATCGGGTCTTTCGTACAAAATTATTTCGTCCTTGACAATTTTAAATGTGTCTTATTTGTAAATATTGGATTAAATTTCATCCTTTGTTAAGGTATGATATAATTAGGATGCCAAGCTAATATCATTTTGAGAAAAAGAGAAAACTCATGTCTTCAGCGATTTAACCCTTATCTCATTGTTTTAAAAGTAAATTGCTGCAAAGGTGTCCAATGTTGACTTTAATAGGGGAAACATAAAATGACGTGCTATTGCATGCAAATCTTAAATTGTCTGTTTTGTGGTTTTATTGATAAATGATAGAATTCAAATATTCTGACAAACATCTTGAAAAGTGTATGTGGAATTCACAAATCTTATAATTATTCCTTAATGAAAGCACTGTATAGGGTTAGACTAAGACTAATGATTGTCAAGATTACTCATTTCCATTACTGTGTATGATCAATAATTAGTTGGCTGTGTGTATGGTCAACCTACTTTAGAATGGAGATTGATCATAAACAATGAAAGGCTTCAATTATCATTCACTTCGTTGACAAAACAATGCAAGTTATGACACATTTTCACTTGACCCCGCCCCTGATGTTCCAATATGCCCCTCAGTTGATAACTGTTTATTCAACTACTATAATGTTAGTGTTATGCATAACTGCAGTATGCATTTCCGGCGACATTGATGCGTTGCATCAACTTTCTTTTGTTACACATATATTTTAAGAGCTTTTCCATCTGCTGCAGATTTGTTGTATGTCAGGGAAAGGGTTTAATAAGTAAAATAAACTATCCCCAATATTAACGCTTTCTGGCAGAAGGAGAAATTGCTCATGACGAGCAATATCATTTAAAAAAAAGAGACTTTTTAATAATCTTGCCTGGCTATTTTCTGTGGTTTGTATAGTATATTAATAAGTTAACCCTTTTCCTCATACGACAATTCTGCAGCAGACGACTTTGAACATATTTTGTCAAAACATAGAAAATCTCCATTATTGAATGGATAACCTATGACAAAAAGTGGAAAATATTGTGGTAAAAGGAGAAATTGCACGTTTTGTGCAATTACTTCTTTTGTCACTATGTTTTCAAAATGCCGTCTCCTGCAGAGGCGTCGGAAAGCGTCTATATGAGGGAAAGGGTTAATGGGTTACCAGTAACTGTTTACCTAAAACATATTTGAACCCTCCCTTTCTCACATATAGCTGCTTTCTGACACCTTTGCAGCAGATGACTTTTAAAAACAGTGTGACAAGTAGAGAAAATGCTCAAAACAAGTAGTTTCTCCTCTTCAATGTTCTGAACTTTTTCCAGTAATTATATATACCTTCATATGTAGTGATTTTCTGTGCTAGTGCCTAAATGCCTTCAAAGTCGACTGCTGCAGATTTGTTGTATGTGGGAAGTGGTTATGTGTAAACATCTGAGCAAAAATATGTTACATCTGTAAAGATTTGGAACTCTATTTTGATACAGAGTTTGAAACATTGTGGGAAAAGGAGTAATTGCTCATGTTGAGCAATATCTCCCGATTTCAACAATGTTTTTAAAATTTATCTGCCGTCGAGTTTTTTGCATTAAGGGAAGATTCAAATTGAATTCAAAGTAGGATCATCAATTCTCATCTGTGAAAACACAGATAAGACAATTGGCTATATATCACATATATTAATTGATTGAATAATTCCTGACTTTGGCAACTTTTAAACTTCAGAAGCCCTAGCTGCAGATGAATTTATAATATATTGTGGGAAAGGAAAAGTTGATAAAGAATGTCATACTTTTTTCGATTTTGAACTACTTCCAATTTATCCAGATTCTAATGCTGTATTTGCTTTTGTATTATCCATGTGTTTAAAGCAAGCTAGCAACTCTAAAGTATCACTGTATTAAGCATTGAATAAATACTTACATGCAATGTTTAAGATTGAAATAATAATTGCTTATATATTTAAGTCTTAGACCTCACAGGAAATCTCTCTAAAATTTTAAAAGTACATTTTTAGAATAGAGTAGAAAACACTGTTGGAAAAAAGGATCCTGTTTCATTAAATTTTTCAATTCATCTTCTGCAAATATTTCAAACTGCTTATGCATGTGATTAAGGGATAAACAGCAAAACACTGACATCCTCTCAACAAATTAATACAAGACCCCATTCCAGGCACAACACATCAGTTCAATTTAACAGCATTTCTCTATTCTTTGAATTAAAACATTTCCCATGAAACTTAACCCTTTCCAACTTTTAGACGCACCTACAGCAGACAACTTTTAAAATCATTGTGACAAAAGGAGAAATTGCTCATCTAATGATGAGCAATTTCTCCTTTTGCCACAATGTTTTCAACTCCGTTCAATAAATATTCTTTATATACTTTCATTTCCCAAGACTTTCCTTATTTTTATTTAGATGTTTTCAAAGCCGTCTGCTGCAGAGATGTTGTAAGTGGGAAAAGGTTAAACTACACTAACATTTATCGACATGCAGATGCATTTAAATGAAACTTGCTTTTAATTTAATAAGCAATTTCTCCTTTTGCCAAATTTAATGTCTTCAATAACAAGTAACTGGAGGATTGCAAGCAATACCATAGTCCCCTACCGGTTTGCACTTTTGAGTCTGTTTCTGTTGTCATAGCAACCCAATGTTTAGGTATATCAAGACAATAAAGTATGAAAATAAAGAAAGGGAAATAACTCAAAAATTAGGGAAGCAAGAGTTATGGTTCATGTGCACTGCACTCCCCCTTGATACGATGTATTCATGTGTGAAATTTCATAGCCATAGCTAGTATAGTTATGGAGATATGCTCCGGACAAAAATCAAGTATGAAAATAAAGAAAGGGAAATAACTCAAAAATTAGGCAAGCAAGAGTTATGGTTCATGTCCACTGCACTCCCCCTTGATACGATGTATTCATGTGTGAAATTTCATAGCCATAGCTAGTATAGTTATGGAGATATGCTCCGGACAAAAATCAAGTATGAAAATAAAGAAAGGGAAATAACTCAAAAATTAGGCAAGCAAGAGTTATGGTTCATGTCCACTGCACTCCCCCTTGATGAGATGCATCCATGTGTGAAATTTCATAACCATAGCTAGTACAGTTTTGGAGATATGCTCCGGACAAAAATCAAGTATGAAAATAAAGAAAGGGAAATAACTCAAAAATTAGGCAAGCAAGAGTTATGGTTCATGTCCACTGCACTCCCCCTTGATACAATGTATTCATGTGTGAAATTTCATAGCCATAGCTAGTATAGTTATGGAGATATGCTCCGGACAAAAATCAAGTATGAAAATAAAGAAAGGGAAATAACTCAAAAATTAGGCAAGCAAGAGTTATGGTTCATGTCCACTGCACTCCCCCTTGATGAGATGCATCCATGTGTGAAATTTCATAACCATAGCTAGTACAGTTTTGGAGATATGCTCCGGACAAAAATCAAGTATGAAAATAAAGAAAGGGAAATAACTCAAATATTAGGCAAGCAAGAGTTATGGTTCATGTCCACTGCACTCCCCCTTGATACAATGTATTCATGTGTGAAATTTCATAGCCATAGCTAGTATAGTTATGGAGATATGCTCCGGACAAAAATCAAGTATGAAAATAAAGAAAGGGAAATAACTCAAAAATTAGGCAAGCAAGAGTTATGGTTCATGTCCACTGCACTCCCCCTTGATGAGATGCATCCATGTGTGAAATTTCATAACCATAGCTAGTACAGTTTTGGAGATATGCTCCGGACAAAAATCAAGTATGAAAATAAAGAAAGGGAAATAACTCAAAAATTAGGGAAGCAAGAGTTATGGTTCATATGCACTGCACTCCGCATTGATGAGATGTATCCACATATGGAATTTCATAGCCATAGCTAGTACAGTTTTGGAGATATGCTCCGGACAAAAATCAAGTATGAAAATAAAGAAAGGGAAATAACTTAAAAATTAGGCAAGCAAGAGTTATGGTTCATGTCCACTGCACTCCCCCTTGATACGATGTATTCATGTGTGAAATTTCATAGCCATAGCTAGTATAGTTATGGAGATATGCTCCGGACAAAAATCAAGTATGAAAATAAAGAAAGGGAAATAACTCAAAAATTAGGCAAGCAAGAGTTATGGTTCATGTCCACTGCACTCCCCCTTGATGAGATGCATCCATGTGTGAAATTTCATAACCATAGCTAGTACAGTTTTGGAGATATGCTCCGGACAAAAATCAAGTATGAAAATAAAGAAAGGGAAATAACTCAAAAATTAGGCAAGCAAGAGTTATGGTTCATGTCCACTGCACTCCCCCTTGATACGATGTATTCATGTGTGAAATTTCATAGCCATAGCTAGTATAGTTATGGAGATATGCTCCGGACAAAAATCAAGTATGAAAATAAAGAAAGGGAAATAACTCAAAAATTAGGCAAGCAAGAGTTATGGTTCATATCCACTGCACTCCCCCTTGATGAGATGCATCCATGTGTGAAATTTCATAACCATAGCTAGTACAGTTTTGGAGATATGCTCCGGACAAAAATCAAGTATGAAAATAAAGAAAGGGAAATAACTCAAAAATTAGGGAAGCAAGAGTTATGGTTCATATGCACTGCACTCCGCATTGATGAGATGTATCCACATATGGAATTTCATAGCCATAGCTAGTACAGTTTTGGAGATATGCTCCGGACAAAAATTTGCCGGACTGACTGACTGACTGACTGACTGACAGATGGACTGACTGACTGACTGACAGATGGACTGACGGACGGAGTGCAAACCTAATAGTCCCCTTCGGCACGCCGGTAGGGGACTAATAAATATTTGTTAATTGATCCAATAATTATAGTTTCCTTTGAAAAGATCTTTTATAGTTTTGCCTTATTGTTTTCAATGTTTTCTGCTTTAGATATGTTGTATGTGGGAAAGTGTACAATTGTTTTTCCTTTTTAAACCAGAATAAACAATTTCCTCCGTTTCCCACCATGTTTTCTACTCTTAATTACCATTTAATAACAGTGTGTGTCCAGATTAAGCATTTACTGTTCAACTGTGTATTCAGTTTCATTTCCAAAAATAATTGAGAAAGAGGATACCTTCTACTGGTCTCTAAAGTGTTCAAGAAAGAATTTTTGTTTTCATTTTCAATTTGTAAATTTAAAATATCATTTAAGGTATAGTCAAACCTGTGCTACTAAAGACCACCTTTGTATAGCAATTCCCTGTCTAAAGCAACCACACTTTTAATTTCCCAAAAACTAATTTGTGCATAAATGACCCTGCAATTAAGACCACCTGTTAACAAAGACCAAATTGGTGCACAGTCTTTAAACACAGTTTGACTGACATTTATCCACATATCTGAGTAGCAGACAAGTCTGAAAAGATTTAGGCAAAAACATGGAAAATGTCTCTAAAGGAAAGTATAATTATTGTTAGAGTTTGAAAAATTGTAGATATATAAATTGGTCAATATCGAAAATTTCTCCATTTGCTATGCTGTTTTTAAAGTCATCTGTAGAAATGCATATAAATGGGTATGTATGTGGGAAAGAGCTAACCCTTTCCCTCATAAAGGCTCTTTCTGACACTTTTACAGCAGATGACTATTGCACAAAACAAGCAACTTCTTCTTTTGTAACAAATGCTTTCAACTCTATCCAATGGTTATACCTTCAGTATAAGAGAGTTTGTACACTTCTGCCTAGATGTTGTCAAACTTGTCTCCTGCAGATTTGATGTATGGGGGAAAAAAGAAATGTTTGTTGGGGAAAGCCATATAAGCTTCCTCCGACTTGTCAAACTAAATCCTTTTCCCCAGGGGCAGTTCCTCAGAGTCTGACAGCTCTGTCAAATCTCCTTCATGTCATCAATGCCATGGGCACTACATCAGGCATAAAAGGTATTTAACCCTTTCCCATCAGCAGACGCATTTTGATGCATCTGTAGCTGAGTCAACTTTATAACACTTTGTGACAAAAGTAAAATGAGCTCATTATGAGCATTTGCTCCATTTGCTACACTGCATTTAAATCTATTCAATGACAAACTTTGGTATAATAAATTTCACCAAGATGTTGTAGCATTTTTGTTTAATGTGGTACTGCAAAAAACCCATCAGGCTTAAAAGGGTTTATTGTTGCTTTTTAGTTTTTGTATCACAAAATCCATCTTAGCATCCCTAGAAGTATTTAATTGGTCGACACAACAAGACGACATTGTGTTTTTGAAACACAAATGCCCCAACAGGCAACAACAAAAGAAAGTCAAAAGTCAATGTCAAGGTCAGAAGATAAAGATTTTTTGTATATTATCTACAGCAGACCACTTTTGAAACTCTATTCAAGAATTATTATATTTGTATTTATAGAAATTACAACATTGCTGCCTTTTCAAAGTCGTCTGCTGCAAATTTGTGGAATGTGGGAAACGGGTATTAGTTGTACATTCATTTATAGAGAGTTTCTATATTTTTGCAGAGATGTTTTCAAAGTCATCTGCTGCAGATTATTTTAACCCTTTCCCTCATATAGACGCTTTCTGACGCCTCTGCAGCAGACGGCTTTTTGAAAACATAGTGACAAAAGAAGAAATTGCACAAAACGTGCAATTTCTCCTTTTGACACAATGTTTTCCACTTTTAGTCATAGGTTATCCATTCAATTATAGAGATTTTTTATTGTTTGACAAAATATGTTCAAAGTCGTCTGCTGCAGAATTGTCGTATGAGGGAAAGGGTTAATATGAGAAATAGGTCTCAGACAATGTGAATCCTGACTACTACCATTTATTTTAACCCTTTCCCACAAAGGGACGCTTTCTGGTATCTCTGCAACAGACAATTTTTGTGGCGATTGGTTGACAATCGCCACAGTGCTACCAAAACAACAACAACGAAAAAAAAATTATATAGTCGTATTTGAACAATCGGTTGGATATTTCTGCAAAGGCAATTTACTCACTTCCGTTAAACCGCCATATATATATATAGTTCCATCAGTGATGCAGGCACACGATTAATAATGATAATGTTAGTGCTACTTTGATACCGGATTGGTACTAATATTTGAGATTTATCGAGAAAATATCTAAATAGAGTTAAACTATTTACATATTATCTTTCTTCATGTTTGGGCGGATAATAAATATCATCGGGCGTCTTGGGTACGCTATGCAGAGTATCATGATACTCCTGTGCCTCGTTTTATTTTTACTGTAGTCAACCGTAACCTTTTGACCTTTAACCTGATTCGGCAGGAGTTGGTTGTACTCTGATTATCTTCGTCATGATTTGGCAGATAATAAATATCATTGCGCGTTCTGCCTTGCAAATAACGACAACTCTGGTGATACTCAAATCTGGAAATTCCAAAAGGTTCTATAAATAGCTCGCGAGACCAAAAACCAGAAAAGCTTGTAAATCTCAATATTATAAACGCTTTATTTTGTACTTGTTTAAATATATGAAAGCGTCTAGATAATAAGACTGGTTTACAAAGGTTTAAAGGACACACGATGGCAGTGTGTACACACGTTATGTATACACGTCTGCACGTTCTAGAGTCAATTAGCAATCAATGCTGACAGTGTAGCCTAATTGAGTTTGAAGATCTAGCATTATAATATATGCCTATATTTTCATAAATTAAACAGTTTGGCAAATAGTGAAATTGTGCTTTTGGAGCATGTTTTGTGTTTGTTTTTGCACTCACATTATTCGAAGCAGTTTAACAACCTCAGAGACATATAAATACACTGTGACAACCCTCAATCATGCAATGTGAAGGGACTAAATTGAACAGACCTGTTTAATATCGGACATAATTGAAACAAACACCAAACTAATGGATACTGTTTTCTCTCCTTTCTTTAGTCATTTCTAAAGTGTAAAATATATTTTATCTTAATATGGCCTAACGACCTGGTGATAAACATGTGATTACCCAAACAATTTAGATTACAAATAGTCATTCTAATGAGCTAGAACGGTAGTCTATCGAATACCAACTAGATTTTTCATAACTTTGGAATGGCCTAATTTTGAACACATCATGACCAATTTCAGAACGTAACTAAATAATCACCAAGACAACATTCTGGCAAACTAACATTATTCTACTGTCAAAAGATGCAGGGTTGATACATTCTCAAATATACCCGCACCAGAGTCATCGCAAGCCCTACACCGATATACTGCTTGTTACTTTGCAGGATTTTCCATACGATCGCCACTACAGTGCCATTGGCGCTTTGATTAAATATTGTGGCAAAAGAAGAAATTGCTCATGATGAGCAAATTCTTCCTTTGCAGCAGTTTTTCAACTCTTTTCAGTTATATAACACTTTCATTTTTGAGGCTTTCCATATTTTAACCCAGATGCTTTGAAAGTAGTCTGCTGTAGATTTGTTGTATGTGGGAAAGGGTCAAAACCTTGGTATGACCCAGTCAAGGTGTGATATTGGGGTGGGACATCATCACTGGAGAAATCTTTCTGTGCAGAATGTGTCTGTAACAAATACAGGCATACATGTGTGTTACAGTCATGTGAGTTACAGCTTAACAACCAGTCATGTGAGTAACCGTTTATCAATTATAGTCATGTGCTTTACAGCTTAACAACTAGTCATGTGAGTAAGCACTTATTAACTACAGTCATGTGCATTACAACTTAACAACTACAGTCATGTGAGTAACCGCTTATCAACTACAGTCATGTGAGTAATTGCTTATCAACTAGTCATGTGAGTAACCACTTATCAACTACAGTCATGTGCTTTACATCTTAACAACTACAGTCATGTGAGTAATAGATAAGGTTCGTTTTATCGTTTTAACGAATTCATTTTCAAGAAAAAGCAGCAGATGACTTGTTAAAAGTTTAACAGTTGACAGTTACACAATTTACAGTTTTTTAAAAGTTGGAACACAAAAATAAAACCAAAAACTAAATCTAATTTCATACAGAAAGGTCACTTAGGGAAAACAGGTAAGTTTTATCAGAAAACTGTTCAATTATTGACATGATTATAAAATAATAAAATCTGACTTTCAGGATTTGAAAAATAGAAAAAACTAATTGATACCTTTTGGCTGTATAAAAAAACTAATTGCTCGAAAAAACTTGTAGTGAAAACTATTTGATTCAAAAATTTATCTGTAGCTCTGACTGTCATGTGTTACAGCTTTAACACATACACTTACGCGAGTAAAGCTAAACAAATACAGATATGTGAGGTACAGCTTACAAAATTCAGCCATTTGAGAAACAGCTTAACAAAAACAGCCTTGTGTGGGTTACAGCTTTACAATTACAGCCCTGTGATTTGCCACTTAACAAATACAGCCAGTTACAGCTTAAAACAAGGAATCAGTGGAACCGAATGATGCTCCCCATTAGGGCTTTATCAAGTGATAATAGGCATTGTCTGATAGAACTACCTTTAACTAGTGATCATACCTGCAAATTAGTAGCATAAATTTGTACAGATATATTATTTGTTTTATTTGTTATTTCATTGTTGTGTAAAGGAAAACTTCCGATGATCCATTGCCATATTTCATTGTCGTGTAAAGAACCTTTCAATTTCTTAACACATATGCAAAATAGTTGTCCATTATTAGTCGCCGGGCAGAAGCCCGCGACTTCTATTTTTAATAGGTTTTCGGAAATCACATGGGAGGAGGAGTTATTATTAGAAAAAAACAAATTTAAATGTCTTGAACATATTACAATTGCGTTTGTTTAAAAACACTAAGTTATGACACATCTAAAATGAAATAAATATTCCGATGTTTTAAGTATTAGTAGTTTCTTTATTTTGACTCGCATCTCTTTGTTTGGGGTTTTATTTACGAAGACAAAACCGTCCCCATGAGACTTGCAGCAAGCAGACTGTTATGTGTCAATATCAAGTAAAATTCACGTCGAATTCTCCTTTAAAATAGCAATCTTAATTTACTGAATGTTATTTTCATGTTCAAAGAGATGTCTTGATTTGTGAGGAATTCATTTTATAATGTTCATCCATGCATGTATATCTAAAATATGAACTGTTTCTAAGCTAAAACTGTTGATCGCGTGACTCGCGAATACCAACTGCGTAGATCAATCTCCTTTGCAGAGAGCCGCATAGGTGATTTAAAATGTTTATTTGGTTCAAAACAAATGAAGAAAAGAACAAACCGAGATAAAACTGGTTTTAATAGAAAAATTACTTTGAACGAACACTCTCTGCCTATAAAGAGAGTTTCAAGAACGACACCTCTGCGAAGAAGAATGTAGGTCACTAATCGGGTCTTTCGTACAAAATGATTTTGTCCTTGACAATTTTAAATGTGTCATTTAATTCCCTAAAGGCATATTGCTTCCGATCTGCATATTGTTATGCATCATTGACACAAGGGCGCTCATCATAATATAATTTTAAAACATGAGTAGTTTGTTATTTTCATTATAAAAAAGGAAGGAAAGAATTACAATAAATTAACATGTTGTAGGGCTCAGTTTAGGTTCGAAATTAAGTTTTAATTATAAAACAATTTCAATGAGATTTAACTGTTTAGCTGATATTATATTTGGAAGGTGGTCTTATTTGTAAATATTGGATTACATTTCATCATTTGTTAAGGTATGATATAATTAGGATGCCAAGCTATAATATCATTTTGAGAAAAAGAGAAAACTCATGTCTTCAGCGATTTAACCATTATCTCATTGTTTTAAAAGTAAATTGCTGCAAAGGTGTCCAATGTTGACTTTAATAGGGGAAACATAAAATGACGTACTATTGCATGCAAATCTTAAATTGTCTGTTTTGTGGTTTTGTTGATAAATGATAGAATTCAAATATTCTGACAAACATCTTGAAAAGTGTATGTGGAATTCACAAATCTTATAATCATTCCTTAATGAAAACACTGTATACATACAAAGACTAATGATTGTCAAGATTATTCATTTCCATTACTGTGTATGATCAATAATTAGTTGGCTGTGTGTATGGTCAACCTACTTTGGAATGGAGATTGATCATAAACAATGAAAGGCTTCAATTATCATTCACTTCGTTGACAAAACAATGCAAGTTATGACACATTTTCACTTGACCCCGCCCCTGATGTTCCAATATGCCCCTCAGTTGATAACTGTTTATTCAACTACTATACTGTTAGTGTTATGCATAACTGCAGTATGCATTTCCGGCGACATTGATGCGTTGCATCAACTTTCTCTTGTATTTATATAATACAAAAAACAGACTTCATTAGAGTACATTATATTTACATAATACAGACTTCATTAAAATAAAATAATAACAAGAGGCCCATGAGGGCCTATGCTCTACTGGGATGGTTCTTTGGTCATTTTCAATCCAGAGCATGTATGTATGGTGAAGATCGGATAGTAAATGGAGGCTCTATTGTGTTCAGAAGCTGTACTATAGAAATTTTGAAAATTTCAAGGGCCATAATCCAGTCACGCAAGAGCACATATGGCTGGTTTTCAAAAGGAACCAAGCTCTCATCAATATTTAACTACTATCTAAGTTTGGTGAAGATCAGAGATTAAAATGGAGCCTCTATTGTGTTCACAAGCTCTATTATAGCAATTTTGACAATTTCAATGGCATAATCCAGTCTTGCATGGGCTGATCTGGCTGGTTTGCAAAAGGAACCGAGCTCTCATCAATATTTCACTACTATCTAAGTTTTGTGAATATCGGATAGTAAATGGAGGCTCTATTGTGTTCACAAGCTGTATCATAGCAATTTTGACAATTTCAACGGCCATAATCCAGTCATGCAAGGGCACGTCTGGCTGGTTTTCGAAAGGAACTGAGCTCTCATCAATATCTAACTACTATTTGGGTTTGGTGAAGATAGGATAGTAAATGGAGCCTCTATTGTGTTCACAAGCTATATTATAGCAATTTTGAAAATTTCAAGGACATAATCCAGTCTTGCATGGGCGGATCTAGCTGGGTTGCGAAAAGAACCGAGCTCTCATGGGTATCTAACTACTTTATAAGTTTGATGGAGATACAATCAAAACTGAAGACTTTATCGCGTTCACAAGCTGTATTATAGCAATTCTGACAATTTCAAGGGCCATAATCCAGTCTTGCCTGGCCGGATCTGGCTGGTTTGTGAAGGAACAAGGCTCTCATGGATACCTAATTACTGTATAAGTTTGGTGAAGATCAGATAATAAATGGAGCCTCTATTGTGTTCACAAGCTCTATTATAGCAATTTTGACAATTTCAAGGGCCATAATCCAGTCTTGCATGGGCGGATCTGGCTGGTTTGCGAAAGGAACCGACCTCTCACGGATATTTAACTACTGTATAAGTTTGATTGAGATACAATCAAAACTGAAGACTGTATCGCGTTCACAAGTAATTGTTTACAGACGGACGCACAGACGACGGACACCACGCCACGGCATAAGCTCTTCTGGCCTTTGGCCAGTAGAGCTAAAAACAAGCGAGTTAATTTTTATCATTTATTATAGAATAATGGTTCTTGTGTAATGCACTTCCTCTCTTAAATATCTCTATACATTTCAAGTTTCATCGAAATATCTTTAGTACTTTTCGAATTATGGTCCTGACATGGAAATATAAAGTCTAACAAGGGAGATAATTTTAGATTTATATTCAATGCAAATAAAGTGTGACGGACGGAGCATAAAAACAGCCATGTGTGGGTAACAGCTTAACAAATACAGTCATGTGAGTTACCGTTTAACAATTAAATGTATGCAAATTTGAGCTGAACAACTACAGTCATGTGAGTCACAGCTTAACAAATACAGTCATAGGAGTTACAGCTTGTAAAACAGCCATGTGAGTTACAAGTTAACAAATAAAGCCACTGGAGTTACCGCTTAACAAATACAGCCACAGTTACAGCTTAACAAAAACAGCCACAGTTACAGCTTAACAAAAACAGCCACAGTTACAGCTTAACAAATACAGCCACAGTTACAGCTTAACAAAAACAGCCATGTGTAGGTCACAGATTGACAAATACAGTCATGCGAGTTTAGACTTAATAAATACAGCCATATGAGGTATAGCTTAACAAAAACAGTCATGAGAGGTTCAGCTTTACAAATTCAGTCACACTTACAGCTTAACAAAAACAGCCATGTATGGATTACAGCTTAACAAATACAGCCATGTGGGTTACAACTTAACAAATCCAGTTATGAGGGTTACAGCTAAACAGATACAGCCATGAGAGTTCGAGCCTAACAAGTACAGCCATATAAGTTACAGCTTCTCAAACAACCCCCCACCAAAGGTTACAGCTTGACATAGCCTGTCATGTGGGTTACAGCTAAACAGATACAGCCATATGAGTAAGATTAACAAATGCAGTCATGAGAGTCACAGCTTAACACATACAGACATATAAGTTAGAATCATAAATGCAGTCATGAGAGTTACAGCTAAACAAATACAGACATATGAGTTATAGTAGGTTCTACGAATACCGTGTTATCACGCATACCAAGGTAAACACAAAACCGGTGTTTTCTATGTTGCGCGTGCACAACCGGATGTCGTATGATTTCATCAGGAAACCCCGTTATCCCTACTTTCAAATGCTACAATATTTTTTTTCAAAAAATCAATATTCGCAGAAATTACGACACATCATGATTGTTACCCATAATAAAAAGGAAATCCTACATGCCCTGATCCCTCACCAACAAAAACATCATTTTTTTAAGTAGAAAACCTGTTGTTGATTTTTTTTCTTTCACATTTGAACATGTTGTCTATTAGCTGCTTATGACATCATAGGAATTTTAAGTCACATGATTACATTCCATGAAGTTTTCTAGACTATAGAAAACATGGAAGAAATTATATATAAGGACCAAAATTCTAAAAAATGTTTTTGTATTTTTGGCCTGTATGTTTGTGGTGGTTATAAATTCTAACATTTGCTATTTTTAAACTTCTAAATCATATACTGTGATTACAAAAATTAAGGATATTATTATAAGGACTACAAAAATAACAAAGAAATGGTTAATTTTTGGAAAATATGATAAAATTGTGCCAATAAGAAAATTTAACAAATTGATTCTGAAAATATTGTGTAAATAAGTTCATAGTTTGGAACAGTTAATAAATTAACATTTCAATTAAATATAATTGTTCTAGTGACAAATGTTTTATAGGATAATCATTTTCACATTAAATCTCACAATCTTGTAAAGATTTGATACAACAGGACCACCATACTAATGCTTTTTGTAATTACACCGATGAGTGATTGCCTCCCTTGAAAGTCAATTTCAAAATGGCTGTGGATGGACTTGATTTTTGGAACTTTGCACAGAAGTGAATGATTATTTTGTGTAAGTAAATTAACAAGGACATAATATTATAAAGGAACGAGTGACACTGGATATAATTTACAGTTAAGATTGCTTTATTATTTTTTTTTTAAAAAAAACGTAAGTACACCGATAATAGGGAGTCCCATGCATCCTACAGCTTAACAAAACCCAGCCACATGGGTTACAGCTTAACAAATACATTCATATGAGTTAGATTAACAAATGCAGTCATGAGAGTTAAAGCATTACAGCAACAATTATGTGAGGTATCAATTTATAAAAACAGTCATGTGAGTTACAGCTTAACCAATACAGCCATATGTGGGTCAAAGCTTAAGGAGGCAGCTTAACAAATATAGTCATTTGAGAGAAAGCTAAACAAATACAGTCATGCAAGTTACAGCTTAACAAATATATACCCAAATGTGGGTTACAGCTTAAGAACTACAATCATGTGAGAGAGTTTAACAAATAGAGTCATTTGAGTTACCACTTAATAAAACCAGTGAGTTACAGCTTAAGAACTACAGTCATTAAGAGTTGCTGTTTAACAAATATGGAGCCATATAATTTATGTGCTGACAGCTTAACAAAAACAGTCATGAGAGTTACAGCTTTACAGATACAGTCATGTCGGTTTCAGCTTAACAAATACAGCCATATGAGGTACAGTAATGTTAGTTACAGCTTAACAAAACAACCATATGCGGTTAACAGTTGTGTGAGTTAAAGCTTGACAAATACAGCCATGTGAGTTACAGCTTAACAAATACAACCATATAATTATGTGGGTTACAGCTTCAAAACTACAATCATGTGAGTGACAGTTTAAGAATTAGTCATGATAGTTACAGCTTTACATATACAGTCATGCAAGTTACAGCTTAACAAATACGGCTATATGTGTGGGTTGCAGCTTAACAAATAGTCATGTTAGTTACAGCTTTACAGATACAGTCATGTGAGTTCCAGCTTAACAAATACAGCCATATTATTGCTTAATATAATAGTCATGTGAGTTACAACTTTACAAATACAGACATATGTGGGTTACAGCTTAGTTTAAACTTATTTATTTTACATCGATTGCAAAACAAGCTTTTAGCTTATATTAATCACGCTCGATGTCTGCTTCCTGGATACTTAACCAGTACTCGCGCCGTTTGTGTGGAAAAATCCCAAAGTCAGGCCCGTTCATCACGGGACTCGAACCAGGGACCTTTGATACGAGAGGCTGATGCTCTACCTCTGTACCACTGTCTTCCACGGGTTACAGCTTAAGAACTACAGTCATGTGAGAGACAGCTTAACAAATGAGTTATCTCATAATATAACATCCAATGTCAGTTACAGCTTAACAAATACAGATATATGTGGGTTTGAACCTAAGAACTACGTACAGTCATGTGAGGGAGAGCTTAACAAATACAGTCATGTGAGTTACAGCTTAATAAAAAAAAAAATCAGTGAGTTACAGCTTTACAAATACAGCCATATATGGGTTACAGCTTAACAAATACAGACATATGTGGGTTACAGCTTTACAAATAAAATATGTGAGTTACAGTTTCACAAATAAAATATGTGAGTTACAGTTTTACAAATACAGTCATGTGAGATACAGATGAAATTTGGTACCGATTCTTTCTGTAGCGCCACCAAATTTGAAGACATACAATTCAGAGATTTCGGAGACTTAGATTTAAGAGCCATAGTTCCAAATTCATTTCATTTTGCAATACCAGAATAATCTTTTGAAAGACATGAATAATTATTCAATATGGTTTTTGTTTTATTTTTAAGAAACCAAAAAAACTATTTAAACAATATCGCTTTCAAAATTCATTTCCTACAGGATGTTTGACCGCCTAGCTAAACATGTCTTTTTTGGAGACAATTGATAAAAGGTAACCATGGTAACAATTTGATACAATTATATGATAGTAATTACATCACAAGTACAAACCTAATTAACTTTGATTTATCCTTTTGTTTCTCTTTAAGAAAATTCATAATAAGCAAGAAAGAATGAATAATGTAATATTATATTGCAAAAAAAAAGTGATTTATGAAAGAAAGCATTATATTATCCTCATAAAAGATGCACATTTGGCTAAATAGGGTCTTTTAATTTAGCATCCAGTTTGTATAAATCCTTGTGTTTTTCCTGGCTTTCCTGGCTTTCCACACAATAGTATTTGGTGTCCTGTGAATAACTCCTCTTCTCACATTGCTTCAAAATTGTTAGTTTTTACTTTTAAACCTCAAACTATTAATGATGAACAATTTTTTGTTCACACTACTTGACTCTTTCTTTACCAGTAGATGTATTTTGACACATCAGCAGCGGATGGCCTTTATTATTTTGTTGGCAAAGAAAACAATACATCTGTATAAGTAATTTCCATCATTTTTCCAGATGTTTTAAAATTTGTCTACTAAATAATTATGTTATATATATATATATATATATGTGTGAATGCTGAAGAAAGCCGCATTTTCCTGATTTTGTGTCGCTTTTCCAGAAACAGATTAGGTGTAACTTTACTATTTTCCATATACAAAAAATCAACAGCAAGACAATTTTCAAAACATAAAGCTAAAAATATAAAAAGTTTGATATATTTATAAAAGTATGATTATTGAATATAGTTGAAAACATTCTGGCAAAACAGGAAATTGAGAAGTTTCTCCGTTTTTCTTTCACAAAGTTTTCAAAAGACGTCTGCTGCAGATGTTTCAAAATGTTTCTGCAAGTGGGAAAGGGTTAAACTCTAAAAATCACAATGTGACAAAAAAGGAAAATTGTTAAAATCAAACAATTTTTCCTTTTGCAATATAATGTTTTCATAATTTAGACACCAGAAATTTTCCAGATTTTACATTTTGATCTTGTGATCCTTTTAAATACTAAGATTCTATATGTTCTTGTGATCTATTCAAATACGAAGATTCTTTAATAATTATGTTCTTGTGATCTATTCAAATCCGATGATTCAACATGTTTTTATGATCTATTTAAATTCTAAGGTTCTATAATTATAATTATGTTCTTGGGATTTTTTTTAATCCGAAGAATCTGTAATGATCTCAGACATTTTTTTTAAAATGCGAAGATTCTGAAAATCGTAGGCTTCATGCAAAACGGTTGTAACTAAATCCTGTTACAAGATGTAGTTACAACCATTTTGCATGAAACCATCGAAATGTTGTATCTCAGGGTAAAAAGTTATCATTTTATCCTCATCATGGTTTTGGTAGATGGACTCTTCCAAATTCAAAAGGTGGCAAGAAGATAGTAAAATATTTTGGTTTATGAAGGTAATCTGTAAAATATCTGGTTTATGAAGGTAATCTTAAGTCAGAAAAGAAATGGTGGGCAAAAAGAATATATTGCTCAACATGAAAATATTTCCTTTTTAACCCTTTCCCACATACAGGAAATCTGCAGCAAACAACTTTGAAAACATCACTGCAAAACCCAGAAAATCACTTAAAGTGTAGGTATTATTACTAACTAGAATGGAGTGCTCCCCGGAGCACGTGTGTCACCTGCCGGGGCCTTGTCAGAAAATTTTAATTTTTGACAGAAAAGGGGCAATAACTATGATATAAAAATATTTGGATTATCCCCCTTTTGTGAACCCATCACAAAGATATAAACATTTGTCAGAAGTTTCAACCCAATCCTTTGTCAGACCTTTGAGTAGAAAAAAAGTTATTTGAAAACGTGAAGAAAAAGTGTGATGACAGACAGCGGACAGACAGACAAACAGACAGACAGACAGACAGAAGCTGGACAAAAAAAAAAGTAATCCCTAAGTGCCTACCATGCTACGCAGGTGACACAAAAAGAGTTGAAACTTTGTGAGGAAAGGAGAAATTGCTTGATTTGAGCAATATCTCCTTTTGTCACAATGTTTTCAAAAAATGTCTGCTGCAGAGGCTTCAGAAAGCGTCTATAGGTGGGAAAGGGTTGATTGCTGAAGTAGTCTGTTGTAGAGATATCAAAAATAATGTGATTTCACTAAAAGGATTTTTAATCATCATTTCGTCAGAATTCACTAAAACAATTTCATTCCGCATCTATTTTTTCTTACAGCAAAATATACTTCTTTCATCTTATTGATGTACAAAGTGGAACAATGAGATACCATCGATAAATATTAATTAACCTTTTCCCAAATTAAACAATTCTGCAACAGAACACTTTGAATAAATCAAGACAAAAATATGGAAAATCTCTCTAAATAAATTGAGAACTATTGAATAAATTAAGTTGAAAACATTGTGGCAAAAGAAGAAATTTCTCATTATTAGCAATTTCTCCTTTTGAGGCAATGTTTTCAAAAGTTGTCTGCTACAGACCCCTGCGAAGTGATCAGTTACAGTTCATGAATTATTCTTGAAAAATTCATGAATGGTTCACTTCCACAATCACGAAAAATTCTTGAAATGCCTGGAAGTACAAATGAGACAAATCCTTGATCAGTTCTTTAAACAAGAGGTCCATGATGGCCCTGGATCGCTCACCTGATAATTTTTTTTTTTCACTTTAGCTATATAAACCCCGCCCCCTGGCAGCCATAGTTTCCGACCAATCAACTTGGCTCGAAGGAATCTGATAGAGGGTCACACTAGGAACATTTCTACAAACTTATTTGAAAATCGGCCTGACACTTTTGGAGGAGAAGATTTTTTAAGTTTTCACTATAGCCATATAATGCAAAATGGCCCTGCCAACTGGCGGCCATTTTTTTCGACCTATCAACATTGCTTGAAGGAATCTGATAGAGGGTCATCCAAGGAGCATTTCTACAAATTTATTTGAAAATCGGCCTCACAGACACTTTCGGAGGAGAAGATTTTTTAAGTTTTCACTTAGCCATATAAGTCAAAATAGCCCCGCCCCCCCTGGTGGCCATGTTTATCGACCAATCGACATGGCTTGAAGGAATCTGATAGAGGGTCATCCAAGGAGCATTTCTACAAAATTATTTGAAAATCGGCCGGACATTTTCGGAGGAGAAGATTTTTTAAGTTTTCACTCTAGCCATATACGGCAAAATAGCACCATTTCTACAAAATTATTTGAAAATCTGCCAACCAGTTTGGGAGAAGAAGAATTTTAAAGTTTTTTTCATTTCGTTGCCATGGAAACCAGAATTCTGAATGGATCCAAAAAATTTGAAGGGAATCTGGTGAGGTCATTGAGAGGATGCTTTCTGTGAAGTTTCATCCCAATTGACCCACTGGTTACTGAGGAGAAGAAGTTGACGCACGCCGGACATAAGGCGATCACAATAACTCACCTTGAGCAAAGCTCAGGTGAGCTAAAAAGAGTTCATGAAGAGTTCGTAAACAGTAGATCATAAACAGTTCTTGAAAGGTTCATGATCAGTTGTCCATGATGTATTCATGAACAGTTCAAGAACAACAAGTGCAGGAACTTGAACTATTCATGAACCACTCAGAAACTATTTTCCCTCTATATTTCAATGTCTCATTTGTACTTCCAGCTATTTCAAGGACTTTTCATGATCACAAATTCTTAAAAAAGTTCATGAACTGAAATTGATGCCTTAAAATATCCATGAACAGTTCTTGAACATCCTTTGAGACCCAAATGAAATCATGCCTTAACTTATGCATGCACAGTTCTTGAACATCTGTAAAGGCCTTGATGAAATAATGCCTTAAATTATTCATGGAAAGTTCATGAACAAGCCATGAACCCCTGTGAATTGTTCATGAATTATTCATGTTCTTTTCTTGAACTGTTGATGAACCAAATGCATGAACCATTCTTGAACTATTCTTGAACCAAATAACATGAGACTGGTAACCTGTACAAAATAGTCTTGGTGGGCTGGAACCAGATTCTGTACAGAAGAAAATACAGAAAGCCTGTGCAGATTCTGTACAGAAAATAATCTGGTTTATTGAAACATAGTTAAAACCAGAATTCTATAAAAAATATTTATTATATGGAAACATGGCTTCTTTCTCATGTGAAAATGTGATACTTTAATAAATCACCAATATAAACATGTTGTTTATGACATAGCACAATACAATTTGATACTTTAATAAACATTGCATGTAACATTTAAGACATTTACCAACTGTGCCCATTAAGTTGTTCACAAGAAATTACAAAAATCTTCTCTGTGCCTTTGAACCACAACATATTTGTCCCACCAAAAAACGTAAAGGAAGTAGTTAACATTACTTACTTCTTTTTGAAGAGTTCCTGTGTTTTATGCTAGAGTTAACTCCCTTGGTATATTTCAAATTCATGTCCAGTTCTTAAACTGTTCTTAAAGCAGTATTGAAGTCAATTCATGCACCTTTTAAGAACTCAACAAATTCTTCAACTGTTCTTAAACCAGTTTTGAAGTCAATTCATGCACCTTTTAAGAACTCAACAAATTCTTCAACTGTTCTTAAACCAGTGAATTCATGAACATTTTAAGAATTTGAAATATTCTTCAACTGCTCCTGAACCATTCATGATGTCAGTTTATGAACATTTTAAGAACTTGGACATTTTCTTGAATCAGTTAACTTGTTCTTTAACTTTTCATGAACTGTTCAAGAAAAAACCTTCAAGGACTGTTCATGTCCATAAGTTCATGAACACAACTCAAAAAATCATAAAGAGTGGTTCATGAACAATCCTTAAAAGGTATGTAAAATTCATGATTTCATGAATTTCATTTCGCAGGGGCAGGCATCAGAGAGTTTGTATGTGGGCAAGGGTTAAACTTTCCCCTCATACGACAGATTTACATCAGATGATTAAATGAAGGCAAAGTATAGAAAATCTCTTAAAATGAAACTGCATGTTAATGATTATTGAATAGAGTTAAAGCATTATGGCAAATGCTGAAATGATGACAATTTATTATTTTGCCATTTGCAATTCATTAGAAAAAATGTCTGCCTCAGATGCTTTCCAAAGTCTTAATTAATTATTTAATAAATCCTTTGCCAAAAACAGATGTTTTCTGACGGCTCTCCAGCAGACAACTTTTGAAAACATTGTGACAAAAGGTAAAATTATTTTGCTCAATCTTTTCAATTTGTTAATTAATCTGATGATTAACTGTTGTTATCGATATTTTTGCGTAGATGTCTTCAAAATTATTTGCTGCAGATTTATTGTATGAGGGAATGGGTGAAAGTTATTAGTATTCTGTTGAATGACGTAGTCAGGAAATTAGTTTATAAATATAGAATGAAAAAAATAATGAAAGTAATAGATGAACCATAAAATGCTGTAATTGGTAATTTGCTTTGAAATTACAAAAAGAATCAGTCACAGTTGACAGCCGATTCAAGGAAAATATATGAGCCAACTTTACAATATTCCATGGGAAAACAAGTCTTAACCCTTTCCCACTTGCAGACGCATTTCAACACATCTCTAGCCTATGATATTTTAACAACATTGACAAAAGGAAAATGTTGCACTTTGGCCTGTTTCTCCTCAAAAATGACGTATCAGTGTGGCACCAATCCTGCAAATATTTACTTACAGCCACATTTATCTATGAACTAAAAAACCTATATATATATGGTGTTTTTTCGTTTTAATGGAAGACAAGAAAGAGAAGTACCACCAACATCCAAATGTCAAAAGTGGCTGGAGCGGAATGAACCTTGGAAAATGGTTTGAAGTTCAAATTACAGAACAAGCACATTTACAAGGCATATGCGGCTAACTGTCACTATGTACAGACTGTGAAGGCTGATCTTTATAAAACAAAAGGAGTTCACAAAGGTAGGTTCTTCATATAATATCAGTCATAAATGACAAACAAGAGGGCCATGATGGCCCTTGATCGCTCACCTGATTTAATAGATTACAAAATCAGGCCTATATTTACTTATTTATATGACAAGAAGTTTTTAATAGTTTTCACTACATTAGTATGCAAAGAAATCAAGCCCCATCCCCTTGCAGCCATGTTTTTCAACGGATCCGAATAATTTGATCAATCATGAAAGAAGGTCACCCAAGAAACATCTGTGCCAAATTATTTTCAAATCGGTCTAGGACTAAATTTGAACAAGAAGGTTTTTTTAATTTTCACTATACACTTATAAGGAAAACAAGTTTGGCTGCCTGGTGGCCATGTTTTTCTATGGATCAGAACAATTTGACCAAGGAACATCTTTGCCTAATTATTCTCAAATCTGGCCAGTACTGTTCGACAAGAAGATTTTAAAAGTTTTCACTTTACACATATAAGGAAAACAAACTGCCGGCCATGTTTTTCAACGGATCTGAATAATTTGAAGAATCTTGAAAAAGAGTCACCCAAGGAACATCTGAATTATTTTTAAATCATGCTAGTACTTTTGTACAAGAAGATTTTCTAAGTTTTAACTATACGTATACACTTATAAGGAAAACAAGCTCTGCCTCTAATAAAAGCCATGTTTTTCAATGGATCTGAATAATTTGAACAATCTTCGTAGAGAGGGTCATCCAAAGTGCAATTGTGTTTTGCCATTCCACATGGAATTAATTCTGTTAACAACTTTAAAAGGGGACCACCCAAGGAATAGCCCTGTAAAAGTGTTTCAAAATTGGCCAAGAGGTTAAGGAGGAGATGAAATTTGAAGCAAAATGTTGATGGATGACAGACAAAGACTGGTCACAATAACTCACTCAGAGCATCTGTGGCTCAGGTGAGCTAAAAGCTAAAAGTGATCTCTGTTTGACTTCAAACTAAATAAAACATACAAAGAACACAGCAGAGTAATAGATCTTCTGCAGTAACAGAACATCAAAGAGTAGGACCACCACCATTTAAATGCCAAAAGTATCATAGGTGGCTGGAGTCAAATGAAGAACTTGCATGAAACACAGATTTGTTTAATTCACATCTGGAAGTTAATTCACATCTGGAAGCTTAATAAACCCTTTCCCTCATACGACAATTCTCCAGCAGACGACTTTGAACATATTTTGTCCAAACATAGAAAATCTCTATAATTGAATGGATGACCTATGACTAAAAGTGGAAAACAAAGTGTCAAAAGGAGAAATTGCTTGTTTGGCGATGGTTTGACAATCGCCACAATGCTAACAGAAACAACAACAACAACGAAATTTTTTACATAGTCAGTTTTGTACAGCCCATTGACTTTTTATTCCTTACTGCAAACCAATTAACCTACATCTGTTAATCTGCCAAATATATAGTTCTATCAGGGATGCAGAGACACCATTAATAATAGTCACGTTAGTGCTTTGGTACTGGATTGATACTAAGATTTGAGATTTATTGAGATAATATCTACATAGGGTTAAAATTATGTAAATATTATCTTTCATCGTGCTTTGGCAGATAATAAAATAAATATCATTGCGCGTTCTATAACTCGCATAATAAATTTCAGGGTTTTCAATAAGGACCGGCACCCTGTTTTGTAACTTAGCTTTTTTTGTTTAACCCTTTCCCATTTGTAAATGCATCAGAGAATACATCTGCAGCAGATAACTTTCGAAAGCAATGTGACAAAAGGAGAAATTGCTTAAGAGTTATCTTTTCTTTTATATCATTATACCTTCATTTAGAAATTTTCATTTGTTTACATTAATATTTTAAAGTGGTCTGCCGAAATTAGTTGTATGTTGGAGGTTGCAGATGAAAAAGTTAACTGTTACATGTAAAAGATAAAGTAGATTCCTAACTCTTATTTATTCAGGCACAGGGTAAATAAGAAATTACAGTTGAAGTTGTTATTGCCTTGTGTTTTCATGTATTATTCATTTCGAGTGCGCAAAACACAATAGCTAAAACTTTCACTTTATATAAGGTGACTTAATAGTTAATCACTACATGAGATTGCTATTGAAGTGCTCAAACCTCTATCCAACATTTAATAACGGGGAAATAACAAATTGAATTGACTTCCAAAATCACTTCCTTTTGTTTTTTATCAATAATTGAAATTTGGACTTTACAGCTAAATTGACTGATCAGATGATTAGTACCACTTTCAACATTATTTTATTTTATTTTATATTTTATGACATTTCCTTGGTATACAAGCAGTATTACCATTATGTTCATAAAAACAGCGGTTACATCAGGGTAGTATTAAGGTTGTCCTTAAACAAAGACCAATCTTGTGGAATGTGGAATAAATCAAGTTACGGCTCTTTAATAGTAATTGCCGAGTGCACCATGTATAAGGACAATCTTAACCCTTTCCCACACATACAGACACTTTCTGACACTTCTGCAGCAGACGAATTTTTAAAAAACATTGTGGCAAAAGAAGAAACTGCTCAAAACAAGCAATTTCTCCTTCTGCCACAACTTTTTCAACTGTATTCAATATTTAAACTTTCATTTATAGAGATATTCCATTTTTTTCCCCAGATGATTTCAAAGTCGTCTGCTGCAGGCTTGTTTAAAAGGGTAAAACACCATTGACTGATTGTCATAGATCAAACTTATCAATGTAAATGAAGAACAAAGATACTCCTACACAGTGTAACGATCCTCGCAAAATGGCACCTCTGTCAAGCGAAACCCTCTTAAGAGTGACACAGTTTAACCCTTTCCAACTTGCAGAGGAATTTTGACACATCTGCAGCAGACGACTTTTAAAAACATTGGGGCGAAAGGACAAATTGGTCGTAATGAGCAATTTCTTTTTTTGCCACATTGTTGTTAGCTATTTTCAGTGATTCCAATTTCATATTTAAAGGTTTGCCATTATTTTAGCCAAAATATTTTCAAAGTCGTCCGCTGCAGATGTGTTGTATGTGGGAAAGGGTTGACTAGTCCCTCCCTGCCTTGTCAAATAAACAGGACACTACAGGGAAGTTTAAAATCCTACTTCTTCAACTTATCGCCGCAAGTTCTGTTCACAATGAAAGACAACTTGTAAATAATTGAACCGCATGAGGGACCAACGTTACAGCCAACATTATGCTATTCACTTTTTTCAGCCTCCTTCACTCAAAGACAGAGATATAGGAAGAATTGTTAAACCATTCCCACATTTAACAAAGCTGCAGCAGACGACCTTTAAATCATTTTGTAAAGAAAAATTATTTGTTGAAAACATTAAAAAAAAAAATATTCAAAAAAGGAAATATTGCTTATTGTGAGCAATTTCTCCATTTGCATCACATTTTTTCAAAAGTTGTCTTCGTACTGGCAAAGGATTTACTGCTTTCTTTATCAATAAAGGTATTGTAGAATTGTCTACCATGACATCTGTGGAAACAAGATATTAGTGGAACCGATGGATGCTCCCTGAAGTATAGCAAGGACACAGGATTGATGCTATTATATATAGACTTTATGTAGCAACAGGTAATAGCTGAGAAATAGCCCGGACACTAATGGTCCTATATCATTAGTCGCCGGGCAGAAGCCTGCGACTTCTATTTTTAATAGGTTTTCGGAAATCACATGGGAGGGGGGGTTATTATTAGATTTTTTTTTTTTAAATGTCTTGAACATATTACAATTGCGTTTGTTTAAAAACACTAAGTTATGACACATCTAAAATGAAATAAATATTCCGATGTTTTAAGTATGTGCAGTTTCTTTTTTTGACTGGCATTTACGTTTTTGTGTTTTATTTACGAAGACAAAACAGTCCCTATTAGCTAGACTGCGATACTTTATTTTCATAAACTATGTAATCAAAAGGCGATAACTACAAACCTTTACGTCGCACAGTCTATAATTTGTTTACATACGCGCACCTGCTTGCGATATCGATATGAAAAATCACGTCGAATTCTCCTTTTAATAGATAAGTATCAACATAAACTGGTAACAGAAACAAACATAAGAAATAATTTGTGAAAATATGTCTCAAATATAAGCCTGTTTATCGGTCGTGAACGTCGAAACGCCTTTTTCTCAGTTCGTGACCTAGTTTCATATTGCCAAAATGTAAACAAAGCGAAGTAACCGGAAGTAAAATGTAAACTTAGAAAAGTGACTTTTTGCAGACAAAAAATGTCGCACGACAAATTGATTTTTCTTAAACGTCACGAAACGAGTGCATGGGTCGAATGTAGGAGAAAGAAAGATAATATAGAAATGCTTTTCTCTCTCGAATGCAGTGGAATAAAACATGCACTAAAGCTTTGCCTGATTTTTTATTCACTTTCTTCGATGTCTGACACTACGACTCGATGAAGCCTGACACGAGGGTAAACATTTCGAAAGAATGCTCAAACACCTTATTACAGATAGATAGCTAATATTACACACTTAAATGATTAAATATATGTGATATTTAATGTTGAAACAAATTAAGAGAAGAACAAACTCTGATATACAATAGATTTAGAAATAAAGAAAATCTGCTCTTTCGCACCCAATTAATTTCATACTTGCCACATATATTGTATGCATCAACGATTTAGATAAACAATTTAGCTGATATATTGTTACAAGTGTGGTCTACTTGTGAAATAATTAGTATTAAAAAGGAGGAAGTTCATGTCTTCAGCAATTTAACCGTTTTCTCAATGTTTTAAGCGATTAAAGGTTTTCATTGTTGCTTCAGACATGGAAAGGGTTTAATAGCTTTTTATTGCATGTAGATTTAAATCCCAAAATGTATTTTTTTTTTTTTTTTTTGACAAATACAAAACATGCAAAATCCTGACCAAAAGAAATCCTGAAATTTGTAGATCTATGTGGAATTTCAAAAATCCTGAAATTAGTCCTTATGAAAACATTATGTGTATGTTTAGACTAATGAAAGTCAAGAATACATGTGTGTTAAAAAATAAATCCATGCAGTCTTTTCCGGCGACATTGATGCCTTGCATCAACTTTCTCTTGTACTATATAGAAATTGAAAAGGCCATATTTCTGTGAACAAAAATCATTCAGTTTTAGCATGGTGATAATATGCACATCTCCTCTTGTTAGTCAAGCTTCCAATTAAGTATCATTGAATTCGGACTGGTGGTTGCTGAGAAATAGCCTAGACACAAATAATAGTCCTATATCTTACTTTATAAGAATTCAAAAGGCAATAATTCTGTGAAAAATCATTCAGCAGAAACATTGTGATAATATGCACATTTCCTCTTGTTAGAAGCTTCTCATTCAGTACATTGAATTCCGGTTGGTGGTTGCTAAGAAATAGCTTGGACATGAAGACCTAAATTATACTATATATAGTAATTCAAAGGGCCATTATTTTGTGGAACATCATTCAGCCTTAACATGGTGATAATATGCACATCTCCTCTAGTTAATTTAAAAGGCTTCCAATTAAGCATCATTGAATTCCAACTGGTGGTTGCTGAGAAAGAGCCCAGACACGAATGGTCCTATTTCATTACTACATTGTATATAGAAATTCAAAGGACCATAATTCAGTGAAAAATCATTCAGATGGAACATGGTGATAATGTGCACATCTCCACTAGTTAGTCAAGCTTCCCATTAAGTATAATTGAAATCGGACAAGTGGTTGCTGAGAAATAGCCGTGACACAAATGGTCCTAAATCATACTATATATAGAATTTAAAAGCCTGGCAATAAATTTGTGAAAAATCGTTCAAGCAGAACATGCTGATAATATATAATGTTCATCTCACATGAAATGTCATTGAATTCAAGTAAGTGGTTTGTTGAGAAAGAGCCCGGACACCAATTCTCCTATGTCATGTTTTATAGAAATTAAAAGGGCAATAACTCTGTGAAAAATCAACGAACCGTAAAATAGTGATAATATGCAGATCTCTTGTTATATATATAGTGAAGCTTCCCATGAACTTTAATGGAATTCAGGTTTGTGGTTGCTGAGAAATAACCCTGACAAGAATTCTTCTATGTCATATAATATAGAAATAGACAGGGCAATTATTACTCTGTGAAAATCATCAAACGGAAAATATTTCGAGGAGCATCGAAATTTGAAACACCTGGACAATGATTTTTGAGTCTAGATATATGTAAAGTTGAAAATATTATAAATCATGGAGAAATTGCTCAAAATAGCAGGTTCAACCTTTCACAATTTTTTTTGTTAAAGAATTTGCCTGCTGCAAAAGTTTAAAGTGTCATCTGTTTGAGGGATTGGGCTAACCTAGTTAAACGTTCAAGAATGCTTTGTCTCAGTTCCAGTAACTAGTTTATAACCGAATGGTCCTTTAGTTATTCATGTAGTATCTATTTTAGGGGCAAAACACTTCAAATTTGTACCAAGTTATATTTTCCCTCTGTCAGGCTTATGTTAAATGTTAAATAAGGTTTTCATAAGAATTAGAGTAGTACAACATAATACAATCATTCTTTATTTAAGAGACACTCAGGAAAAACTAACTATAAAGCATTTGTGACCCGCATAGAACCAGATATGAGCCAGCTCATCCATACAGTCTGATCTTGCTCTGCACTGTGTGCCAATTATTAATAGAGGGTATGAAGCAGTATCCATTTGTATCCAAAAAATCAAGCATGCAGGTCTTATTCCTATCAACTTGCAATGCATTTTGTCAATCTAATTAAAATCATCTCCTATTAACGCTACACATACGTACATTTAGTCAGATCGTGTACTTAAGTCAGATTGTGCATTTTGTTATTGGATCCCTGAAACTTTTAGTTCAATTAGAGACGAATTTGGACACATATGCAGCAGACAACTTTTCAAAACAAGAGGCCCAAGAGGGCCAGTATCGATCCACGTCCATTAATTAGGCAAAAATTTAAATCTCCAAACAGCCCCGACCCCTGATGGCTATGTTTTTGACCAATCAACATGGCTTGAAGGAATTTGATAGAGGGTCAACCTAGGAACATTTCTACAAAATTATTTGAAAATCAGCTCGAAACTTTCCGAGTAGAAGATTTTTTAAGTTTTCTCTTTAGCCATATAAGGCAAAATAGCCCCTCCCCCTAGCGGCCATTTTTTTCGACCAACCAACATGGCTTGAAGAAATCTGATAGAAGGTCTCACAAGGAACATTTCTACAAAATTATTTGTAAATTGGCCAAACACTTTTGGAGAAGAAGATTTTTTAAGTTTTCACTATAGCCATATAAGGCAAAATAGCCCCGCCCTCTGGCGGCCATGTCTTTTCGACCAATCAACATGGCTTGAAGGAATCTGATAGAGTGTTTCCCAAGTAACACTTCTACAACAACAAGAGGGCCATGATGGCCCTGGATCGCTCACCTGATTTTTTTTTTTTTCACTTTAGCTATATAAGCCCCGCCCTCCTGGCGGCCAAAGTTTCCGACCAATCAACTAGGCTTCAAGGAATCTGATAGAGGGTCACCCTAGGAACATTTCTACAAAATTATTTGAAAATCGGCCTGACGCTTTTGGAGGAGAAGATATTTTAAGTTTTCACTTTAGCCATATAATGCAAAGTAGCCCTGACCACTGGCGGCCATGTTTTTCAACCAATCAAAATGGCTTGAAGGAATCTGAAAGTGAGTCACTTAAGGAACATTTCTACAAAATAATTTGAAAATTGGCCAACCAGTTTGGGAGAAGAAGAATTTTAAAGTTTTTTTCATTTCGTTGCCATGGAAACCAGAATTCTGCATTGATCTCAAATATTTGAAGGAAATCTGGTGAGGTCATTGAGAGGATGCTTTCTGTGAAGTTTCATCCCAATTGACCCACTGGTTACTGAGAAGAAGAAGTTGAGGCACAACGGACGACGTACGCCGGACAAAAGGCGAACACAATAACTCACCTTGAGCAAAGCTCAGGTGAGCTAAACATTGAAAATTAGCCAAACACTTTCGGAGAATAAGACTTTTTAAGTTTTCACTATAGCCATATCAGGCGAAATAGCCCCGCCCTCTGGTGGCCATGTTTTTCGACCAATCAACTTGGCTTGAAAGAATCTGATAGAGGGTCACCCAAGGAACATTTCTACAAAATTATTTGAAAATCGGCAACACATTTTCGGAGGAGAAGATTTTTTGAGTTTTCACTATTTTTTTCTTCTGGTTGCCATGGAAACCAGAATTTTGCATGGATCCAAAACAATTGAAGGAATTTAGTAGAGGACATTGAGAGGATGCTTCCTATGAAGTTTCAACCAAATTGGCCAAGTGGTAAGGGAGAAGAATAGTAAAGAATAAAGGAAACACACATGCACGCACAACGGACAATTCGCCATGACATAAGCTCGACTGGCTTTCAGCCAGTGGAGCTAAAAATGTGGCAAAATGAGAAATTGCTCATAATGTGCAATTTCTGCATTTGCCACAATGTTTTCAACTCTATCAAATAAGTATACTTAATTTTAAGGATATTAATTATTTTTCCATATATATATTTTACCACATTTTTCGAAAGTCGTCTGCAGATTGAAATAAATCCAAGGGCCTTTTCCTGAACCTTACCATCTTTCAAATCAGAACAGATTTGTAGTTGCCATGAGATCAATTTTATATGGATTCCAATAAATGAAGATATAATTAACAGATCTCTAGAAAAATGGCAAATTCAAATTTGACACTTAAGCCCTATGCTGTGGTACTCAACATAATCGACTCAGTGAAACATAGGGTTTAGTTAAGTATAAAAAGATAGATATTGTGGGGAAAATACCTTTTTACCCATCTTATCTTGTCCTCTGAATTAAGATATAGGATCTTGCAAGGGTGCTTGTCGTGAAAATCAATAACTGTATACCCTGTGGTTCAAGTGAAGTGATCATACAGACAGACAACACACATTTCAAACAAAGGGCAATCACCATGGCGTCCCTTTTGTATGAACTCTTTCTTTTCCCACATAAAACAAATTTGCAGCAGTCAACTTTCAAATTACTATTGCAAATATATGGAAAAATTCTACAAATAAAATAAATATATGATAATTGAAAAGAGTTGGAAAACAAAAGTGGAATCTGCAGCAGAGGCGCCAGAAAGTGTTAACCCTTTCCCTCATACAGATGCTTCTGATGCCTGTGCAGCAGACAGCTTTTTGAAAACATAGTGACAAAAGAAGTAAATTGCTCAAAACGAGCAATTTCTACTTTTGCCACAATGTTTTTCGCTTTTAGTCATAGGTTATCTATTCAATTAAAGAGATTTTCTTTTTTTTGACAAAATATGTTAAAAGTCGTCTGCTGCAGAATTGTCCTATGAGGGAAAGGGTTAAACCATTATACAGAAGTATAACTGCTTTCTATATTGTAGGTATTTTCTTAAATTGGTAAAAAACAAGAGAAAGTTGATGCAACGCATCAATGTCGCCGGAAATCCATACTGCAGTTATGCATAACAGTTAACATTATAGTAGTTGAAAAAACAGTTATCAGCTGTGGGGCATATTGGAACATCAGGGGTCAAGTGAAAATGTATCATTATTTGCATTTTTTGTCAACGAAGCGAATGTCCTTCATTGAAATATAATTGAAGCATTTCATTGTTTATGACCAATCTTCATACTAAGGTAGGTTGAGCCAACTTATTGATCATAAACAGTTATGGAAATGAGTAATCTTGCCAATCATTATTCTTAGCATGTATACAGTGATTTCATTAAGGCATAATTATAAGATTTGTGAATTCCACATACACTTTTCAAGATGTTTGTCAGAATATTTGAATTTTATTAATGTCAATAAAACTCCAAAACAAACAATTTAGGATTCACATCATTTTACCTTGCCCCTGTCAAAGTCAACATTGGACACCTTTGCAGCAATCTAATTTTAAAACAATGAGCAAAGGTTTAAATTGCTGAAGACATGAGTTTTCTCTTTTTCTTAAAATGATATTAACTTGGCATCCTAATTAAATCATACTTTGACAAATGTTAAAATGTAGTCCAATATATTTACAAAGTAGACCGACCTCGAAATATAATATCAGCTAAACAGTTAAATTTCATTGAAATTGTTGTATAATTTCAAACTTAATTTCGAACAAAAACTGTACCCTACATGTTAATTTATTGTAATTCTTTCCTTCTTTTTTTATAATGTAAATAACAAACTACTCATGTTTTAAAATTATTTTGTGTCAATGATGCATAACAATATGCAGGACGCAAGCAAAATGCCTGTAAGGAATCTAATGACATATTTAAAATTGTCAAAGACGGAATAATTTTGTACGAAAGACCTAGCTGATTCGTGAACCATTCTTCTTCACAGAGTTGTCGTTCTTTACACTCTCTTTATAAGTAGAGAGTTCATTAAAAATCATATTTCTATGAAAACCAGCTTTATCTCAGTTTGTGCTTTTATTCATTTGCTTCGAACAAATAAACATCTTAAATCACCTATAATTGACTATTTGTAAGTGGGTGTAAAGAACGGCTCTCTGCAAAGGAGATTGATCTATGCAGTCTGAGTATTCGCTAGTCACGTGATCAACAGTTTTAGCTTAGAAACAGTTCATATTTAAGATATACATGGATAAACACTATTAAATGAATTCTTCACAAACCAAGACATATCTTTGAACATGAAAATAACATTCAGTAAGTTAAAATTGCTATTAAAAGGAGAATTCAACGTGATATTTATCTCGATAATGACACATAACAGTCTTAAGCAAGTCTAACAGGGACTCTTTTGTCTTAGTAAATAAGCCAAAAAAAACATAAATGCGAGTCAAAATAAAGAAACTGCAAAAACTTAAAACATCGGATTATTTATTTAATTTTAGATGTGTCATAACTTAATGTTTTTAAACAAACACAATTGTAATATGTTCAAGACATTTAAATTTGTTTTTTTCTAATAATAACTCGTCCTCACTTGTCATTTCTGAAAAGTTCTTAAAAATATAAGTCACGGGCTTCTGCCCGGCGACTAATAAATGTCTGATTCTCAAACGACAAGTTCATGGAAAATTCATCAAAAAATAACTTGCTGTATAAAATTACTATCGCAGACAAAACAATCGAAATTAAATTTCCATTTCAATCTCTTCAAAGTGATTTTGTAATCTCAAACATCAGAAAGTGCAATGACCGATTGATTCACTAGACATTTTTTTATTCCAAACAAAACTAATTACTTACAGTTCAATTGACTGGATTTATTTAATTATTCTACAGAGAAGACAACAAAAAAGACCAGAAAGACATTTTTGTATTCGGTTTTGACAACTTTGTGACAAAAGAAGAAATTGCTTAAAACTAGCAATTTATCCTTTTGTCACCATGTTTTCAACACTATTCAAATATTGTAATTTCATTTAATGGAAGCTTCCAAGAAGAGACATGTTTCAAATTGCATACCAAAATAATATTTAAATGCTAACATACAGATGAAAATATTCTGTTAAATAGAAAACATTCTCAAAATGAGTCTTATATATTTTATTCTTTTCCTATAAATATTGAAAGTATTGCCTCCTGCATAGTTATCTAAGTTCCGTTTATTCGTGAAAATATCTACTCTTAAATTCATCGCACTGAAAATCTCCCCCTTCAAACCCCAATCTCCCACTTTGAGATCATGAAACTCCCCCTTGAGAATGAGAAAAGGTTGGTAAGCATGCACTTGGAAAACATCTAGCATTAAAATATGAAACAGTTCTATAAATGAAAGATAAGTTGTTGAATAAAGTTGAAAATAGTTTGATGAGTAATTTCTATCTTAATTAAAAGTTGTCTTCTAAGCTCCAAACATTGCCAGTGAGACATTTAAACCATTTCCCTTTTACGACAATTCTGCAGACGACGACTTTGAACATATTTTGTCAAAAAATAGAAAATCTCTATAATTGAATGGATTATTAAACCTAGGACTAAAAGTGGAAAACATTGTGGCAAAAGGAGAAATTGTTAGTTTTCAGTAATTTCTTTTTTGTCACTATGTTTTCAAAAAGCCGTCTGATGCAGAGGCGTCAGAAAGCGTCTATATAAGGTTAAAAGAATTAAGAGAATGTTCATTTACATTCCATATGAAAAAGTTCCGGAAATGTAAGCAGCCGTTCGATTGGTTTATGTGGATCATTTTATTCTGGCTATTTGTTAAAACAGCAAAAGTGCGGTGAAAAAATCCCATGGTTGATGTTTGGTGCATAGCGAAGTCAACAACTGTGGGTGTCCGAGGATGCTTCTTATAATGCAAGCTTTTGAAGGTGTCATGTCATCTTTGCTATCTTAAATCCTTAACTCCAAAAAAGACGCCTTTTGATGCCTTTGCAGCAAAATACTTTTGAAAACAATGAGACAAAAGGAGGAATACAATGTTTTCAAATTTATTTAATAATTGTTCTTTCATTTATAGTCAGTAACCATATTTTTGACTAAATGTTTTCAATGTCGTTTGTTACAGATTTGTTGTATGTGGGAAAGGATATTAAGTTTTCCATAACAATAACTTTCAAATATTCAGCATAGAAAATCAAAACCATTCAGAGCAACAAATACAAATATTGCTGCAAAATGCAGCAAAAAACAGAAGCACAATGAGCGAAACAAAAAATTTATCGCTAAATGGCTGGTTCCAAAATATTGCAGATTGGATAGGAACCAGTACTCATAAATATTATTGCAAATTCAAGAATTAAATAAAAATTTATATACTGAAACAATGGAAATATGTATATTTTTTTTAAATGATTGCAACAGTTGTAAATTGTGCAAGGCATTTATTTACATAAAATTTAAATTCACAATAACTTGTCCTGAGCATAATGTTTCATTGTTAATTTCAAGTCAAAGTTGAAAGTAATATCATAAAACTTAAAGTGTGATCGCATAGCTGCAATAAATGTATCTCTTGTGTGTTATTATACAGGTAGTCGTCAAACAACAAAAACACTTTTACTTTCTATTCCAGGTTTACCAGAAATCGTGTAATGAAGTTCCAATTACTGGCCTTACCAGAAACTGTCACCACAAATTAATCTGCCAATCCAATAACACTGGGATATAACTTTCTGTTAGGAAGGTTCTAACTGGGTTTCTAACGAGATTTATTTCTCGTCATCAGATACCAGCAAACTATCAATAACATTTTGGATGTAACCCTTTTGTGGACTATCTACTCATTTCTTTATTCTTTCCCATATATATATACAACGAATCTGCAGCAGACGACTTTGAAAATATCTAGGCAAAAATATAAAAAATCTGTAATGAATATCTTATTATTAATAATAAGCATTGAAAGAATTATTGCAAAATGGAGAAATGTTTCATTTTGAACAATTTCTTCTTTGGTTAGATTGTTTTCAAAAGACATCTGCTGCAGAAGCATCAAAATGTGTCTGCAAGTGGGAAAGAGTTAATTAACCCTTTCCCTCATATAGACGCTTTCGGACGCCTCTGCAGCAGACGGCTTTTTGAAAACATAGTGACAAAAGAAGAAATTGCACAAAACGTGCAATTTCTCCTTTTGCCACAATGTTTTCCACTTTTTGTCATAGGTTATCCATTCAACTATGGAGATTTTCTATGTTTTGACAAAATATGTTCAAAGTCGTCTGCTGCAGAATTATCGTATGAGGGCAAGGGTTAAGGCTGATGATGTGTACAAGAATTTCTCAAAATATGGAAAGAAATAAAGCCATTGAAAAAATATATGTACATGTATATAGAAATATATTCTAGCCACTTACTGTTATTTTCCATTGGACAGATTATTGAACAAAAACATGGTTCAATGTAAGAAGGAGCTCTGACTATATATATCAGAATTGCATTTCAAATTCTTCGAAATGCTGAATTAACTGCATTACCACATACAACACATTTGCAGCAGATGATTTTGAAAACATCAAGGCAGAACTAGAATTGTTTTTGCAAAAAACAGATGTCTCCCCTCAAATATCTGTCAAAATCTCTCAAAACATTCCAACCTATAAATTTGGGACAGATATGGAGCGGACACGAAATAAAGCCTCAAACCTTTGACCTTCAAGCGTGACCTTGACATTGACCCTATATTGTCGAGACGCGGGTTCTGCACGTCGCCTTGATGAGGTAAACATGTGACCCAAGTTTCATGAAAATCCTTCAAGCCGTCTGGGAGATATGGAGCGGACACGAAATAAAGCCTCAAACCTTTGACATTCAAGCGTGACCTTGACCTTGACCCTATATTGTCGAGACGCAGGTTCTGCACGTCGCCTTGATGAGGTGAACATGTGACCCAAGTTTCATGAAAATCCTTCAAGCCGTCTCGGAGATATGGAGCGGACACGAAATAAAGCCTCAAACCTTTGACCTTCAAGTGTGACCTTGACCTTGACCCTATATTGTCGAGACGCGGGTTCTGCACGTCGCCTTGATGAGGTGAACATGTGACCCAAGTTTCATGAAAATCCTTCAAGCCGTCTGGGAGATATGGAGCGGACACGAAATAAAGCCTCAAACCTTTGACCTTCAAGCGTGACCTTGACCTTGACCCTATATTGTCGAGACGCGGGTTCTGCACGTCGCCTTGATGAGGTGAACATGTGAGCCAAGTTTCATGAAAATCCTTCAAGCCGTCTTGGAGATATGGAGCGGACACGATTTCGGACAGACAGACAGACAGACAGACAGACAGACGCCAAGGACAAAAACAATATATCTCCCCTGTATACAGGGGGAGACATAATTATGGAAAATATTTATAAATGAAAGTAATATTAATGAATAAAGATAACAAGAGGGCCAAGATGGCCCTAAATCGATCACCAGAGTGATAATTTGATAAAGCCTGGGAATCATTAAATTTTGACCCCTTTTGTGATGCCACCTAGTTGCCATGTTTTTCAACCAATCAACATGGCTTGAACAATTTTTGTAGGTCGCCCAAGTAATATTTCTACTTAATTATCTTAAAATACGATGAGCAAATGCAGAGAAGAATTAAGGCATATTGCCCCCTTTCTGATGCCGCAACAACCAAAGTTCTCCATGGAATTTAAATCTTTGAACTTTTTCGAAAGAGGACCACCAAAAGAACATTCCTATGTAGTTTTGATGAAATTGGTCTGGTGAATTAGGAGATGTCATTTAAAGCAAAAAGTTAATTCTACCCATTTTCTGATGCCGATTGGTTGCTATGACTTTCAACTAATCAATACGGCTTGACACAGTATGTATAGGATCAATGAAAGAACATTTCTGCAAAATTATTTTGAAATCAGATAAGCACTTTCATAAGGATGGATTATTACAGTTTTGTCATTTTGCCCCTTTCCTGATGCGGCCTGGTTGCCATGTTTTTCAACCAATCAATATGGCTTGAAATTGTTTCTAGAGTGTCACCCAAGGAACATTTCTACTAAATTATATTGGAATCGGACAAGCAGATTCAGAGGAGAAGAATTTTAAAGTTTTTACATTTTGCCCCCTTTCTGATGATGCAGCAACCAAAGTTCTTCATGGAATTTAAATCTTTGAACAATTTTGAAAAAGGACCACCAAAGGAACATTCCTGTGAAGTTTGGGAGAAATTGGTTCTATGGTTTAGAAGATGATGTTTAAAGCTAAAAGATAAGGACGGAAGGAGGTTGATGGACAGACGGACGATGGACAGAGAGGGATCAGAATAGATTATCTTGAGCCTTTACAAGAGGAGAAATTGCTCATTTTGAGCAAATTCCCCTTTTACCACAATGTTTTTAACTATAAACCGCTGCATTTGAGTCGAAATGTGTCTGTATGTGAGATAGGGTTAAACAAAGACATCTTCCAAAGCAGTTCACTCTATAAATAAGGTGTCAGATTAATAATACCGTCAGAAAATAGCCATAACTATTTATATCAAGCCCTGAAACTAAATTAAGCAAAATATCAAACAAATCTTAAACAGGCTATATATGAGAATCTCCTTTAATAGAGGCATCAATAATTGTCCATTATAAGTTTAATTTAAACTTATTTATTTTCCATTGACTGTGAAACAAGCTTTAAGCTTATATTAATCACACTCCATGTCTGCTTCCTTGATACTATAACCACAGGGAGGGGCTCCTCTTAAAAGGTTCTAAACAAAGATTGAACAGGGGCTAAACAATTTATCCAAAACACTGCTACTTTCTTTTTTAGAAGATGATAATCAATGGCAGATTGCCCTCAATCACAAGAATTTAAGTTAACTCAGAAAAGTTTGCCTTGAAATTTGAAAACAATATGACACTGCATCACAAGTTAAACCCTTTCCAACTAGTAGACAATTTCTGATGCATCTGCAGCGGATGACAATTAAAAGCATGGTGAGCAATTCCTCCTTTTGCCTCAATGTTGTCAACTCTATGCATCAATTATACTTGGCATTAAAAAGATCTTCCATATTTTTGCCAAGATGTCGTCAAAGTTGCCTGCAGCAGTTTATTTGTATGAGGAAAACGGTTCTGGTTTGTTCTTTAGTTAATATAGAAGCTGTTATTTAAAACAAGATGGCCTTTAATCCATAATTTAGTAGCAAGGGTGTAATTGCTAATATCCGTGAAAATTAGATCAAGAATGAAAAAAAACCAGATTATTTGTAAAGAATAATTGTAACAAGAGGGCCAAGATGGCCCTAAATCAATCACCTGAGTGATAGTATAGTAGCAAATATTTAACTTTATCTAGGACAATTTTATTTTCCCCTTTTCTGATGCTACCTTGCTGTCCTGTTTTTCAACCAATCAATATGGCTTTAACAGTTATTGTACAGGGTCACTCAAGGAACATTGTATTTCTAACAAATTATCTTGGAAACAGACAAGCAGATTTTGGAGGAGAAGAATGTAATAAGTTTGGGCATTTTTCTCACTTTGCGATGCCGCAGTAACCAAAGTTCTACACAGAATGCATGTCTCTGAACAATTTTGAAGGAGAACCAACAAAGTAATATTCCTATCAAATTAAGTTGAAGTTGGTCCAATTGAATTGTAGGAGTTGTCATTTGAAGCTAAAAGTTAAGCTCACTCTTTGTGATGACTCCTGGTTTCTATGATTTTATACCCAATCAATATGGCTGGATCAAATTAGAGCATAGGACCAATGAAGTAAGATTTCTATGCAATTATCTTAAAATCAGACAAGCACTTTAATAATAATGGAATTTTTAAATTGTGTCATTTTGCCCCTTTTCTGATGCAAACTGGCTGCCATGTTTTTCAACCAATCAATATGGCTAGAACAATGTTTGTAGAGGGTCACCCAAGGATCATTCCTACCAATTTGTTTTTTGAAACTGACAAGCAGATTCGGAGGAGAAGAATTTTAAAGTTTGGAAATGTTGACCCTTTCTGATGTTGCAGCAACCAAAGTTCTCAATGGAATTTAAATCTTTGAACAATTTTGAAAGAGGATAACAAAAGGATCATTCCTGTGAATTAAGTTTGATTGAAATGGGTTCAGTGGTTTTTGAGGAGAAGATGTTTAAAGCTAAAAAATAATTTTACATCATTTTCTGATGCAGAATAGGGTTAACCAATGTGGCTTGAAAAGGAACATTTCCGTTAAATTATCTTGAAATCTATAAAGTTTTATAATATTGCCCCATCTTTTATGCCATCTGGCCGCTATAATTTTCAACCAATCATTGAGCAAATTTTGTACAGAATTGCTCAAGTAGCATTGCTACCAAATTATTTTGGAAACAGACAAGCAGATTTAAGAGAAGAATTTAAAAGTTTTTTTCCCTAAAAGTTCTGATGCCGCAGCAAACAAAGCTCAACAGACAATATATCTTTCATCTTTCAACAATTTTGAAGAATATCACCAAAGGATCATTTCTTAGAAGTTTGGTTAAAATTGTTCCAGTGCATTAGGAGATGTAATTTGAAGTTTAAGTTAATTTTACCCCTTTTCTGATGCCGACTCGTTGCTATGACTTTCAACTAATCAAAATGGCTTGAAAAAATATGTAGATTGTCAATGAAGGAACATTTCATGTTATTACTTTGAAATCAGACAAGCACTTTCCTAAGAATGGAATTTTGAACTTGTTGACTCTTTGGAAGCCATAAGATGTTGCTGATTCAACCTATTGATCTAGAATTCCTGACTTTAAAAACATAAATCAGTCTTTGCTTCCAAAGCAGTTTAATTAGCAACACGTCCACCCATTCCTCATTTAGTGATTTAATTCTTTCCCTTTGCAGCAGTTACTTTGGTAAACATAAAGATAAAAGGAGAAAATTCTCAGAAACTAAGCAGTTTGTCCTCTTTCCAACAATACTCTCATTTCTGCTTCAAGAATTTATTTACAATTTTTCAGGTGTTTATAATTTCCCCATTATATTTTCCAAGAAATTACTTTCTAAGACAGAGTAAACAAGAGCACCGCGTACGGCACAGACGCTCGACTGATAGGGAGAAAACAGAAAAAAAAAAGCTGAGCTAAACAAAAAACCTTAACCGGACGACCACGCCGCCGCCGACACCAGGGTCATGACAATAGCTCTCGTTTTTTCAAAAGTCGAGCTAAAAATGAAAGAAGAGGAGAACTTTCTCATGTTTTAGCAATTTCTCCTTTTGCCCACAATGTTTTCAAAAAGTCATATATTGCCTGGAGAATCTTCAAAAATCATTAGTTTCAGGGAAATAATATAAAGTTTAACACTGGCATTGTTCAATTTTCATACTGTCTGGGGAATTTGTTCATAGACAATTTTGACACCTCAGAAAACTCAAGCAATTTTTTGTTTTAAAAACTAATTCATCTAAAGTTCAATCTTTTAATTGCAGACAGGATGATGCTGTAAACAAAATTCATGTCACTTTTATTGGACAAAAATAACTGTCAAACCAATTATGTGACCCAAGGGGTGTTCTCTTTTCATTGTAATTATTGTCAAGCATAACAAATCTATGCAATATGTTTTGACAAAGTTCTGAATTTTAAACAAAAACACCATGGTGGTCCTATATTGCTCACTAATTTAATAAACCTTTAATAATTTTAAAGTTTTACTACATAATAAGCAAAACATGCCCTGTTCCCTTCAACAGATTTGAAAGATCTTGGAAGAAGGCCACCGAAGTAACAAACTCTTGTGCCAAATTATTCACAAATCAGGCCTACACTTTTGGCCAAGATTTTAAGTTTTCAATATATACATATACAAGAGAAAGTTGATGCAACGCATCAATGTCGCCGGAAATGCATACTGCAGTTATGCATAACACTAACATTATAGTAGTTGAATAAACAGTTATCAACTTAGGGGCATATTGGAACATCAGGGTCGGGGTCAAGTGAAATTGTATCATAACTTGCATTGTTTTGTCAACAAAGTGAATGATAATTGAAGCCTTTCATTGTTTATGATCAATCTCCATTCCAAAGTAGGTTGACCATACACACAGCCAACTAATTATTGATCATACACAGTAATGGAAATGAGTAATCTTGACAATCATTAGTCTTAGTATGTATATAGTGCTTTCATTAAGGAACAATTATAAGATTTGTGAATTCCACATACACTTTTCAAGATGTTTGTCAGAATATTTGAATTCTATCATTTATCAATAAAACCACAAAACAGACAATTTAAGATTTGCATGCAACAGCACGTCAGTTTATGTTTCCCCTATTAAAGTCAACATTGGACACCTTTGCAGCAATTTACTTTTAAAACAATGAGATAAGGGTTAAATCGCTGAAGACATGAGTTTTCTCTTTTTCTCAAAATGATATTAGCTTGGCATCCTAATTATATCATACCTTAACAAATGATGAAACGTAATCCAATATTTACAAATAAGACCACCTTCGAAATATAATATCAGCTAAACAGTTAAATCTCATTGAAATTGTTGTATAATTTAAACTTAATTTCGAACATAAACTGAGCCCTACAACATGTTAATTTATTGTAATTCTTTCCTTCCTTTTTTATAATGAAAATAACAAACTACTCATGTTTTAAAATTATATTATGATGAGCGCCCTTGTGTCAATGATGCATACCAATATGCAGATCGGAAGCAATATGCCTTTAGGGAATTTAATGACACATTTACAATTGTCAAGGACGAAATAATTTTGTACGAAAGACCCGATTCGTGACCTACATTCTTCTTCGCAGAGGTGTCGTTCTTGAAACTCTCTTTATAAGCAGAGAGTGTTCGTTCAAAGTCATTTTTCTATTAAAACCAGTTTTATCTCGGTTTGTTCTTTTCTTCATTTGTTTCGAATCAAATAAACATTTTAAATCACCTATAATTTACTATTTGTAAGTGAGTGTAAAGAACGGCTCTCTGCAAAGGAGACTGATCTACGCAGTTGGTATTCGCGAGTCACGCAATCAACAGTTTTAGCTTAGAAACAGTTCATATTTTAGATACACATGGATAAACATTATAAAATGAATTCCTCACAAATCAAGACATCTCTTTGAACATGAAAATAACATTCAGCAAGTTAAGATTGCTATTTTAAAGGAGAATTCGACGTGATTTTTACTTGATATTGACACATAACAGTCTACTTGCTGTAAGTCTCATGGGGACGGTTTTGTCTTTGTAAATAAAACCCCAAAAAAGAGATGCGAGTCAAAATAAAGAAACTACTAATACTTAAAACATCGAAATATTTATTTCATTTTAGATGTGTCATAACTTAGTGTTTTTAAACAAACGCAATTGTAATATGTTCAAGACATTTAAATTTGGTTTTTCCTAATAATAACTTCTCCTCCCATGTGATTTCCGAAAACCTCAAATTTTAAAAAATAGAAGTTGCGGGCTTCTGCCCGGCGACTAATAAAGAAATAATTAGAGCAATCTTGGAAGAGGATCACCCAAGGAACATTTGTGCTAAAATTCTTTGCAGTACTTTTGGATAAGAAATGTTTAAAATTTTGGCATATTTCCCTCTTGCTGCTGCTGCAGCAGCAACCAAAGTTCTACATGAAATTAAATTCGTTGAAAAGCTTTGAATGAGGATCACCTAAAGAACATTCCTGTAAAATAATTTTTAATTTGGTCCATTGGTTTAAGATCAGAAGTTGTTTGTAGGAAAATGCGATTGGACAGACAACATACAACCGATGGTGAGTGATCACAATAATAGCTAACCCTGATCTGACTGCCAAAATGTTGACTGATCAAAAAGTTATTTAAAAAGACTCAAATTCCTGAAGGTCAGATTTCGCGTGGCTAGGCTCACACACAATTTGTTAAATACAGGCCCAGAATTCTGGAACATGAAATAACACACTCCACAGAAAATTGGTTAATCTGACATAAAAGATTCATAAAGATCTATTAGCAGGTTTCATTGATGCGACAATCAATACAACAATTCATTAGAAATCAGGTGAAACAAGAAAAATCCTAATCAAATGCATATTTTATGAATGGATTACCTTAATCAAGGATAAGTAATGTTTAATTTGTGTAATTCAAGCATAAAATTTTGTACTGCAACCCCGACACTAATTCTTATACAATTTCAAGATTTCATACTGCATTCCTAGATACAAAGAAGGGAATACACTATATCAAATACCATTTAAAGTGTTCAAACTGTAACCCTGAATACCAGGAAGAGAAGACATTAACTCTTATACCACGTCAAGTATTCATACTGCAACCCTTGGTATCACAAAGGGAAAACACTAATTATTATACCATTCCAAGTGTTCATACTGCAACTCTGAATACCATAAGGGGAAGACATTAATTATTATACCATTTCATGATTTCAAACTGCAACCCTGAGTACCACAAAGGAAAGATACGAAGTCTTATACAATTCCAAGTGTAATTTCTGCAACACTGAATACCAGAAACGGAATACACTTATTATAATATCATTTCAAGTGTTCATATGGAAGGGTATTAACGCATAAATTGCATCTTTCATTACAACTTGCATTCGTACATTTACATCTTGCATTCGTACATTCACATCTTGCTTTGTGACATTCACATCTTGCTTTGTGACATTCACATCTTGCTTTGTGACTTGCACATCATGCTTTGTACATCTTGCGTTGTGACATGCACATCTTGCTTTGTACATCTTGCGTTGTGACATGCACATCTTGCTTTGTGACTTGCACATCATGCTTTGTACAACTTGCGTTGTGACATGCACATCTTGCCTTGTACATCTTGCTTTGTGACTTGCACATCATGCTTTGTACATCTTGCGTTGTGACATGCACATCTTGCTTTGTACATCTTGCGTTGTGACATGCACATCTTGCTTTGTACATCTTGCATTGTGACATGCACATCTTGCTTTGTACATCTTGCGTTGTGACATGCACATCTTGCTTTGTACATCTTGCGTTGTGACATGCACATCTTGCTTTGTGACATTCACATCTTGCTTTGTGACTTGCACATCATGCTTTGTACATCTTGCGTTGTGACATGCACATCTTGCTTTGTACATCTTGCTTTGTGACTTGCATATCATGCTTTGTACATCTTGCGTTGTGGCATGCACATCTTGCTTTGTACATCTTGCGTTGTGACATGCACATCTTGCTTTGTACATCTTGCTTTGTGACATGCACATCTTGCTTTATGTCTTGCTTTATGTCTTGCTATGTGATATGCACATATTGCAATACATATTGTCTGTTATTCTCGTTATTTAACACCATCAATTAATATTAATTTGATGAGATGAATTCATGTTTATATTCTAATTTCAATAACAACTTCCTCTTTACGAATGACAAATGTCAGTGTGCATAGCAGTAACAATGATGAATAGCCGACTGTAGAAAGTCGAATGTAAACAGCATAATACAGAAGGAATAATACGATGCGACACCTGGTGTAATAATGACGCGACAACCAAATTATGCTAACAGGTGGCGCTACGTGTGTGTTGTCGGCAATTTCCGTAAATGACTCTCAAATATACTTTGAAGATAAGGTGTAGGTCGTAGGTCGACAGTCACATTTATTTTCAGAAAGTGTCGACCTGGCTCGTAGGTCGTAGGTCGACACTCACATTTATTTTCAGAAAGTGTCGACCTGGCTCGTAGGTCGTAGGTCGACACTCACATTTATTTTCAGAAAGTGTCGACCTGGCTCGTAGGTCGTAGGTCGACACTCACATTTATTTTCAGAAAGTGTCGACCTGGCTCGTAGGTCGTAGGTCGACACTCACATTTATTTTCAGAAAGTGTCGACCTGGCTCGTAGGTCGTAGGTTGACACTCACATTTATTTTCAGAAAGTGTCGACCTGGCTCGTAGGTCGTAGGTCGACACTCACGTTTATTTTCAGAAAGTGTCGACCTGGCTCGTAGGTCGTAGGTCGACACTCACCTTTATTTTCAGAAAGTGTCGACCTGGCTCGTAGGTCGTAGGTCGACACTCACGTTTATTTTCAGAAAGTGTCGACCTGGCTCGTTGGTCGTAGGTCGACACTCACATTTATTTTCAGAAAGTGTCGACCTGGCTCGTAGGTCGTAGGTCGACACTCACGTTTATTTTCAGAAAGTGTCGACCTGGCTCGTAGGTCGTAGGTCGACACTCACATTTATTTTCAATAAGTGTCGACCTGGCTCGTAGGTCGACAGTCAAACTTATGTTCAGAAAGTGTTGACCTGGCTCGTAGGTCGTAGGTCGACAGTCAAATTTACATAAAGATAGTGTTGATCTGGCGCGTAGGTCGTAGGTCGACAGTCAAACTTATGTTCAGAAAGTGTTGACCTGGCGCATAGGTCGTAGGTCGACAGTCAAATTTATTTTGTTTCCGAACATGCGCCTTCTGCTGTCAAAACCCGTGTTGGTCGCGTTCTGTTCTGTGACATGTTCTATTATTTGTTTACAGTTAGACGATGAATCGCCGATCTAGCGAAGAATTTGAAATAAGGTTAAAACATTAAATAAAAAAATGCATCATGCCATCAAGCAAAATGTTCAAGGACGATCCTAATGTCAGATAACCGAATGTAATATTGAATGTATGAACGCAAAATTTAAATGTACGGAAGCAAGATGTGCATGTCACAACGCAAGATGTACACAGCATGATGTGCAAGTCACAAAGCAAGATGTGCATGTCACAACGCAAGATGTACAAAGCAAGATGTGCATGTCACAACGCAAGATGTACAAAGCATGATGTGCAAGTCACAAAGCACGATGTACAAAGCAAGATGTGCATGTCACAACGCAAGATGTACAAAGCATGATGTGCAAGTCACAAAGCAAGATGTGCATGTCACAACGCAAGATGTACAAAGCATGATGTGCAAGTCACAAAGCAAGATGTGCATGTCACAACGCAAGATGTACAAAGCAAGATGTGCATGTCACAACGCAAGCTGTACAAAGCATGATGTGCAAGGCACAAAGCAAGATGTACGAAGCAAGATGTGCATGTCACAACGCAAGATGTACAAAGCATGATGTGCAAGTCACAAAGCAAGATGTGAATGTCACAAAGCAAGATGTGAATGTACGAATGCAAGATGTAAATGTACGAATGCAAGTTGTAATGTAAGAAGGAAAGATGCAATTTATGCGTTAATACCCTTCCATATGTTCATACTGACACCATTTATACCAGGAAGGGAAGATACTTATCATCATAACATTTCAAGTGTTTATACTAGGGATGTCAGCGATTAATCGGTTACTCGGTTAACCATATGTTATTCGATTAATCGGTTAGTAATTCAAGTAACCGAGTAATCCGAACAATAGATACAATATATACACAGTTGTATTTTACCTTTTGTTCATTTCAATTGTCACACGTATCTGACAAGAGGTTAATTATTCACACCTCGATCGGGAATGTTGCCATAACTGTGAAAACAGCCGTACTCGATTGTATTGAAAACTGGCTACCTTTACGCATAGACTAATAATCCCTTGGCGAAGACAGGTTACGTCAGTCACAATGACATTTATGAATCATCAAGAAAAAGAAATAACCGAACCAGAGTCTCTATTTAGCCATTACGTACCCAATCTCAAAAAGCTTTTGGAATGTTTGCACAACGAAAGAGTGAACGATCCTGACCTGACTGTGCCGAACGAAGCAAAGGTTGATCTGGGTCTTCATTTGTGAAACCTGACTCATTTGTGGTCACATTGTGGTGTTGTTTTTCTCCTACTTATTGGTAATTAGTACAATAAAGAAAACACTAATTGTCTGATTTTTAACTATGAACATATTTGCTTGTCACAAACGCACCATGCGTAGGTTTTCATGTAACATGGCTCATTTGTAGTCTCATTAAATTATTTCTTTCTACCATTAATTGATAATTAGTGCGATAAAGAAACAAATGATTGTCTGTTTGTTAACTTAATACTTATTTTTCTGTCGCAAACATCTCCTGCGTAGGTATTTTTACTTATATACATACTATTTAGAAAGAAACTTATTAAGTTGAGTCGGGTTAAACAGAATCATGTTAATAACTTAAAGAGGTTTAACAGTGGAATAATAAATTAAAGTAAAACGTTCAGTTATATGTCGGCCAGGTCACCAATAGGACACATTAATTCCCCAGGACAACTGACTACCTTTACGCATAGATGAATAATCCCTTGGGGAAGACGTGTCACGTCAGTCATATTAGCATTTATGAATCATAAAGAAAAAGGAATAACCGAACCAGAGTTCAAATTCCAATTCCTGGTTTGATAGCCCTCGTCGAAGGTAAGGGTTTTATTAATTGATTGACGCTTTATGAAAACAAACGGTTGAATGTTGTGACCAGTGAAGATCCAGATGAAAACGTGCAGCCGCACAGTCTGATATGGCACTGAATTGGCCGCCAATAACTCATAAAATGTTTTAAGAAACTTCCATTTGAACAGACAAAACTTCTTCCGAACATGACATAATTACGTTAAGCTTGTTTCCCCGAAGCACCGGTCCAAGTCATTTTCAAAACTGTGACTCTTTAATTTGTCGTTGGAAAGAAGAGACACTGATAGGACCATGCATCTATTTGCTAAGCTAAACTTTGATGTCTTATACAAGGCTAGAATGATATGATAATGACTTATTAATGTCATTGGAATGAATTTGATAAATTCGAATTATTGTATTTGTAAATTATTTACCAATAGGATTAGAAGATTTAAATAGTAGTTTTGAGTTTTAAACACATTTCCCCTGAGTTGGTATTGAAAGATATGCAGCTATGCACGTCTTACATTCAACATTTTATAAATCATATAACGGTCACTTCGTTAAAAAAACCGAATATATTTTTTACTAAAAATTAAAAAACACACAATTAAAACAGTTGACACGAATGAAAACGTTCCGAAAACGTTTTAGTCTGATTTATACATGACCAAGAAATACGAGTTAAATCAACAACAACGAAGCAAGTAAATATTTATTTTCTATGAATCTATACGGTTAACCGAGTAACCAGTTACAAAATTATACGAGTAACCGGTTAGTAATATCGGTAACCGCCGATGATGATGATTGCCATCCCTAGTTTATACTGGAACCCTGAATACCAAGAAGGGAAGGCACTATATAATTCTTATTCAATTTCAATTGTTCATACTGAAAACATGAATACCAGGAAGGGAAGACACTAATTATTATACCATTTCAACTGTCCATATTGCAACCCTGAATACCAGGAAGGGAATACACTTATAATAATACCATTTCAAGTTTTCAAACTGTATCCCTGAATACCAGGAAGGGAATAAATTAATTATGATACTAATTCAAGTATTCATATTACAACTCTGAATACCAGGAAGGGAATTCACTCTTTTTTATACATTTAATAGTGTTCAAACTGCAATCCTGAATAACAGGAAGGGAAGACACTAATTCTTATACCATTTCAAGTTTTCATACAGAATCCCTGAGTACCAGGAAGGGAATACACTAATTATTATACCATTTCAAGTATTCATACTGCAACCCTAAAACAAGGAAGGGAATACACTAAGTCTTATACTATTTCAAGTGTTTATACTGCAACCCTGAATATCAGGAAGAGAAGACACACATCTTTTATACCATTTCAAGCGTTCATACTGCAACCATGAATACAAGGAAGGGGAAACAATAATTATAATACCATTTCAAGTTTTCATACTGAATCCCTGAAAACCAGGAAGGGAATACACTAAATATCATTCCATTTCAAGTGTTCATACTGCAACCATGAATACCAGGAAGGGAAAACACTAAGTTGTAAAACATTTTAAGTATTCATACTACAACCCTGAATATCAGGAAGGGAAGACATTAACTTGTAAACCATTTCAAGTGTTCATACTGCAACCCTGAATACCAGGAAGGGAAGACACTAAGTCTTAGACCATGGCAAGTGTTCATACTTTATCCATGAATGCTTAAATTGACAGAAGCTAACAGGGCTCTCACTAGGCTAAAATTTAGGGAGAAGTGACTTCGCCCTCCAGACAATTTAGGGCGAAGTGGGGAGACTTAAGGGAGAAGTGATATTTCTTGTGTGTCGTTACGCGTCGTAACCGCATCGCATCGTAATCGCATCGATTGGGACAGAACACATTTACTTAAACAAAGATGAATGTTTTATTATTTTATTTTAATTATGATTATCACATGAAGTTCTAAAATTGTTTTTCCCTAAGAGTAGTTGCGATCCGAACATTATGTTCTAAAGTAGCGGAAATTATTAATTAATGAAGCTACCTTTTACTCGCCGTCCATTCCGTAAAGATGTCAGGCATTTTGTAAACAAGTCGATCGTAAGTGTCATAAACAACATAAATTATTTGTATCGGGTTTGCGATCCGAACATTGTGTTCTAAAGTCGCCGAAATATAATTAATGAAGCTACATTTTACTCGCCGTGTAAAGGTTAAAGGCATTTTGTGAAGAAGTCTGTCGTAAGTGTCATAAACAACGTAAATTATTTGTATCGGCCAAACATACACACTCTTTACAAGTAGAATTGAATTGAGAATTGAGGATTGGTTAATTCCAAATAGTATGACACCCCCATGCTACAGCATTTAATATGAATCCCCTAAAATAAATATCTAAAAAATCTCATTTTCTCAATTATTGAAGACGATTATCTCATTAAACCATGAATAGATTCACAATATTATTTATACTATTGAAAGGGTTAAAACATAATTCGACTTCCATCTCATTTACATCGGATACGTATTTAATGTTTTATCAGGGGGGCGTCATAACATTTGATAAGACGATCGGTTCTTTGATTATGCAAATTGGACTAAAGGTCACGATTTTGATTGGTTCTACGTCATTGTGTGTGTTAAATGATTCGATTCTTCAGCTTTTAATGGATATACATTCTCAGTAACTGATTACGCAACTGTGTATATCGAGAACTGTATACATCGATTCGACATGGTGCGTGACCGTGATCATTTTAACAGTGTCCGATGATAGGACAACGTCGCTTTGACTGAGAATTTGGGCGAAGTCGACTTCGCTTTGATCGAGTGAATGGGCGAAGTCAGAACTTTTTAGGCGACCACTTCGCCCAAATCGCCCCCTCGTGAGAGCCATGAGCTAAGTCGTAGACCATTTCAAGTGTTTATACTGCAACCCTGAATACCAGGAAGAAAAAGACTATATCTATGAATGCTTAGAATGATAAGACACTTAGACCATTTCATTTGTTTATACTATGTCCATGAATGCTAAGAATGACAGACACAGACAAGAGAATAAGTCTTATCTAGACCATTTCAAGTGTTTGTTCTACAAACATGAAGCCTATGAAGGGACGACACTTATTAGTTTACCATTTAAATTGTTCATACTGCAACAATGAATGACAAGATAATAAGTATATAAAGTATTTTGGATAATTCAGCATTTACTAAAACCCAAATGAGAAAGAATATCAGAGAAAAGAAGAATAAAGAAGTAGAAAGCTGACACTTAGTTAATTGTGGTTATAGTTCATACTTTCCCATATACAGATGCTTTCTGACGCCTCTGCAGTAGACGACTTTTGAAAAACATTGTGCTCATAATGAGCAATTTCACCAGTTGCCACAATGTTTTCAACTCCATTTAATAGATATACATTCATTTTTAATGATCAATAATGTGGATGTTTCAAAGTTGTCTGCTGCACAATTGTTGTATGTCGTAAAGGGTTAAAGAACTAATGCACCAGTCAATTGTAACCACGGCCCCACCAGGTCCAGGGAATAGCGGGGACTTTGACTTTCGGTCCAGCCAATCCCAGGTAAAATCTCCGCCCTGCGGGGACAAACTGCTGGTAAAATCCCCGCCAAATGCCTCCCGGGGACACCCTTGGTAAGGCCTTGGCTAAAACGCGGACAAATCCCGTTAAAAGAACGGATATTTCCCAGTATACCCCCGGACCTGGGGGGGGGGGGGGGGGGGGGGCGTGGTTACAATTGACTGGTGCATAACACAGGGCCTGCTCTGGGTTGAATTTTTCTTTCGCCACCACTTTCGCCACATTGAAATAATGTTCGCCACTTTTAAATTTTAGGAGCCACTTTTAATTTTTAGGAGCCATTCATTTTCGCCAATCTCATCAATGGGTCCAATAATTGTTTGTACTCGCCCATAATTAAATAGATTTTTCCCAATCAAAAATGACAAAACTTACATTGTCATTAAATCATGAAAGGCCTACGTTGATCGTCGAAACTTGCTTCAAAAAGCGTGTTGATATATTTAATGCATCTATAATTGCCAATTATTGCCAATTATCATATGTACGGCCTTTAATGTATCAATATCGCTCAGAGTTGTTGGTCAGTCGGATTAAAAGGCTGAATTAACACTTCACAACAATAACACAAGTGTGAAATACACAAGCTGTCAAAATGATAAAAACGGGTTTCGCAAAAATGTCGTAAAGTGGTCACTGGTATCAAATGGCAGTGCATTATCTTAGATTAACGGAAACAGTCACTGTATGCCGTAAACTGATATCCAAATCAGGTAAATGTTGATGATAAAAACCTTTCGCCACTCATGAAATAACTTCACCACTTTAAAATAATCTTCGCATTTGGCGAAAGTGGCGAACGACAGCGCGGGCCCTGATAACAAGTACATGGATTAAAGGAGCCATTGTTCCATTTTAACTATGTATCTCATATTTATTCAGAAAAGGGTTCACCCTCTCCCACACATAGACGCTTTCTGTCGCCTAGGCAACAGACAACATTTGATAACATTCATTGTGGCAAAAGGAGAAATTGTTCATGATGAGCAATTTCTCCTGTGCCATAATGTTTTCAACTCTATTCATTATTTAATTTCCTTTAAAATAGATGTGTTCAATATTCTTGCCTCTATGTTCTTAAAGTCGTTTGCTGCAGACTTGATGTATGTGGTAAAGGTTTAACCCTTTCCCTCATATAGACGCTTTCCGACGCCTCTGCAGCAGAAGGCTTTTTGAAAACATAGTGACAAAAGAAGAAATTGCACAAAACGTGCAATTTCTCCTTTTGCCACAATGTTTTCCACTTTTTGTCATCCATTCAAATATGGAGATTTTCTATATTTTGACAAAATACGTTCAAAGTCGTCTGCTGCAGAATTGCCGTATGAGGGAAAGGGTTTAAGGGTCATTCTAGAAAAATCAACAACACCCCCACCACAAAAAAATCAAAGTACTGAAAGTAATTAAATGAGGGGGATGTTGGCTCTAGAGTGTTAAAAAGATTTTCCTTCAATTTGACCTAGTGACCTACTTTTTGACCCAACATGACCCATGTTAGAACTTGACCTAGATATCATCAAGAAAAACATTCCTTCAATTTGGAAAAGTGACCTAGTTTGTAACCCGGCATGACCCATATACAAATTTGACCTAGTTATAATTTAGATAGAATTCTGACCAAATTTCAAGCTGCTGTAGCCAAAAAAGATGCTTCTACAGAGTTAACAAGATTTTCTTCAATTTGGCCTAGTGACCTTGTTCCTAACCCAATGTGACTGCTAAACTGCTGAAGCAAAAATCGCGGCCTCTAGAGTGTTAACAAGCATTTCCTTCAATTTGACCTAGTGACCTACTTTTTGACCCATTATGACCCATATTCGAACTTGACTTACATATCATCAAGACAAACATTCTGATAAAGTTTCAACATGCTCAAGTTGAAAATAAGGCCTCCAAAGTGCTAACAAGCTTTCCATTCAATTTGGCCTAGTGACCTATATTCGAACTCGGCCTAGACATCATTTAGATAAACATTCTGACCAATTTTCAAGCTGCCTTAGTAAACAATGCGGCTTCTTCAGTGTTAACAAGATTTTCCTTCAATTTGGCCTAGTGACCTAGTTTCTGACCCAATATGACCCATATTTAAACTTGACCTAGAAATCATTAATACAAACATTCTGACAAATTTCAAACTGCTGAAGCAAAAATTGCGGCCTCTAGAGTGTTAACAAGATTTTCCTTCAATTTGACCTAGTGACCTAGTTTTTTTTACCTCAAATGGCCCAGTTTTGAACATGTCCAAGATTTGATGGAGATGAATGTTCTGATAAACTTTCATGTATATCCGATGCAAAATGTAGCCTGTAGAGTGTTAACAAGGGAAAATGTTGACGATGCACGACAGCCGTATTTCCGTATTTTGCATTGCAGGGATTTTCTCAAAAGGTTTTGAGCTACCCGCTTCCAAGCTACTCGTTTTCCATATATTTAAAAGAAACATTTAAGATACTTATGTCTAACTTAAATTTCTAAATTATGTTTACAACTTCATGTATTAAAACTTTACATTGTATACGTTTACTTTGTATAATGTGAATACTGTTCAGCTTGTTGGGTATTTAACTTATCCCTGGACAATCAAGAAAAAATGTCCATTTTGAAAAAACAGAGGGCAGCACAACAAATTTACAAATTTACACTTCCTGAAAGCTGGGCATGACCATATACGGAGGTATTCAGCATAGCTGAATCCCCTGCATAAAAAGAGAAAGATTTACAATTAACTTTGGTAAAACCTCTTATACTACTGACATGGTTTCTACAGGGAATCTAATTTCACACTACTGTAGGTTTGATGAACAATTAAAGTTGTGATTAAATTACCTCATCCAATCAAATTGTTTTGTCTAGAAGTCTTAGACTGACATTTATAGTACACAATAGATAGGAGACCTGAATATAGGTAATGGGTTCGACAACATCTTCTGTAATATAGAAATATTTATTTGATCCATCAGCCAACAGCTTTTGAAACATTGTGAGAAAAGAGCAATATTACCTTTTTCCAAAATGTTTCAAGTTTTATTTACTTTCTACTGTTTGAACGTTCATATTTCTAACATTTCGTCAGACAGAAGGCAATTTCCAAGGTGGTCATCAATAACAAATATTTTCTTGAAAATTGGAAGAAAAATTCAGATAGTGTCACAAAAAGAGAAACTACCTGTTTGTTACTATTTCTCCTTAACTGCCAATATTTCTAACAGTTTTTTCACTGAAAAGACATACAAACTCACCTCTAGAAGAAGAATGGGATCAACAAAAAGAATAAATTGCAATCCACTTTGAAAAACAAAAAAACTAATCAGTAATCCTCAGTTCATGTCAATAATACTCCCACATTTTTTACTGACTGTGAAATATATATAATATATGAGGTGTTGATGCTGTGTTTTGATTCTTCAAGCTCTATTGACAGAACATCAAACATTTATGAACATGAGTTTTTATAATTTCTATATTGATCACTGTACAATATATTTAACCCTTTTCCACATACAACAAATCTGCAGCAGACGACTTTGAAACACATTGGCAAAAATATGTAAAATCTCTATAAATGAAAGTTTAATTATTTTATTGAAAAACATTGTGGCAAAAGAAGACATTGATGTTATGAGCAATTTGACCTTTTTGTTATGATGTTTTCAAAAGTCGTCTGCTGCAGATGCATCAAAAAGAATGAATATGCGGGGGAATAAGTTAAATAAATCCAAGTACTTATCCCTTTCCCTCATATAGAAGCTTTCTGATGCCTCTGCAGCAGACGGCTTTTTGAAAACATAGTGACAAAAGAAGAAATTGCACAAAACGTGCAATTTCTCCTTTTGCCACAATGTTTTCCACTTTTTTTCATAGGTTATCCATTTAATTATGGAGATTTTCTATGTCTTGACAAAATACGTTCAAAGTCGTCTGCTGCAGAATTGTCGTATGAGGGAAAGGGTTAAAAACATTAGCAAAGGAGCAATTGGAATAATTTCTGAATTTCCATTTGCTTTTCTGTTTTGTATGTTTGTGTGGTTTTGTGACGCCGCTTTCAGCAAATATTTCAGTTGTACCACACACAGTGTTCATTTACTAGTACTACTGGTCCATTTATTCTGACACCAGAGAGTTAGTCTTAACCCTTTCCCTCATATAGACGCTTTCTGACGCCTCTGCAGCAGACGGCTTTTGGAAAACATAGTGACAAAAGAAGAAATTGCACAGAACGTGCAATTACTCCTTTTGACACAATGTTTTCCACTTTTTGTCATAGGTTATCCATTCAATTATGGAGATTTCTATGTTTTAACAAAATACGTTCAAAGTCGTCTGCTGCAGAATTGTCGTATGAGGGAAAGGGTTAATGACCACCCCACTGTACCACTACACCACCAATATCAGCAAAGTATGTTTTAATATTGTTTTTAGCAAGGGGCTATAGTAAGCGAATTCCGAAGACACTTACCAAAATCTAGGCTGGAATCAGTTACAATAATTTCAAATATCTCTTTCTAAATAGTAGCTAATCAATGACTGGACATCATTTTCGAGTTTAGAAAGATGGCTTTATATTCGAAGATTGTATATAATGGCAATGAAAGCACATGCATCTATGGGACATTTGCAAAAAACAAATGTTCTGGTTCCAGAGTATCCATGTCTGCAGTATGGTACCGTCAAAAAGTCTGACTCTTTAAAAAACAGAATGTGGTAACTTGGTAGGATATCAACCGGATAATTGATTTAATTTGATATAACTTACGCAATGGAAAGATCTCATAAGTAATTTGCTTTTAATTTCTACACTTTCAACATGTTTTGATGACTCGTAAAGATCACGGGCGATTCCAAAATATTGTAAATCGAGTGGAATAAACGCAGCTTTTGGATTCAGACTCAAAAACAAATTAAGATAATTGTGTCCTAACGATTAAATATAAACTAAAAGGGAATCAAATTATTGAAATAATAATAAAATAAATAGTTGACAAAATATAACATATGTACAGTAAATGTGTTAGTTAGTCGCAATTTCCAACAAGAGCACCGCGTACGGCACAGACGCTCGACTGATAGGGAGAAAAAAAAAAAAAAAGTGAGCTAAACAAAAAACCTTAACCGGACGACCACGCCGCCGCCGACGACGCCAGGGTCATGACAATAGCTCTCGTTTTTTTCAAAAGTCGAGCTAAAAATCCTTTTGAATAAAACGTGCAAGAACCTTTTTCACGGTAACATTATCAATCAGCTTCACAACCAAAATTACCGGAATAAACCGAAATGCATTTCAAGAAGACAAAATAAGATAATCAAGTCCCAGTGATAAAATATGCACCAAAAGAGAATCAAATTATTGAACTGATGGTTGATATTTTATAAAGATATAACGCTTAAATTATAAATAATTTGCTAGCTGGTATATAGATCTTTCACATTCATAAACCAGTTGTGCTATTTTAAGTAACAACTCATACGTTAAGAGTTTAATTTACACACAACATTTATCAAGTCTGGCTGGTACCGAGGTTCCATGTGTGATTGTCACGCGGGAGAACATGATTATTTTTTTTTGACACCTCTGTAACCAATTCCTTTAAAATATTTGGATTCAAAATTAATTCAAAAGCATTGCATTTAATTTTGCACCATTGCTTAGTGTAACCAAATCATGAAATTGATTAGTTTGTGCATATGATGTTTAACATTGCTTTTTCACAATATTGTAGTTATATCCCATCGTTTCCTGTGTAAATTATCAGTTCTACTGGTCCATTTATCTGAAGTTGTCTCCTATTGTAATATGAACATGCTCAGTTCTTTTGAGATAGCTGTAGTTATTGATAAAGCCATGCTAGATGGACCCAAAAAATCTGCATGAAAAATGTGGATTACACAGGATTTCATTTCTGCTTTGGTATTAGAAAAATTGGTCTCTGAATATATTTCTCATTGTTAAGCAGAGACCTTCATTTGATTTTGATATGACATGTCTCTGTGTTAATTGTATTTAGAATAATGGCTAAAATCCATTGTAATCCAGTACTGAACGGGAACTACCCAGATAGCAGATGGGCATAATTAAGGGAAGTAATTTGTGTCAAGTTTTAGTATATTGGTAGACCCCCAAATTGTGTGTACAGTATTTTGCGTTCAACTCATATATTATTCAATATAACAAAGTGCTATTGTAAAGTGTTCTTGTTAAGACTTTTTGGATCAGTAAATACATATCCAAATCATGTAATCCGTGATCTGCAGTTAGCAACTTGCTGCCAGCACTTTCAGTGCTTTGATTTTAAAAGGTGTTTTAGAGGTTTCAGTTTTATATATCAATGCAATCCTTGATGAATTATCACTCCTTTTATCTTATTTATTCCAATATTAATATGACTCAGTTGACATGCCATCTTAACCCTTTTCCACGTACAGACGCTTTCCAGTGCGTTTTAATGAAAGTTATAGATGGATGAAGTCGTTTAATGGAAATGTATTAAAGTCACTGTGAGCTTGAACTTTAATATAGGTCAGTGGAATGTGATATTGTACAAGAAGAGATGATTGTGAACATATGACCTTAGTTTCATAACAATCAGATAAGAAATAAAGTCACTAGAGCAATGACGTTATTTCGTACAAATTATAAATGATGTCAGATGTGACCTTGACCTTTGACTATGTCAGTGAAGCTCATCCAAGAGAAGTTGTTTGTGAACATGCGTGTTACGTTTCATAACAATTGGATAAGAAACAATGTTGCTAGAGGGATGACGTTGTATCACAGACGTATAAACAGACGAAATAGAAACTCATACAAGGGGCGATGCTGGTGAACAAATGTATTCTGTTTCATAACAATGGGATAAGAAATAAAGTGGCTAGAGCGACGACGTTGTAAGGACATGTATGTACAAACGTACGGACAGATCCCTATATATACGGATAATGAGCCTTGCATGCTACAATGCTATGTTAGTTTATTTAAACTTATTTATGCCAATTTACTTGGAAATCCTAAGATGGACGGTGGAGATGCGGACCGGACAAGGTAATCCTATCAAACTCATTTTGACCTTTGACTTCAAAGTGTGACCTTGACATTTGAGGTACAGGTCTGGGTTGTGTGCTCGACACGCCACCTCATCATGATGAACGTTTATGCCAAGTTTCTTTGAAATCCTATGATGCATGGTTAAGATGCAGGCTGGACAAGGTTATGTGGGACTGACGGACAGACGGAATCAACCAAACCTATAGTCCCCAAACCGATCTTTGATCGGTAGGAGACTAATAATTCTGAATGTCTGCTTCCTGCAGACATCACCAGTACTCACGCTGTTTGTGTGGGAAAATCTCACATTCGAACCAAGTACCTTTGGTATGAGAGGTTGACGCTCTAGTCCACTGTACCACTATCTTCCACAATATGTTATTGCCACCTTTCTTTTTTTTCACCAGCACATTGACAACTTGTCAGAGGTTTGTAACCCTTCTCTGCATGCAGACATAATTTGACACAGCAGGACATTATGAGCAATTACACCTTTTGCCACAATTTTTCCAAACTTATAATGAAATAATGATATTTATCTTTGTAGATAATTTACTCTATTTGCCACAATGATTTCAACTCTATGCAATTATAATATTTAGATTTGTAGAGATTTTCTCCTTTTGCCTCAATGTTTTAAAACTTTATTTAATAATAGTTTGTTCATTTGTGGTGTTTCCATAATTATGTTGATTTACTTCGTCTGCTGCTGATTTGTTGTATGAAGGAAAGGGTTAATTCAGAAAAAAGAGCTTCAGGGACAAAATGTGTTTACTCTTCCATATATATAGTCCATGGGCCCAGGCCAGGAATTTGGCTTATTGGTACCACTCAAGGTGGCAAATTCTAAGTTCTTTTTTTGAAAAGGTCTATACCTCTAGGTAATATTTCAACATGATAGCCGTTCCAAAGTGGTAGCTTAATCACAGTTATCACCCTTCAAAGATGACAACCCTTCTTTCAGATTATGAAAAAAACATGTTTTTGTCACATGTCCCTACTCAAGGGATAATTTTTATTATGCCCAAGCAATGGCAAGCATGCATAGCAATGAACTACATCTTTCTGCTGATGAAAAAGTTTAATCATTTTGGAAAAGATCCTTTAAAATGGCATTTTAGGGTGGAAAATTGTCCAAAAACAGGTTCGTTTTGAAATTTTGAACATGCAATTTATCTTGTCACTTCACTATACCTTTGTTTATATGGACAAATGATACACCAATTTAATCATGAATTACCATGCTATTTTCTGAAATAAGCAAGAAGTATGTTTTGTTATCCATATTCAACTCCATAACACTTTCCTGATCCCTACCCCCTAATTTAAAATTTTAAGGAAAAACCGTAGACACCATTTAACTCTATACACTTGAATGTTTAAAGTATTTTTTTTAATTTCCTTGGAGGCAGATATCACCCCTTTTATGCATTGAACTTTAAAGTGGCTACATCTGTAATTACACAATTACACAGTGTCGGATATATATTACCCCCCTTGAAGCCCCCCCCCCCCCCCCCCCCCCCCCCACACAAAGTTTCAAGGTACAGCGTTTTGTGATTCATATCGACATATTGGCTAAGTGGTAGATATTGATAAGATATTTGTATCGTATTACTATTATATAAAAACAATTGTTTCATCAATATAAAAAATAACAAAATATGACAATATTTATTAATATCTATATTAAATAATAAATAAAAATATTATAAATTATGCATTTTCCCCTGGACAGCCGGAGGACAGACGACCAACATTTACACTGAATACTTTGGACAAGTTAATAAAGAAATTACAATTTACTATGAACCATATTATTTGTTTCAATGCAATTGGGAAACTAATTGATGCTACACAGAAGACGCTTTACAGGTCCGATAATTACGAAAAGAACAAAGGGTGCACTCGAAATTAGCACTCGTGATTTGGAAATATTGATTCTTATGTCACAGATGGCAATCCGAAGGCTCAAAATCAATGTTGGAGCATATAAGTACATGTCCTAGGTCAAAAATACCAAATTTGAGGTAGGAAAAGACGACATGAATGGTTATATAGAGCGGTTTGAGCATTTCGCAACTACAATGTAGTCAAGGATGGGACCAAACGACAATAGCTATATTTGAGCTAACAAGCAAGAGGCTGGAAGTATACACTAGCATGTAGCTAGATGTAGCTTATGACTTTAGGGCTTTAAAGATAGCTGTGCTGAAACAATCAGTTTACCGCACAACTTCCGAACTAGCAGGCCGGACAAAGGCGGAATGACAAGATACTTTCAGAGCAGTCTTATGACACATGTTTGTCGGAACTTACCTTGTTTTTGATTGATTTATTGGGCTTTAACGCCGATTTTAACAATTTCTCAGTCATACAGGACGGCCTTTTCACCTACACACGTATTTCCTGGTTTTCTCACACCAGTATTTCACACAACAATCTTCCCAAGCAACTGGCTGCTTTTCCACATAGACAAAACCCATTGGTGAAAGACGAATGACGCATGTCAAATTGAATTTTGACAAATGTCGGAAAGAAAATTGGCCGAGCCGGGATTTGAACCCACAACCCCACAATATCAATAGATGAGGTTATGACACTTTCTGAGCAGTTTGTAGAGGACCGAGGAATCAGCATGCCGGCATTTAAGACACACAAGGTTAGGACCGACTCAAATTCTTACAAACAGACAAGATGTTGTTTTGTTTGTAATAGGGAAAGTCACTTAGCAAGGAATGTCCGCCGGGAAAAGAATTCAACCGAAAGCCAAAAGAGGTGGTAAGAAGTTTTCAGCTACACATGTGAACATGCCCTGTGAAAGACCGCCATTCAAACAGACAACGGAAAGTTGAAGCTTGCCAATGGTGATTTGATCCCCGTTGTGTCAGGCTTCTGCACATTAGAAAATATGAAAGGTGCACGGAGCCTTAAGATATAAGATGGATTTTTCGTTGATCAACAGGTTAAGGTTTTGAGAGATACTGTCTGCGAACTAGCCACAGTAAGATGAAATCTTGTTCCAGATGACCAGCTGTTAGATAAGTATTTGGTGATCACTATATAGATGGCAAGGCAAAGGTCGCCTAGCTGCGAGGGTATTCATTGATACACCATACGATAGGGGTGACATAGAAGTTATGACTCAAAAGGCATCTGGTGATTGGAAATATCCCCGGTGTTGTAGATAGCCAGGATAAGTCATGGAAGCGACTTAAGACGAAGTCCAGTATGGTACAAGACTGTTTTGCTGGAGCCGTTTTATCTAGGGCCCACACACTAAGGAGCAAGAGATGCCTCTTCTTGCATTTGAATGTTTCAAAACTGCGAGATAGTCCAGGAATCAATGTTGATAAGCTCAAGCTGGCCCAGAAGGAAGATGATATGTTGTCGAACCTCAGGAACAACAAAGATTATGTGACCACGGGTGGAAATAAATACACCTATATAGTTATAAGGGATGTTCTGTATATAGGGTGTTTGAGCACAAACGTGGTTAATCACTACAACGATGAAGCATATTGTTGTTCTAAAACAACATAGGGGTAGATTTATGAAACTAGAGCATGATTTTATTGATGGTGGGCCCTTATAGACACTCTGTTTCATCGTGAAGCTGTTGATCTCATCGGCCCGATTGCACCTGTTCAGGACAGAGGTAACAGATACATATTGACAAATTGGGGGCTCGTCCGGGATAGTTTTAGTTGGTTCATACAAGCTGAGATTAAAACATACACCAGCATCGGTATATAGCTATGGACTTCACAAAGTGGATAGAGGCTGGTGAACCCTTGGGACCGGTAGGTTTTGATCCAAGAGAGTATGCTGAGCAAAAGGAAACAGGGTACCTTCATCTAAAATAGAGGAGCCGCTACACTATCGTTTTACACTAAATACTGTAACAAGCCGGGAAGATTTGTTTACAAAGACGCAGAAGATCCCTTCAGCGAAAAGTATACTCAACCCTGAAGGGGTCCACGTGTCTTTTATATGTAATCCTATATTACATTACTTCCAAACAGTGATGCTAATTTGCATATCAAATGCAACGTATACAGTCCCTGTTTGACGAACATTACACTACTAAATCCCACTCCAAGAAGACTCGTTCCGAGTCTTGGCCTGGGAAACCCGTGGGTCTGACACAGGAGATGTTGTCATATGATCCCACCGCTATCAAATCCAACGTATACAGTCCCTGTTTGACGGACGTTACAATACTGCGATTTTTCTATGAATGCCTTCAACGTCTATAAGACATATACGAGATATATATAGATTCCCATACGCTGAACAGATAGGTTCGACACCGTTACAGACAATTGAAACCACATACCAAAGGCAGTTTGGGCTGCGACCATAGAGTTGATACTTCGTCATAGATCAACAGATGCCACGTAGCCTGAGGAACATAATATATATCGTCCACAATGTACACAGTCTCAGTTAAGATATTGTCACCTGTGAAACAACCCTATACACGTGTCAACTTATCTCTTGACCTATCTGTTTCAGCGTCTCTTCCGAAACAACTCAAACTCTGAACACCCCGTTGAAATTGTCCTAGTGCTGAACCGATACCGTACCACGGATGTAGATTCCAACTGTACAACCGATTTAGGATGTTTCAGCTGATACTTAGATAGTAGAGTGGTCTGTAAATGTCTAATAGACGTTTAAAGCATTGGTGGAGAAATCACAATAATTTGTATAAAACGTTAGCGTAGTGGATTGATTCACTTTCCCCGGCATCAATCAGAGGAAAAGTGGTGATGAAGAAGCTGCTGTGGAACTGTTCAGCTATGATGACAGTGGGTATGCCCCGGAGAGTGATGATGAATAAACAAGAGATGTTTGTCAAACATTATGGCCCCTGAGTACCATGTTGTCAGGAATATTTGGACATTTTTTTACCCAATTACCTCAAAATCAATGGGGTCATCTACTAGTCACCCAAGCCTTCATGCACAGTTTGAGGGACATCGGTGCAGGCAATGCCAAGTTATTACTCAGACAAGCTTTTCGAATTCAGGGTCACTGTGACCTTGACCCTTGACCTGATGACCTCGAAAATCAATAGGGTTCATCTACTGGTCACCCCCAGTCTCCACGTCAAATTTGTGGACCATGGGTGCAGGCAATATTTAGTTCATCTACTGGCCAGGCCTTACATCTATGTTAAGTTTGAGGAACATAGATGTAGGCATTGTTAATCGCTCTGACAAGTTTTAAAAAGAATTTAGTTTTCAAGGTCACTGTGACCTTGACCTTTAAACCAATTACCTCAAAATAAATAGGGTTCATCTACTCGACAGGCCAAACCTCCATGTCGAGTTTGCGGACTGTACGTCAAGGCATTGTTGAGTTATCACTCGGACAAGCTTTGGTCTACAGGCAGACGGACCGACAGACCAACCGACCGACATGTGCAAAGCAATATACCCCTCTTTTTTCAAAAGGGGGCATAATAAGTATAAAACCCTTCGACATATATTGTATAAGTATTTTATTTAGTGATCATATAATGACAAGTACGATTTGGGATGATGTGTGGTAAACAGAAGAAAGATGAGATGATGATGAATATCATGATGACTCAACAGCATTTGTACTTAATACATGTACATATATTGTTAACAACGTCAAAATAAAGTGACATTTGTGGATGTATGTTTGATGTCATCAAGGTCAATGAATATATGTCATAGGTTTGTTATATTCTAAAAATGGGGGAAATTAAGGGTAGGGGTTATATAAGTATCTTCCTCTGGTATAAGAATGTTCTGATAGGATACTATAGACAAGACATGTAGTGTACTATAGGCCAATGTGTGAACTATTGAGTAGAAAGAGATAATACTTCTTAAGAGTTTCAACATGTACCATATCTTTAGGTAGTTTGCTTTAAATTTCCTACATTGTGCAAGCGTATAGCCGATTTACAGAAGAAATCATAGGAGGAGTAATATATGCCTCCAAGGAAGCACACAAATCAACAAAAAATCCAGATGTATGGAGATAAACGCACAAATTGGTTTTATCCCAAAAATGCTGAATTAGGGGGTAGGGGTCAAGAAAGTGTCATTTGGTTGAATATGGATAACAAAATATAGTTCTAGTTTATTTCATGGAAGAGTAGGGTAATTCATGCTTAAATTAGTGTATCATATGTCAAAATAAATGAAAGTATGGTGAATTGACAAGAGAAAATGCATGTTCAGAATTTCAAAACGATCCTGTTTTTTTGACAAATTTTCACCTGAAAATGCCTTCTCTAGGACAATTATCAAATTTATTAACTATTTTTGCCTCAAGAATGATGGAGAACATTGCTATGCATAATTTTGGCACAATTTAACTTGTCATTGGAGTAAACTCTGGTGACTAGGGACAAGGTGGCAAGAAACACGTTTTTTCATAATCTGGAATAAGGGTTATCATCTTTGAAGGATGATAACTGTGACTAAGCTACCACTTTGGAACGGCTATCATGTTGAAATATTACCTAGAGGTATAGTCCCTTTCAAAAAACCTTACTATAATTTGCCACCTCAGGTGGTACCAAAATCTGGTCTGGCCCATGGACTAATATAGGCCCCTGGAAAATCCTTTTACCCCAAAATGTTTTGTTTTTTGACTCTTCAAAATTAAAAGCAAGTCGAGACATAAGTATGAATATTGAATATTGTGGGAAATGGAGAAATTGCTTCCTAACGTCATTTTTCAAGCTATCTCCAAAAGTTATCTGAAAAAACTCTTTTCCACATGCAACAAATCAGCAGCTAACAAATTCAACTAGAAATATCACTGAAGATGATAAATACCCCCAAAACAGCACCTTGACCTACACCATATTTTAATAAAATAATAAGTAAAAGGGCCATAACTCTGTAAAATAACATGCAATTGTAAGACCTTTAAGATATGTAAAATGTTATTGAATTCCACCCGGTGGTTTGTAAGAAATAGGCCAGACAAAATATGGCTTCCGAACGACCGACAGTGACTCCTATATACCCCCTCTTCTTCGAAGGGGGTATAAAAATGTATTCAGGAAATTATTGAATATAATTGAAAACAACATGGCAGAAGGAGAAATTGTTCCATTTGTGCAGTTTTCCTTTTGGCCACATTTTGTTCTACCTTTCAAGTCTACCTTTTAACCGGCATATCAATTTCATTTGTTCATCAGTATCAATTGAAATCCACTGTGAAATGCAATCAAACAATCATTAAACTGATTGGTTGTCAGCCTTTTTAATTTATAAACAATACAATCAATTCCACAATTCATACAGAAAAACCTGGCACATAGTTTGCACAATGTTTAACCCTTTCCCTCATATAGACGCTTTCTGACGCCTCTGCAGCAGACAGCTTTCTGAAAACATAGTGACAAAAGAAGAAATTGCACAAAACGTGCAATTTCTCCTTTTGACACAATGTTTTCCACTTTTAGTCATAGGTTATCCATTCAATTATGGAGATTTTCTATTTTTTGACAAAATACGTTCAAAGTCGTCTGCTGCAGAATTGTCGTATGAGGGAAAGGGTTAAGTAACTAGAATGACAATATGACATGAATACTCAATTGATAATGCATGATTGGTAAAGCAGGTAGTTGCTCCAAACAATATGGCACCCTGATTCACCCTTTCCCACAAACGATAAATCTGCAGCAGACGCCTTTGAAAACATCTAAGCAAAACTCTAGAAAATATCTATTAATGTGTTGTGTGTGTATGTGTTTGTGTGTGAGTGTATATTAGTGTTGGGCCATCGGTTCCATTTTTACAATCGATTATCGGTTACAATCGCTTTGCCTCATTCGATAAGACATCGATTATATAATCGGTTCATACAGTATTGTATTGAACAAGCCTCATTGTTCGCAATGCTTCTTATTATTTATGTTTGATAAAAAAATATACCGTCTTAATGTCTTGTCTTTACTAGGTTGTATCATTTTATTGCCAAGATCTCAAGTTGTTGTATTTACATGCTAGCCCACCAAACATGAGTTTTCAAACCTGACTGTGAGAGTAATCTCCCTTGTGGAAGAGAATATTAATCGAGCATAAATTAAGCAAAAAAGGTGAACCGATTGATAATCGATTGTGGTAAAATGCAATCGATTATCGCCAATGTGATGCATAACCGATCAACTTTCGATTATAATTGATCATCGGCCCAACACTAGTGTATATATATATATACATGATTGTTGAAAAGAGTTGTAAACATTGTGGCAAATGGAGAAGTTGCTCATTATGCCCAATTATTCTTTTTGTTTTCAAAAGAGGAACAGAGGAAAAATGTTGAGGCATGAATGTCAGACTATCACAATAACTCACATGGAGCACTTTGTGTTCAGGTGAGCTTAAAAAGGAGAAATTGCTTGTTTTGAGCAACTTTTCCTTTTTGACACAATGCTTTCAAAAGTCATCACCCAATTTTTGGGGAAGGGTAAAAGTCATGTATTAAACATGATAGTGAACTGTGGTTTAACCATTTCCCTCTTAAGCAAATCTACAGCAGACGACAACGTTGAAATCAATCATTCAAAAACTATGAAAAAAGGTGAAAACATTTTGGCAAAAGGTGAAATTACTTGTTTTGAGTATTTTCTCCATTGACAGAATGGTTTCAAAAGTCTTTGTAGTTGGGAATGTATATTGTTTTATGGCGCATCGACAGCTAAGGTCATTTAGTGCGCAATTAAATTTAATTATTCATGATCCCTGGGTAAACAAACCAGTACTAGGCTAGAAAATGTGCCTTGCCCAAGGGCACTCCACCATGACCGTAGTGCCACGACTGGGGATCGAACCCGGGACACCCGGTTTCGAAATCCCCGACGCTAACCACTCGACCACAGCGGATTCGTTTGTAGTTGGGAAAGGGGTTAAACTTGCTAACAGGGTGATGATGGTTCAGCCTTTTATAGTTTCATTATATTCCATGCCAGATGGTTTATAATGAGTCTGCTGGATGGTGATAATCAATGGTCTCCTATAAGTCATCAACAGGTTAACAATAAAACTGCAGCAGACAACTTTGAAAACAATCAAGTCGAAAGTATGGAAATTCTCTATAAATGACTGTAAACAATTATCCCTTTCCCTCATATAGACGCTTTCTGACACCTCTGCAGCAGAGGGCTTTTTTGAAAACATAGTGACAAAAGAAGAAATTGCACAAAACGTGCAATTTCTCCTTTTGCCACAATGTTTTCCACTTTTTGTCATAGAAAATCTCCATAATTGAATGGATAATCTATGTTTTGACAAAATATGTTCAAAGTCGTCTGCTCCAGAATTGCCGTACGAGGGAAAGGGTTAATGAATGCAATTGAAAAAATTGTGGCAAAAGCTTTTGACACAATGTTTTCAAAAGACATCTACTGCAGAAATGACTGTTGGAAAAGATAAATATGATCATCTCTTCTTGATAAAAAAAAAAGCTTCCCATTAAGTAACTCAATGCATTCCAGCAATTGGTTATCAAGTAGTTGCCCAGATATGATCTGTTATATATATCTATAATGCTATATTGCCCTTTATCCACAATAAATAAATCTGCAGCAGACGTCGTTGAAATCATCTTGACAAAAATAGAGAAATTCTCAAGAAATAGAAATAAAACTATTGAATAGACTTGCAAACATTATATGGCACAAGGAAAAGTTGCTGATGAGACCGCTTTTAAAATGTTGTAACAAAAGGAGAAATAAGCAAATTTGATTTGATTATTATACTTTCATCTGCAGAAATGCTCAGTATTTTTGTCTAGGTGTTTTTAAAGTTGTCAGCTGCAGATCTGTTCTATGTGCAAAAGGGTTAATGTTGATCCTGACCAGTCCAGTAACACTATTCCATTGAACTTCTCCAAAAGGCATGATATGAACACACAATAATGAGTTCAGAATTGTAGAGTCATTATGTCAATGGCAAAAACAATATAGAGCTGTGTTAGGCAAAAACAATATAGAGCTGTGTTAGGCAAAAAGTGCTCTTGTTACATCTGCCGACAGAGAAGCCTTGACACTGTCCATATTCATTTGGAACAGTCAAAGATGTAACTTTTTTTTAAAAAAAGCTAAAATTGTAGCCCATTATTTTCTCTCTCTCCAATTCCTGTTTATGCGATACCAAAACAAATATGCAACAAAACTCCTTATTGCTGATGGGGCAGCAAGTATTTTAGTCTTTGCCAAAACACTGCATATCTGAGCACTCATTAAAACCTATGTTGAGGGTACTCAAAGAAATCTTCTAACTGAGACGATTCCTTTGAGTAACTCACAACATAGATTTTGGAGGTCAAATAAGGATTTTAGAAAATGAAAAATGCTGCCTCATCTAAAGCCCTGTATCCCAGACCCCTACACTTTCACACTTTTATGTTAATGGGAGGGGTGGCATTTCCAGCAAATGTCAAAAGCTTAGAAAGCCCAACAAGGGGGAGAGTAAACAGTGATGATTTGGTCATACACAATAGATGATGTTTACACTGTCAATAGGATCAGCCTGTTATTAGTCTGGCTATATTGACCAGTAAATTGCTGCAATTTGCCACATAACACTTGTATCCTTTTATGACAGAGATTGGTGTCATTAAACCTTGTCCCACACAGAACACAAAAATCTTCCCAAACGTCTAGGGAAAAACATGGAAAATATCTTTTAATAAAAATATAACTATATATATATATTGCAAAGAGATGAAAGCATTTTGGCATATGGGGAAAATGCTCACTATAAGCAATTTCTTCTTTTGCCAAAACGATTTCAAATGTCGTCAGCTGGAGATGTGGCTAAATGCGTCTAAATAGAGGAAAGTGTTAATAATTTACCTGATAATATCATATCATGATTCTATAAGTGATGTCTCTGCATTTATACCATCTGAGAACTAGAGTGTTTGAAGGATCAAATGTGTCGCCTGTCAACAAATCTGCAACAGACGACTTTGAAAACACTTAGACAAAAACATGGAAAATCCCAATAAATGAAGGAATAAATACTGAAAAAAGGTTGAAAACATTGTGGCAAAAGGAGAAATTGCGCGTTTTGAGTGATGGACAGACCATTGAGAAGGGATTACAATGTGTCTCCCTGTAAAAGGCAGGTGGCACAATAATGAAACGGAACATATGAAACAATTTTTTTAATAGGATTAGATGGTCCTTATATAGATGATCAGATTCAATAATTTTTTTAGAATTCATTTTCAAAGTTTTTACTCTATAATTAAGTATAAGGAAAATGAGCTCTGCCCCTGGTAGATGGGAATGATTTTTACATTCTTTGTTGAGGGTCACCCAAGGAACATTATGAATTTTGTGACAAATTATTTTCAAATTGGGCCAGTAGTTTTGGACAAGAAGATTTTTTTACCACAAGCTTGCAACAGACAACTTGATAAATATCTAGACATAAATTTGGAAAATCTCTATATATAGTCAAGGTGGCTGCTGATCACAAATGTCACGACTTGGTCGGATTTGTTCAAGTTTGTCATTTCTCATATTACAAAGTCATGTAACTGTTAGAAAAGTAATCATTTACATTGCAAATTTTTTTTGTCTATTTTAACATAATTTGAATAAAAAATTTATTAGGGGGAACTTTGATGTAGACCAAAGTTAAAACAATTTCTGCATTTTCAACAGTGTTTTCAAAAATCTTCTTCTGCACATAAATTCATATGAATGTGGACATTATTTAAATGTTACAATCTGTTCATTTACAACATATCTCACAGCAGTCTGACTTACCCTTTCTGCCAGGACAATTACTTATTAATAGAGCTAAACATTATATTTAAACATTGTTATGATGATTTGTAGATTTTATCTAGCAATTATTTCATTGTGCTATCTATTTGTTGGTTAAAACCGACGTACACAACTAACTTGACTATCAAATATGTTTTACTTTAATTTGAAATTCGCGAACAAGGTATCCGGAAAAAACAGCGTCCGGATATACAATTCTTTATTTGCACAAATTTTATCCGATGGTCTTTCAATTTAAAATGGTAATGGGACCGGACCATCTAATGACTAGGGGCTTCTCAAAGTGGAAATTTACTTTCATTTTAATATATAAATGTACTGTCTTTTGGTCTAAATCGCTCAGAAACTCTTTTTAAATTTTATCAATTTTGCCCGACGACATAAACAGAAAATAAACCAAAATCGCAACTTCTAGTTGATGAACCATGCAACGCTCATTCGGCACACATAGGCTGATTTCAGTACCCTAGATGTAAACAGCTATTACTCGTATGAAAAAAAAACGATCATGTCTTTGAAATAGTACGCTTTATTACCTGTATGTTTTAAACATCAATAATTTAACACCTTGCTAATCCAAGTCGCGTGTTGATTGACCATTGTACGCAATACGATTACAGTTAATCTCGACCAATTAGTGTGGCCGCTGGCCGCGTTTCAAAGGGGACCGCTGATCAAGGCAGTTTATACAGTATAATTGGTTGGGAGGGATTAAAAGTGACAGTTTAAAGCCGGTGACCGCTGATCGCATGTGACCGCTCACACAAGTTTGACTGTAATTAAATGTTAAATTATTGAATAGAATTGAAATAATTGTGCCAAAAGGAGAAATTGCTCATGATGAGAAATTTCTCCTTTTGCCACAATGTTTTCAAAAGTGGTCTACTGCAGATGCATCAAAATGCATCTACAAGTGAGACAGGGTTAACATTATATATAGGACACTTGGTCAGAGGCAATCACCAGTATATATTTTGAAGGGCTGATAGGGGTGTCGCCATTTCCTCGGAGATTTCCGTTTTCCTCATTTGAATTACCAAGTAAACATCCAATTACGTGACAAAAACCCATAAAGGAAGTTGCCATTAAGCTGGAGATGTGAGAGTACTAATTATCTTGTAGTACATAGTATTGGAACTATGTTGAATAGCATGAAGTCCAATTAACTGTTTCTACCCTTTCCCACATACAACAATCTGAAGCAAATGTCTTTGAAAACAAAAATATGGAAAATCTCTATTGCTTATTCAGTTGAATAGAGTTGAAAACATTGTGGCAGTGAATTTAGTTATTATGAGCAATGTTTTAAGAAGTAATTTGATGCAAATGCGTCAAAAAGCATCAGGGCTAAATGAAGTTTGTTTGTACATCACAATATGACGTTGTCTTATCAAGTTTATGGCATATATTTGGTACTATTTCAAGTTCTAACATGACTTGTACATAATAATAACAAGAGCTGTCGGAGGACAGCGCGCTCGACTACAGGCCGCTTATTCACATAAAGCACTATTTCATTATATTGCACTTAAGTACTATTAAATCATATTATATACTCTATATGTAAAAGCAACTGAATAGATATACATACATTTAAATATAATTTAAAAATAAAATTTCCTAAGTCAATCAAGGGCCATTACTCCATATTTAGGATACAATGGAGTTATCTAACCTAATTGTATGATGGTCCTTAACAAATATGTGAAGTATGAAGTGATTTGAATGATGTAACTTTAACGTTGAGCTAAACGCAAATGTTAAAACTGACCGAGTCCAAAATTAGCAAAACCTTAAAAAAAGGTTTTCCGACTGTTTGACACCATGCAAAACCCGTTTGATATGTTGAAGAATTATATTTGATAAATAAATGATCACAATTAGAAAGAAATGTAACCAAAAATTAAGAATTTATCTAAAATTCTCAAAATCAAACAAAAATCATGTTTTTTACCCCCTAAAAGTCACACTCAGCATCTTCAACATACAATGTGAAGAAAGGTATTACATGTAATTATATTCCAAATATGGAAGCCCTAACACAAGTACTTATTGAGACAAATTTGAAAATTAAATGAAAAAGCCAACTTGCCCTAAAACTTTAACCACCCAAAAGCATGTGTTTTACCGCAAACAGAAGGTCACACACAGCATCTTCAGCATATAATATGAAGAAATGTATTAAATGTAATTATTTTCCAAATATAAATGTATTTGGTACTATTTCAAGTTCTAACATGAATTGTACATAATAATAACAAGAGCTGTCGGAGGACAGCGCGCTCGACTACAGGCCGCTTATTCACATAAAGCACTATTTCATTATATTGCACTTAAGTACTATTAAAGCATATTATATACTCTATATGTAAAAGCAACTGAATAGATATACATACATTTAAATATAATTTAAAAATAAAATTTCCTAAGTCAATCAAGGGCCATTACTCCATATTTAGGATACAATGGAGTTATCTAACCTAATTGTATGATGGTCCTTAACAAATATGTGAAGTATGAAGTGATTTGAATGATGTAACTTTAACGTTGAGCTAAACGCAAATGTTAAAACTGACCGAGTCCAAAATTAGCAAAACCTTAAAAAAAGGTTTTCCGACTGTTTGACACCATGCAAAACCCGTTTGATATGTTGAAGAATTATATTTGATAAATAAATGATCACAATTAGAAAGAAATGTAACCAAAAATTAAGAATTTATCTAAAATTCTCAAAATCAAACAAAAATCATGTTTTTTACCCCCTAAAAGTCACACTCAGCATCTTCAACATACAATGTGAAGAAAGGTATTACATGTAATTATATTCCAAATATGGAAGCCCTAACACAAGTACTTATTGAGACAAATTTGAAAATTAAATGAAAAAGCCAACTTGCCCTAAAACTTTAACCACCCAAAAGCATGTGTTTTACCGCAAACAGAAGGTCACACACAGCATCTTCAGCATATAATATGAAGAAATGTATTAAATGTAATTATTTTCCAAATATAAAAGCCCTAGCACAAGTATACTTATTCAGAAAAAGTTAAAAAAATAAAATAAAATCCTACTTGCCCCAAAACTTTAACCGAAAATCATGTTTTTTACCCCAAAAAGAAGGTCACACTCAGCATCTTCAGCATTCAATGTGAAGAAAGGTATAAGATGTAACTATATTCTAAATATTAAAGCCCTAGCACAAATTCTTATAGAGAAAAATTAAAAAATTAAATGAAAATGCCAACTTGCCCTAAAACTTTAACCACCCAAAATCATGTCTTTTACCCCAAAAAGAAGGTAAAACTCAGAATCTTCAGCATACAATATAAAGAAAGGTATTAGATGTAATTATATTCCAAATATGAAAGCCCTAGCACAAGTACTTATTGAGAAAAAAAAAAAAAAAAAAAAATCCAACTTGCCCTAAAACTTTAACCCCCGAAAATCATGGTTTTTCCCTCAAAAGGAAGGTCACACTCAGCATCTTTAGCGTTCAATGTGAAGAAAGGTATAAGATGTAACTATATTCCAAATATGAAAGCCCTAGCACAAATACTTATGAATGAAAATCCCAACTTGCCTTAAAACTTTAACCGGACGCCGACGGAGACGCCAGGGCGAGTAGTAAAGCTCTCATATTCTTCAAATAGTCAAGCTAATAATAATAATAAAGACTTTATTTATAGAGGCTGCACAGTTGGGCATGCCCAGTCTTCCCTGTGGGCCTCTGTTAAAACATTTACAAATTTTTACATATAATATTATAAGGTAGTATGCACATATTCATGTAGACAACCGTTGCATTCAGGAAACTAGTACTGTTATGGGAGGGAGTTTAATTGAGTAAAAGATGTCCACCACTATGCCACCAAGAAAGATATGTGGATTTAAATTTCTTTAAATTTTCATAGTTCCTGACATGTAGTGGAATCTGGTTCCATATTTTTGGTCCTGAGTAGGTCAAAGATTTTCTAAAAAATTCTATCCTAGGTTTAGGAATGCTAAGTGTATGCTGGGCGGCAGATCTTAAATTTGTGTTGGTTGATGATTTAAATAGATTAGTCATGTATTCTGGGAATTCTTTTTTAAGGGATTTGTACACAAGTATAGCCTTTTTGTATGTAATTCTATCCTGAAATTTCATCCATTTAAGTTCCTGAAAGAGTTCCTCACTTGGTGTGTCATATGTCTTGTCTAGGATAGTTTGTGCAGCTCTTTTTTGGAATTTATATATATTGCTTAAAAGTTTGTCACTACAGTTACCCCAAATTGTACAACAATAATCAATATGAGGCAAAATGTAGGCATTGTAAAAGAGTTTCCGCACATGTATATTGAGGAAGCATTTAATTCGAAGCAGAAGGTAAAGTAAAGAATTGCATTTTTTGAGTACTTTTTCGACTTGGATTTTCCAGTTGAGATTATGGTCAACTTGTATGCCTAGTAGTTTTTCGATTTCAGAGAAAACAATGCTGTGATTGTGAAGAACAAGGTTATTGTTATTATTGAATTCCAGTGATTTTTCTATATTATTAGTAGGCGAAATTATCATAGCTTTTGTTTTTTGTGGATTTGGCATCATTGAATTTCTCTGACACCACTCATCTATGGTATTTAGGCTACTTTGAAGAGACTGAATGACTTCATTCACATTAAGTCCAACTGCACTTAAAGTTGTGTCATCTGCAAACAAGTCAGTTGATGAGGCGTGTAATTGCATTATGGTAGGTCATTAATATAGAGTATGAAGAGGATAGGACCTAGCACTGAGCCTTGTGGTACACCTGATGTAATTGGAAGAGATGATGACAGTTTGCCAGCAACTGACACTTTCTGGGATCTTTCGTCAAAATAGGATTTAAACCATTCCAGGGCTTTGTTTCTTATGTTGTATTCTTGAAAACATTTTGTTAAAAAGGAGTGGATGATTTATTAAATCAAATGCTTTGGTTAAATCAAGAAATACAGTTCCTATTATTTTTTTGTTATTAATTGCGTCAATCCATGTGTCAATTATTGCTGTAAGCGCTGTCTCACAAGAATGATTTGATCTGAATCCAGATTGAGTGTTATGAATGAGAGATTTTTTTTCAAAATATGTCTTCAAGTGATCACTCACATGTCTTTCTAGAATTTTTGATAATACAGGTAATATTGAAATCGGGCGGTAGTTACTGGTGTCAGATTTAGTTCCCTTCTTAAAGATCGGAATAACCTTTGCTTGTTTAAATAATGAAGGGAATTCACAGTTTGATATACTTTGGTTGAAAATGTATGTAATAGGTTTTGATATGACCTTAGCACTTAATTTTAGAAATTTGGGACCTAGGCCGTCAAGTCCTGTGGATTTAGTTGCATCTAGTGTCTGAAGTTGTTTTAGTACAAAATTTTCTTTTATTGGGGAAATATGAAATTGTGTTGGAAATGGCATGCGATCTTGTACAAATTTTTGTAATTTTGATTTATCAATTGGAGATAGTGCAGAAGACGGAGTATTTGGTGCATCTTTGAATACATTAGTAAAATAAGTATTGAAAATTTCTGCTGTTAACTCAGCATCCTCCACAGGATTTCCAGACTTGTCTGTAATGATGTTTGACTGGTGGGTTTTTGTCTTTCCCGAAATATCTTTTAGGTTTTTCCAAAGTTTTTTGGGATTTTGTTTATTTTGGTTTATTGATTTTGTATAGAAAGACTTTTTTGCTTCGGATATCAGAGTTTTTGTTTTGTTGCGCCAGTATTTATATTCACTGATATTATTTTGTGTTTTTGCCTTATCACGTTGTCTTGATGCACATCCAATTTCTGCATTATACCAGTCTGGGAGGTTATTGTGTTTGACACGTTTTTGTTTGAGAGGTGCATGTGTGTTAAGAACATCTGTAAACATAGAGAGATAAAACAGTCTAGAGAATCGTCAACATCATCATAAATTTCAATAATGGACCAAATCTGGTTGTTGAGACAAGTATTAAATTTGTTTTCATCGAAAGATTTAATATTTCTGTAATTTATAATATTGTGAAGAGATCCTGAAGTATTACTGCAACTCAACTTCCGAAGGAAACAGACTGGATAGTGGTCGCTGAGAGATATTTTTGGTACTTAAACATTTATAATATTACAAGGTGTATTTGTATATAAATGATCTATTATTGTTGAGGTGTGATTGGTTACTCGTGTTGGAATTTGCACAAGTTGTTTTAAATTAAATGCATCTGTAACAGCATTCCAAGATGAATTTAAACATTTTGAGTTTGAAAAGTTGAAGTTGAAATCTCCAACTAATATAATTTCTTTATTTTCAGTGTATACAGTTTCTAGTAATATTTCCATTTCATTTATCCATTCATTGTTTGCAGATGGAGGTCTATATATATTATCAAGTATGAACGGTTTTTGTTTGGTGTTTTTGATTTCTAGCCAAATTGCCTCTATGTTATCTCTCTCTAAGTCATGTCTTTGTATGCTATGGTATTTGCACTTAACGTAACATATTACACCACCACCATTTGTAGCTCTGTCTCTTCTGAACAGATTATAATCATTCAGCTGGAACTCACTGTCTTCAAATTTATCATTTAAAAATGTCTCACCAAAACACATAATGTCAAGGTTGTTGTTATGTACAAAGATTTTTATTTCATCAAACTTTGGATGGAGATAGTGGATATTGAGATGAAAAAAGTTCATGCCTTGGTTTGAGAATAAAGATTTGTCAGAATGATTATTAACATCTTGGGTATCATGATTTTGTGATTCAATTAAATAATCAGAGGTTGTGTTACTGACAGTATACTGGTGATCAGTATTTAGAAGTATGGTGGGTTGTATCATTGCCATGGAGGCACTCCCCAAATCTGGTTGAAGGGATGATGGTTCATGGATTTGGTTTGTTGATAACCATTGGGTTGTCTCATTTGGGAGCAAGCCTGGCGAAAATTTACATCACTTTGACTAGTATGGAGGAGAATGTTGAAAGATTTAAAAATAGAAGCTTTCATGCTTTTGACAAGAACTGATGTTCCTCTGTTTGTTAGATTAATTTCGTCTCGGTATAAAATCTTATTTGCAGTTCCATCACTGGATGTGAACCCTAGGGAGTTGTCTATATAGATGTAGTTATTTTGTGAGCACATTTTTTGAATTAGTACTGAATTTTCAGTGATAATTTATCATACTTCTTTTTGAGAATTGATGAAATTGCTATTTTTGTTCTTCCATTTATTTGTTTAATTTCATGAGCTAATTGTTCATAGTCTTGTATTATTGATATGCAGTTGTCAGCATTAGATATGTTGTTTATACCGACGTGGATGATGAACATGTCATACTTGGCATAAAGATATACACAAAAAGAAGTTTATAACCCTTTTCACAGACAAATGCAGTTTTGGATGCATATGAAGATGACAACTATTCAAAATCTTGAAGGAAAAGAAGATATTTCTCAAAACCATCTATTTCTTCTTTACAAATTATGTTTCCACTGTTTTAGATTTTGCCATTACCTTTTCCAGATATGTTTAAAGCAGACAACTGTGAAATTGTATCAATTTATCACTTTCCATCAAACTGACATTTTCTGACGCATCTGCAGCAGACAACTTTTGGAAACTTTGTGGCAAAAGGAGAAATTCATATTGAGCAATTTTTTCCTCTTCCCACAATATTTTGAACACTGTTCAATAATTATACTTTTCTTTTTTGGGGTTTTCATTTTTTTTTGCAACTTAATTGTTTTAAAAGTCGTCTGCTGCAGATTTGCTGTATGTGGGAAAAAAAAATAATGCTTCGCCGTGACTGCATTATGTAAATAAGTTTTTAATTATCCTAAATGAGAAAAGTCATACAAATATGGTTCATGCTGTCTGTTTAACCCTTTCCCACATGCATTATGCTATAGATTCAAAGTACTCTGTATTAGGTCAAAGGTTAAATGTAACTCCTCTCAGAGTCTACAATTTTCAATGGTTCAGTTATTAATAGCACTGATCTTAAAACCCGGTCAGACTGGACAGCGACCACCTGCCACCGTACCTCAACCAGAAAATGTACAAGGTGGCCGGCAAACGTGAACGCAATGCGAGAAAAAATTACAAACTTGAATTTAAAAACATTTGATCAGGCCGCAATTAAAAAATTGTTTGTTTGCTGCTTCCGACCCATGCCAATTAGGGGTGGGTAGGTAAATAAAAAAAAAATCTCAGACAGACTTGCAACTTTTTTATTTTATTATGATTAAAAGGAAAGAAAAGGGAAAAAAACATAACAAAAAAAAAAACATTTTTTTTTTGGAAGGGTCGTAAAAAAATTCGGACCGGCGGTAAACATGTAGGTCGGGCGGAAGCGGCAAACAAACAATATTTTATTTTAGGCCCCATAACGCGTTCTCAGGGTATGACCTCTTTACGCTTATGGCATTCTATTTAGATCTACAGGCTTGGTAACAGCGATCACTGGCGATCTAAACACACACATGGGCTTCTAACCACACAGGAATCCGCTGTGGTCGAGTGGTTAGCGTCGGGGATTTCGAAACCGGGTGTCCCGGGTTCGATCCCCAGTCGCAGCACTACAGTCATGGTGGAGTGCCCTTGGGCAAGGCACATTTTCTAGCCTAGTACTGGTTTGTTTACCCAGGGATCATGAATAATTAAATTTAATTGCGCGCTAAATGACCTTAGCTGTCGATGCGCCATAAAACAATATACATTCATTCATTCATTCTAACCACACATTTTCTACGTGTATCGAGACTGCACGGTGACCTCAGGGCGTTTCTACCACGTGATCACGACAACTATATAAGCTGGTCAGATTATTAGAAATTTCTGATGTACAAACTTTGAAACATAGCAGGTCGCACATGAAAAGCATGGTCGCCATAGGAGTGTAGTGCAAGCTTGGTAACCACACATGGTTGTATTAAGAACTCCATAAACGCAGTGGGAAATTCATAAGAACACCATCAGTGCACTGCGAGTGGTGCAATCACGCAAAAATGATGAAATCATCGTAACATGACCATAAGGACTCAGAACATGTGGTGGGTTTGTGGCAGACATGCGAGGGGTGGTATGAGGACGCCATGAAGTCACCATTGCGAACGTTGGCGAACATGGCGACAACAGCACGATGTCTAGCATTTCCACCACGCTTATACCACCCTTATGGCGACCTTTACGCACTCTGGGCCCATTTTCCGTAGCAGCACAGTTAGGACGCCATCTCGGTCTGACAGAGGTATTAGTTAAATGTATTTAAACCAGGGAAAAAATTCTTTGGTCTGGTTCAGTTTTACAAAACAAAGAATTGTAATATATAACTAACTCAGTATTTTGGAATTGAGATTTTAATGGAATGACTCAAATCTTTATTCTAAAAAGTGTTGATTGTTTTCCATTCCTGTCCATAAAATACTTTAACCCTTTCCCACATATAGGCGGTTTGTAACGGCTTTGTAGTTGACTACTTTTGATAACAATGTGACCAAAGAAGAAATTGTTAAAAACGCATAATTTCTGAGATAGAATAACAAGTTGAAGCATCTGCCGCAGGTATCTTCTCCTGCAAAAGAGCAATATTTCTTTTTTCTTTTTCATATAAAGCTTCCTATTGAATCTATCTAAGTTATATCATTGAATCTCTTTCTCCAAATTGTTTTCAAATTTTTAAGATTAAAATAAATACATTAGGTAATTTGGGGTTTCATAGCTTTGTAAATGAGCTGCATCTAGCAATTTGCAATTAACATCTTTGCAGCAGTCAACTTTTGCAATTTTTCCTTTTGCAACGGAAAAGAGTTAAAGTTGTACTGCCATACACTTCTGTTTTTCTGTTAGAAGATTCATATGGGTAAATATAACATATATATATATGAATGGTGTAGACTCTGGTATGACTGTCTAGTTGCAATTGCCTTAGACTTCTCGATCTATAGGCAGATGCACGAAGACCCCAAGTCACAAGAAGTGGCTTAAACATTGAGGCATCAGGCAATGACAAGGGAGATAACCAAAGACGAATTCAAACCTGATTCCATGGAATTTAATTTAATTAGCTTTCTTGCTCATGAAGTAGACGAGTTTAAAAAATATTTGTGAGAAAAGAGGAACTTCTTCTTTTCTCACATTTTCAATTTTTTGTTCAAGATATATTTTTTTCTAAGGTTTTCTTTTGCGCCTTTAATCCCACTTGCATACCCATTTTGAAGCATCAGTTCTGTAACAGATGGATCTTTTTAAACATTCTGGTAACAGGGAAATTTAATGGAAAAATTCATCTTTTACCAGAATGTTTTTTTGATAACAAAATGGAGATTTTCCACATTTTTTTGTCTAATTGTTTTCAAAGTCATCTGAAGTTATAATACTTATCATATTGCATAATATTTTAACATATTCTATCAAAAATAGAAAATCTCTTTAATTGAATGGATAACCTATGACTAAAAGTGGAAAACATTGCGGCAAAAGAAGAAATTTTGTCACTATGTTTTCAAAAAGCCGTCTGCTGCAGAGGCGTCAGAAAGCGTATATATGAGGGAAAAAGTTAATTATTAAATACAGTTGAAAACAGGGTGGCAAAAGTAGACATTGCTCGTTATGTTTTCAAAAGTCATATGATGCAGATGCGTCAGAAAGCGTCTGAAATTGGAAATGGGTTGATATTGGAATTGAAGAAGACCCTTTTTTGCCTGGTGTGACTCACCGTATCTTGCTTTAATTTCGAGGAGTCTATAGTATTTAGAGCATAACACGATGATAAAATATAAATACTTTCCCACCCACCTGAAGACCCACACATTTTGATGGATACCTGCAGCAGAGGACTTTTGAAAAACATTGTGACAAAAGTAGAAATTGCTCATGATGTTTTCAGTTATATATATATGTTCCATATGGATTCTATATTGCTTTCAAAGTTGTTCGCTGCAAAACAAAAAGTTACATGAGAAAGGGTTAACCCTTTCCCTCATACGACAATTCTGCAGCAGACGACTTTGAATGCCTTTTGTCAAAAAATAGAAAATCTCCATAATTAAATGAACAAGTAACTGGATTGCAAGCAATACCATAGTCCCCTACTGGTTTGCACTAAGTCCAAAAAGGGGCATAACTCATTAAAAAATTGACGAAATCCCAGGAAACGCGAAATTGATCTGTGACACATGATTACAAAGGCATATACAAAATTTCAGCTCAATACCTCAAAGCATGTAGAAAAAAAGTGCGGAAAACAAATATTCTAAGTCCAAAAAGGGGCATAACTCATTAAAAAATTGACGAAATCCCAGGAAACGCGAACTTGATCTGTGACACATGATTACAAAGGCATATACAAAATTTCAGCTCAATACCTCAAAGCATGTAGAAAAAATGTGCGGAAAACGAATATTCTAAGTCCAAAAAGGGGCATAACTCATTAAAAAATTGACGAAATCCCAGGAAACGCGAACTTGATCTGTGACACATGATTACAAAGGCATATACAAAATTTCAGCTCAATACCTCAAAGCATGTAGAAAAAAAGTGCGGAAAACGAATATTCTAAGTCCAAAAAGGGGCATAACTCATTAAAAAATTGACGAAATCCCAGGAAACGCGAACTTGATCTGTGACACATGATTACAAAGGCATATACAAAATTTCAGCTCAATACCTCAAAGCATGTAGAAAAAAAGTGCGGAAAACGAATATTCTAAGTCCAAAAAGGGGCATAACTCATTAAAAAATTGACGAAATCCCAGGAAACGCGAACTTGATCTGTGACACATGATTACAAAGGCATATACAAAATTTCAGCTCAATACCTCAAAGCATGTAGAAAAAAAGTGCGGAAAACTGATTTGCCGGACTGACTGACTGACTGACTGACTGACAGATGGACGGACGGAGTGCAAACCTAATAGTCCCCTTCGGCAAGCCGGTAGGGGACTAATAACCTATGACAAAAAGTGGAAAACATTGTGGCAAAAGGAGAAATTGCACGTTTTGTGCAATTTCTTCTTTTGTCACTATGTTTTCAAAAAGCCGTCTGCTGCAGAGGCGTCAGAAAGCGTCTATATGAGGGAAAGGGTTAAAGAAAACATCTTTTGTATTGTCAGTAAAAACATATTGAAAGATTATTTATAGCCATTTGACAAAATTTCTATTCTGCTCCTCAACCCTTTACCCGATTTAGATGACTTCTGCAGCAGAAAAACTTTATCACATACCATTTACAGACGCATTTTAATGTATATACAGCAGGCAAGTTTTGAAAAAATTATGACAAAAGGTGACATCGCTTATAATTATCAATTTCTCCTTTTCTCACAATTGATATCAACTCTTTTCAATAGAAGACTTTCATTTACTGAGATTTTATTAATTTTAACCTAAATAATATTAAAGATGTCTGCTGCCGATGTGCTGTTTACGTATCTCTTTTCAATTATTGCACTTTTGTCAAATGAGATTTTCCATAATTATGTTTGCCTACATAATTTGGAAGTCGTCCGCTTCCTGTTTGGATTATTCAGAAAATGTAGACAATGCAGAACAAGCATATTCAGAGAATCCCTCCTTTTCCCACGAAGATTTCTACTCAATTCTATATTAACAATGACCCAGACGTTGAAAATCTCAAGCAGATGATTCTAGAAATAACTTTTGGTAAGTAAGTATCTTGTTTGCAAACATTTGCTTTTTAACCCTATACAGCAAATCTGCAACTTTGTGAAATATATTTGTATAAAAATTGTTGATTACTTAAAAGAGTTAAAAAATTGTGACAAAAGGAGATTATTGCTCATCATGAGCAATTTCTCCATTTGTTACAATGTTTTCAAAAACAGTCTGCTGCAGAGGTGTCAGAAACCTTCTATATGAGGGAAAGGGTTAAAGGTGATAAATCAAATAATTAAACCACTGGAGTAAAACCTAAGCTAGAAAAACTCAATAACACTTTTTCAAATTATCCAAAACAGAATCATTTTCAGCAAATGTACTAAAACCATTGACAAGAAACATGAAAAACATAGTGGCAAAACAAAGAATTTATATATTTAATCAAAAGGTATATGACTTGTAAAACATATTTTTATTAGAAAATACTTACTTACCATGCAGTCATGAATTTAATACCTGATATATAATCTCAATACCAATCAATTCCATCCAGAAAAGAATCTGTGAAACTGCGCGTAGCTCTTACGCTGTGCGATATGCATGGGCGTTAGTTTGCATGAAAAGTTTCTCTCTCGGATTGAACGCTAGATAATGTCCAGGAGTGAAGGTGCAGTCGCCGACCCGGCTGCTGAAACAGTATGTGTTCTCAAAGAGGAAGACGTAACAGTTGGGCCGATAAGCAGACCAGCAAGTCGTTGAACCACGACCTCTGGGGCAAAAATGGTGCTATCAGCAGTATCCTGCACTGTTGAGAGCACAGAACCATCTGAAGGACAATTGGAACCAGAATGAACAGGGGAAAGGCATACCCGAACAAAAGGTTCCAATTGAGGATCAGTGCCTCCACTACAGGATCGTACATCAGCAAAAAAGATCCACGAGAGGGGTCCTGATCTGCATGAACACTGAGTTTAGTACACTCTGGTTCAGAGTCCATTCCGCAGGTAAGATCCTGTTTTGGCGGGATAGACTGTCTGCTAAGACGTTTCGATGACCAAAGGAAGTGTTTCACTAAGAGGACTTACAACGTCGCATGGCACCAAAGGAGTAACTTCCATATCTCCAGAAAGAGAATGTGGGAGTGCATTCCTTCTTGCCTGCGTATGTAGGAAACAACAGTGGTGTTGTCCGTTGACAACAAAACAGTTTTGTTGGCAACGGAGGCAGAGAACTGATTGAGAGCTAGAAGAACTGCCCTCAATTCTAAGTTGTTTATGTGTAGACAAAACAGCCGTTGACCACATGCCCTGGGCTGTTAAGCCCTGTGCCCTTAAATGAGCTCCCCAACCCGCAGCACTCGCATCTGTAAAAAAGGTACAGATCCAGAGGCGGTGTGAGCAAGGGGACCCCTTGCAGATAGATTGACAGGTCTAATCACCAGCAAAGGTGTGACTTGAGTTCCAGTTAGTTATCAGACGGACGCCACCGAGATGCTCCGGGATAGGGAATGGACTCTGTCCGAAGGGACCCGAATCACCACAATATCGATGAGAAAGGTCATGCCCACTAAAGTGAACCTCTTTGACGGGATTAGATCTGACTTCTGCGTATTGGAAATAAGGCCCAATCGCAGAATAGTCTGCCAGGCTGTGGACAGATCGTCGATCCCAAAGCATTTATAATCTTCGTAAATACTCTTTAGCCTTAGGTCTTTAGGCCAAAAGAAAGTGCCCTGAATTGTAACACTTTTCCGTTTACCATGAATCGAAGGTATTTCCTCAATGAGGAAGTGATCGGTACGTGGTAATAGGCATCTGTTATGTCTAGATAGACCACCCAGTCGCCTTCCCGGATAGCGTTCTTGATAGAACGAGACATTTCCATCTTGAACTTCTCGACCAGAATAAGGAACAAGGAAAAGATGGCTGAGTAAACCTCAAGAATGGGGGTTGTGAACCCCTCTCTATGGCATTTTTTATTAGAAATGATGCAATGACTTCTGACATAGCCGGATGACGAGAAGATAGATCAATAGGGAAGATTGCCAGCGGAGGAGGGGCGACGAAGGGGATTAAGTACCCCTCTTGTATCACAGACAGGATCCAACGATCTTCTGTGATACATTCCCATTCCTCCATGAAATGTGACAAGCGGCCCCCGACTGCAATATCTGGCTTTGGGATTCACGTAGATAGGAGTGCTTCCCTAGGGCTTCGGCTTAGGGGCAGTGCTGTACTTGGTCATATGCCAAGGCTTAGCCGTTAATAAGAACAAGAGGCCCAAGAGGGCCAGTATCGCTAAAGGCAAAAATTAAATCTCCAAACAGCCATATAAGGCAAAATAGCTCCGCCTTCTGGCCGCCATGTTTTTCAACATGGCTTGAAGGAATCTGATAGAGGGTTTCCCAAGGAACATTTCTACAAAATCATTTGAAAATTGGCCAAACGCTTTTGGAGGAGAAGATTTTTTAAGTTTTCACTATAGCCATATAAGGCAAAATAGCCCCATACCTCTGGCGGTCATGTTTTTTGACCAATCAATATGGCTTGAAAGAATTTTAAAGAGGGTCATCCAAGGAACATTTCTACAAAATTATTTGAAAATCTGCTAACCAGTTCAGGAGAAGATGAATTTTGAAGTTTTTTTTGTTTTGTTGCCATGGAAACCAGAATTCTGCATTGATCCCAAAAATTTGAAGGAATTCTGGTGAGGTCATTAAGAGGATGCTTTCTGTGAAGTTTCATCTCAATTGATCCACTGGTTACTGAGGAGAAGATGTTGACGCACGACGGACAAAAGTCGATCACAATAACTCACCTTGAGCAAAGCTCAGGTGAGCTAAAAATAGCCTGCATGTCAGTGTGTCCAGAAATTAAAAGTTACCTGTACGCATGAACGTCGCGCACTTGCCGACGCCCGTGCATATCGCACAGAGTAAGAGTTACGCAAAGCTTCGCCGATTCTTTTCTGGATGGAATTATTCGGTATTGAGATTATATATTAGGTATTAAATGACTGGTAACATATTTTTGACATAAAAATCAATGCATGAAGTTGAATTTGAATTTAATGATGTTCATGAATTAATCTTTTACCACACTCAATAACTCTTCTTCAGACGACTTTGAAAACACTATGACTAGAGATATTAAATTCAAAAATATTGAAACTCTATAACTAAAGGAAAGGACAATTTTGTAATGCATTTGAAAATGAGCATTTTATTCTTATGCCACAATGTTTTCAAATGACGTCTGCTGCAGAGGCGTCAGAAAGCGTCTGTATGTGGGAAAAGGGAAACCATTTTACAACTTCAGAAGAATACCACCCAACTAGAATTGTTTTTGCAAAAAACAGATGTCTCCCCTCAAATATCTGTCAAAATCTCTCAAAACATTCCAACCTATAAATTTGGGACAGATATGGAGCGGACACGAAATAAAGCCTCAAACCTTTGACCTTCAAGCGTGACCTTGACATTGACCCTATATTGTCGAGACGCGGGTTCTGCACGTCGCCTTGATGAGGTAAACATGTGACCCAAGTTTCATGAAAATCCTTCAAGCCGTCTGGGAGATATGGAGCGGACACGAAATAAAGCCTCAAACCTTTGACATTCAAGCGTGACCTTGACCTTGACCCTATATTGTCGAGACGCAGGTTCTGCACGTCGCCTTGATGAGGTGAACATGTGACCCAAGTTTCATGAAAATCCTTCAAGCCGTCTCGGAGATATGGAGCGGACACGAAATAAAGCCTCAAACCTTTGACCTTCAAGAGTGACCTTGACCTTGACCCTATATTGTCGAGACGTGGGTTCTGCACGTCGCCTTGATGAGGTGAACATGTGACCCAAGTTTCATGAAAATCCTTCTAGCCGTCTGGGAGATATGGAGCGGACACGAAATAAAGCCTCAAACCTTTGACCTTCAAGCGTGACCTTGACCTTGACCCTATATTGTCGAGACGCAGGTTCTGCACGTCGCCTTGATGAGGTGAACATGTGAGCCAAGTTTCATGAAAATCCTTCAAGCCGTCTTGGAGATATGGAGCGGACACGATTTCGGACAGACGGACAGACAGACAGACAGAAGGACAGACAGACAGACAGACGCCCAGGACAAAAACAATATATCTCCCCTGTATACAGGGGGAGACATAATGATCATTACTACCAAATTAAGTCAAAATCTTAACAACCGTTAAGTAGGAAATGTCATTTAAACGAAAGTTGAGGACAGACATGCATACAAATGGACAACAGACATCAGGCCATCACAAAAGCTCACTGTGAGCACTATATAATTATGCTCAGGTGAGCTAAAAAGTAAACAGACAGACAGAAACCATCCCAGAATAGGACACTAACATCAGATTGGCATATAAAAAGCGAAATTGCTGATAGTATTAGTAATACATGTCTTTTGATATCTCGAACATTGTCCGTCATTTTAAAATACACTGGTTCCGAAAATCCTAATTGTTTTGGTTATGTTATATAATACATGTAACATTACACTGGCCAAAGGAGATTTTTCACTGGTCTGAACCGAAAGTTACTGGCCAGGAACCATAGCTAATTTCGCAGACTGCATTGTTTGCAGAATTGCCTAAAGCTATTTTTTGTTTAACATGAAGTTTTTTAAAGTAAAACATATTTTTATTAGAAAATACTTACCAGTCATTTAATACCTGATATATCATCTCTATACACCTTAATTATCCAAAAAAAACGCCCACTCTAGTATATCCCTCACGTATCCGTGACATACACGGCCGCCCGGAAGTACAGGCCCGCACGTGAGCGGGTAGTCACTTTTCATTCACCGTTAAGTATTGGTGACGATGCTGGGTTGGGAGGTGGGACTCTATAAATGACTGGTAAGTATTTTCTAATAAAAATATGTTTTACTTTAAAAAACTTCATTTTTATATCAAAAATACATTACCAGTCATTTAATACCTGATGACTTCGTAGCATAGGACGGGAGGTTCGACCAATACTTACTGTCGTTCCAGGTACGTAGTAGTATATTATTCCATATTTTTCAGAACAAACATACTTGATTCCAACGGTAGTATAAAGTGATAGTGGGGATTGAATACAGGTTCAATCGGTATTCACTTTATTTATGTGTTGGATTATAATAATTAGCGAACAACTCGCTGAGAAGCCACAAGGGGACCCAGAGAGAACAAGTTATCTGACTGACTAGCCATAGAACGTAGGTAGAAAGACGAAAAGGTAGATTGCGACTTCCATACTGCCGCTTGAAGAATCTCTTCAAGAGGAACATTATTAGAGAATGCCCAACTTGTAGAGAGAGCTCTAACCTCGTGAGGACGAATCCGCAGAAACGAGAGATCTCGACTAGACAGGTCTTTATAAGCTAATTTTATAGTAATAGATATCCAGCGGGAAATAGACGCCGCCGAAATATCTTTACAACCTATAAGAGGAAGAAATAACCTCTTTCTCCGACCCCGAGTCCCTTCAACTCTCTTAAGATAATGCTTAAGAGACCTAACGGGACAAAGGGTTCTGTCGGAATCAGAAGGACCACAGGTCGCCGAAAGGCTGGGAACTGTGATCGGCGAAGGTAACTGGTTTTTAGCCAGGAACCCCGGTTGACAGAGTAGAGTGAAAGAGCCATCAGACTCATTGAATCTGATGTGCCCTGTTTCTACTGAAAGAGCATGTAATTCGCTCTTTCGACGAGCTGTAGCGAAAGCTAAAAGAAAGACGGTTTTATAAGTTAGAAACTTTAAAGACGCCGATACTAGAGGCTCGTATGGAGCTCTAGTAAGCAACCAAAGGACGCAAGACAAATCCCATTTTGGAGTTAAACTCCTACAAACGGGTTTTTCTAATTCGAACGAGCGTATAAGTTCAGAGAGAAACGGATTTGAACCAATACTCTCTCCCCCAATGAACTTAAACGTGTTCGATAACATAGAACGGTAGCCTTTCACCGTACTAATTGCCAGTTGTTTTTCTTCGAAAAGAAAAAGAAGGAAATCGGCAATCCGAGTTACAGAGGGACACTCCGGATTGATCGACCTTGTACCACACCAATCTGAGAAAACTCTCCACTTGGAATCATAAACGATTCTAGTGGATCGTCTTCTTGATTGTGCGATACGAGAGGCAACTTTTAAAGAAAAGTTTCTCTCTCGGACAGAACGCTTGATAATGTCCAGGCGTGAAGATGTAGCATTGCCAGGTTGGGATGAAGACGCCGACCTGGTTGCTGAAACAGTACGTCTTCTCGAATAGGAAGTCGTATTGGATTTGCCGAGAGACAGGCCAGGAGGTCGCTGAACCACGACCTCTGGGGCCAACAGGGTGCTATCAACAGTATTTTGCACTGTTGCGAGCGAAGAACCTTTTGAAGTACGATCGTAACCAGTAAGAACGGGGGAAACGCATACCCGAACAGGAGGTTCCAATTGAGGGTCAGTGCGTCCACTGCCCAAGCTGCAGGATCGTACATCGGGGATACATAAAGTGGCAGCCGATGATTGACTCTGGTGGCGAAAAGATCCACCAGGGGTGTCCCGATCCGCATGAACACTGAGTTCAACACACTCTGGTTCAGTGTCCATTCCGCCGGAAGAATTTTGTTTTGGCGGGATAGACTGTCTGCTAAGACATTTAGACGACCTGGGACGTGTTTTACTAGAAGTACTAACGACGTCGCCTGACACCAAAGGAGTAACTTCCAAGTCTCTAAAAAGAGAAGATGGGAGTGCGTTCCTCCTTGCCTGCGAATGTACGACACAACAGTAGTATTGTCCGTCGACAACAAAACAGTTTTGTTCGCAACGGAGGCAGCAAACTGATTGAGGGCTAGCAGGACTGCCCTCAGTTCCAAGTTGTTTATGTGAAAACACTTCTCCTCCGCTGTCCACATGCCCTGGGCTGTTAGGCCCTGCGGCTCTAAATGAGCTCCCCAACCCGCAGCACTGGCATCTGTAAATAGGTACAGATCCGGAGGTGGTGTGAGTAAGGGTACCCCTTGTTGATAGATTAACGGATCCAGCCACCACCGAAGGTGGGACTTGAAGAAATCCGTCAGAGCTATCTCCTGATCCAGTGAGTCCACAGACGGACGCCACTGGGACAGAAAAAGAAACTGAAGGGGTCGCATGTGGAGCCTTCCTAGAAAGACTAGGTCGGCTGCTGCACTCAGGGAACCCAGAAGTGACAGCATGGATCGGGCTGTTACCGCAGCCTGTTCCAGTGAGAGACCGATTTTCTGTAACAGAGAATCGACTCTGTCCGAAGGTACTTGAATTACCGCTAAGTCGGTGAGAAATGTCATACCCACGAACGTGAACCTCTTTGACGGAATTAATTCCGACTTCTGCGTGTTGGGTATTAAACCCAATCGCAGAATGGTCCGCCAGGCTAGGGACAGATCGTGAAGTAAAAGTACACGATCCGTCCTGTGGAGAAGCCAATCGTCGAAGTATTGAAGAAGTTGGGGTCCTTTCCTGCGAAGGAAGGCTCCCACAGCACTGATTATCTTCGTAAACACTCGAAGGGCGGACTTGAGGCCGAAGGGAAGAGCCCTGAATTGGAACACTTCTCCCTCTATCACAAACCGAAGGTATTTCCTCGAGGAGGAAGCGATCGGGATGTGATAATAGGCGTCTGTTAGATCTAGAGAGACCGCCCAGTCGCCTTTCCGAATTGCTACTCGGATGGAGCGGGTCGACTCCATTTTGAATTTCTCGACCGGAATCAATAGATTTAGCGCAGATAAATCTATAACCGGTCTCCACCTGCCGTCTTTCTTCGGAACAAGAAAAAGACGGCTGTAGAAACCCCGAGAATTGGGGTTGAGAACCATCTCTATGGCATTCTTTTTCAGAAGTGATGAAATCACCTCCGACATGGCCGGATGACGTGATGACATGTCGATCGGCACGCTTGTCAGAGGAGGGGGGGAAATGAAGGGAATCAGATACCCTTCCTGTATCACAGACAAAATCCAACGATCCTCTGTGATACTTTCCCACTCCTCCGTGAAAAATGACAGGCGGCCCCCGACTGCAATCTCCGACCTTGGGATTGTCATAGAGAGGAGCGAATCCCTAGGGCTGCGGCTTCGGGTTTGTGTTGTTCTAGCAGGCTGCCGATGCTTAGTACCCTGATAAGGGCGCTTCGGTTTAGCCGCTTTTTGACCCGTGGAAGGGGTTTGTTTAGGCTGAAACGCCTTTACATCCCGTTTTGGCTTCTTTGCTGGGTTGGGTTTCTTAGAACTACCCACATTCGCAGAATACGCTGAACGTTTCTGGCCCTGCGCAAAAGCCTTAGCTGCGTTCGCCGAAAGGCGTCGAGACTGTTCTGACGCATCAGAAACCGTCACTGCAGCAATCCTTCCATCAAAGAGTTGTTTCGACTCCAATGGTGCGGCCCTCAGGCTGTCCTTGCTAGCCGTTAGCAATGAGTTAGGAGCAGCTAGCACTGCGTCCCTCCTCATGGACAGTATCTCTGTGGCGGTCTGAAGATTCAGTGCCATGAGATGCCTGTTGCCTGTGTCGAAAGCTTCGAGAATTCTGTTAGCCCCTAGGCTAGAGATATTCTCCTCTTTTAACAACAAAGACAGAGCGACTGCGAAATGGTTGTCATGAGATGACACCATTACACCCAGTCTTGCTCTGGCCTCCCACTTCTCTAGAGTCTTAGTAGAGACTTGAACAGAAGCGGGTGCAGTTAACCCCAGTTTAGCTGCATCCCCGTCTAAAGCTGGCACTTTGACAGGGAAGAACTCCTTAGACGTAGAATACGCTTTAGGATTGACCCATTCCTTAGAAATGGGTACTGGGACCGACCAGCCTGAAGGTAAAGCCTCTAGAGACCTGGTCGACTGCAATTGGTCTAACAACCTGCCCAAGTTGTTAGCTTGAGGAAGTAATTGCACTGGCGTAAAAGCCTGTACATTAAGTTCCTCTAGGCTCGAAAGGTTTTTCCGACGTGGGGGAGCGTCAACCTTAGGGCATAAAGTATTCGGCACCACCCGAAATACTTCGTCAATAGCCTGCTGAAAAGACCAACGCTCTACAGCTGGCTCCTCATCGGAAGGAGACCTATTTCCCTCATCATCGTTAGACGAAGATGTAGGGTTGTGTGTACTCCTCTGAGGTTGACCACTCGGTCTTCCAACCAGTAGATCAATGTCCGACTCAGACATGGATAATTCAGAATAATCCATGTTCTGCAGAAGATTTTGTGAAGCAGGCCCCCTCTCCGCAGCAGAGGGCGGCCGTACAAAATCTTCTGCCGGGGCCTAACTAACTGTATGGGACGGTTTCGACCTCTCGTTCACAGAATGACGCAATGTATTCTGATCCCGAGGTTGCCTATAATCGGACTGCCTATCAAGTAGGTGTCCCCCCGAGAGCAGTGAATCCCCATGAGATGGGTAATGGTGATCCCGGTAGGCCGTTGAACTCTGTCTAACACCTAACGGTTCCATATTATGGACCGGTGGCTGGTATTGAGGAGCAGCATATTGTCTTGCGACATACACTGTCCCCCCAGGGAAGAAAAAGATTTTTCGTAACCCCCATACCCGATGGAAGACAGAGGAATAATCGAACCCGGTGCAATACCAGGGTTAAAATTATTCTGATTCTGTAGTGGAGCAGAGATCGATCGATAATTAGAATCAATTCGGTCTATCACCACAGAACCCGTGCCTGGACGCGCCATGTTTACATAGTCGTCTGGCAGTGTAGACGAGGCATTGAAAAATGCCTGACTACTCGGTTGGCCTGTGTTTACATAAGACACTGGTGTTTGTGTCGTATTCACAGGCGTGACCGATTGGCCCGTAGCACCATAACGAAATGGGCTACTGACCTGATGCGGCATGTCTCCATGCGCGCGATTTTGGCCAGTTGTCGAATCAATTAAGATAGTCTGACTGCCAGGATGAATCGCTGCTAAACGATCAACCTTTTGCCTGGCTGGGTCCTTGCAATCGGACCTTTGCCCTGTCGCATCACAGATACGTGAGCGACTACCTGGTCTAGTCATGGCAACGTGACTGACTGGCCCAGTCCAGTCCAACCCGGACTGACTGGTGACAGGTCGCGTCATTATCAAATGACTCCTCTCCGGTTGCCCGGTGACCTGACGTGCCTCGGTATTTGGGTTTTGTTGCTCAGCCCAACAAAACCCAGGTTGACTATGCATAGGCAGGAGTGAAGCTGCACTATACAAAGTCTCCGGAACACTACGTCCCCCGACGTAGGTAACCGGTACTCTGCAGCTGTCCGAAGACCGCTGTAGCTCAGAGTATGGTGTCGGATTGGTACAACTCATGCGGTTATCCCGGAAAGCTACCAAAGGCACTCCTTCTTTCGAAGGCCCAGCCCTGACACCAGGCGACAGATGGTGAGGTTCAGCGGTTAAATGTTCCAGCTGAGCATTTTCCCCGCTGTTTCCGTACGGTTTCTGAAGTTTCCCGACGGAGCAACTCTCACCCAAAGCTACCATCCGAATTTCCTCAGCGCGCGGAAAAAGGTTGTGTTGAGCGGAGAAGAAGGCTCAGCATTGCCCTTCGACTCGCTCAACACCGTTGCAGAGTCCGGTTGGGAGAACCCCTCGAACTCTGCCTCACTCGATGAAGATAAAGGCACCCTCTTAGGGGTCTTCTTTATCTTCCTGCTTTTACGAGTCTTACTCCGCACGACCTTTTTCCAAATGGAAATAGGCCATGTCGAGCAGTACTCGCAAGGTGAAGCCTGTGTGCATTTGGTGCACACAACGCAGGTCGGATGCGAATCCCATAGGTGCACAGCATGACCACATGGGCTCCGCATCCCTTCACCAGTGATTGACATAGACATTATTCAAAATACTCACCAAACAGTAAATAATCCGTATATAATCCGTTTTTCTATATCCACGCCACGGGGACACCGGTAGCTTGGACACGTATATTGAAATAAATTTTGTTTCAAATTTTTTTTCACAAATATTGAATAGAACAGTCAATAATTCATACAGCAATAGTTAATGTACTATCGCTAACAGGGTAGGGAAAAAGTATTGAAAACAGCACGACTTCCGCACCCGAAGACGGTAACTGAAATTAGCGGGTGGGGTAATCCACGTGCTTCTCAGAGTATCGTCCGCTACAAAACAATAAATACAGCAATAAAGTAAATAATTTACGGCTGTGACGTTAATGCAGACAAAATATATTTGGACAATTAAATGATTATAAGGCAGGGCCTTATAAAACAAAAGAGTTAATTGGAAGAAGAAATAATAATATAAATTTTTCTTATCGACTACTCCGGTGAATCCAAAAATGAAAAGTGACTACCCGCTCACGTGCGCGCCTGTACTTCCGGGCGGCCGTGTATGTCACGGATACGTGAGGGATATACTAGAGTGGGCGGTTTTTTTTGATAATTAAGGTGTATAGAGATGATATATCAGGTATTAAATGACTGGTAATGTATTTTTGATATAAAACTGCCTTTGCACTGGTAATGCCTCGATGAAATTCTCACTTTGCCACAATGTTTTCAACTCTATTCAATATTTATACTTTCATTAGTCGCCGGGCAGAAGCCCGCGACTTCTATTTTTAATAGGTTTTCGGAAATCACATGGGAGGGCGGCTTATTATTAGAAAGAAACAAATCTAGATGATTTGAACATATTACAATTGTGGTTGTTTACGAACACTAATAAATGACACATATAAAATGAAATAAATATTCCGATTTTTTAATGTTTGCATTTTTTTTTTATTTCACTCGCATTTAAGTTTTTTGTCTTATTTACGAAGACAAAAGTGGTCCCTTCAAGACGTGAACCAACACCCCCTAATGCAGACTCTTATGTGTCATCATTGAGGTCAATTTCGGATTCTCCTTTTAATAGCAATTTTAACTTACTAAATGTTGTTTTCATGTTCAAAGAGATGTCTTGATTTGTGTAGAATTCATTTAATAATGTTAATCCATGAATATCTAAAGTAGGAACTGTTTCTAAGCTAAATATAAACCCTATTCTGTTGTGTAGTTTCGTGACCTTTAACATCGATTTTCGCGCATGCGCATTTCGATATGAAAAAGCGAGTGATATTATTTTATTTTAGACAAGTACAAGACGAATGTTTGACGCAAAGCGTCAAAGAGAAGCCGCAATATTTCGTTGTACATGTAGAAATAAGAAAAAAAGAACATTTTTAAATCCACAAACAATAGAACAATTTAAACTGTAGACGGTAATGCTGATATATTTCTCCTTTTGAAGACTTTTGTTTTCTTCAAATTACCTCCCTTTAAAGCAATACCAGGATATTTACCTTGTGATTCGAATAAGATTGACAAACATTGAAATTATATGAATGAATACTATTATTTAAATAAGTAACAACAGCAAAATTAAATTTAAGCCAAGATAAATGTGTACACATTTCGTTAATATTTTATAGATACCCTAATGTATAGGTATGAATATAAAATTTATAAGCAAATGTTTTCATTTCAACGTTCCTAATGTTTGAATAGACTAAGGAAAGTCAAGAATACATAAATAAATCAATGTAGTCTTTTCCGGCGACATTGATGCCTTGCATCAACTTTCTCTTGTTTATTTAGATTTAGATTTTTCACATTACTGCCTAGATGATCTGAAAGTTGTGTGCTTCAGATTTGTTATAATTATGTTGGAAAATGTTAGGGTTCTTCAGTTTTAACCCTTTCCCTCATACGAGAATTCTGAAGCAGACGGCTTTGAACATATTTTGTCAAATAATGGAAAATTTCCATAATTTAATGGACAACCTATGACAAAAAGGGAAAAACATTGTGGCAAAAGTAGAAATTGCACGTTTTGTGCAATTTCTTCTCATGTCACTATGTTTTCAAAAAGCCGTATGCTGCAGAGGCGTCTATATGAGGGTTGATTGATTGATTGGGGTTTAACGCCGTTTTTAACAATTTCTCAGTTATATCACGGCGGCCAGTTCATCTACTAATGCATTTCCTGGTTTTCTCACACCAGTACTCCACATAATTGACTTTTGTCAATTGTCGGAAAGAAAGTTGACAGCTGCCCACGTCGCTATATGAGGGAAAGGGTTAAACATTGATATTTAACATTTTCCTTTTTAGATTTGACTCTTTTGAAAACAAGGAAGATAAAAATGTAACATTTGAAAATTTGGGCACGCATTTTGATCTTGAATTAAAAAAAATGTTGATATATATATATATATATATATATATATATATATATAAGTGAAATATGTTGCTTTGAGCAGTTCCTTCTGTTTCCACAATATTTTCTAAGTAACCCTCTGTAGAGGCATTTTTAACCTTTCCCACACCAATCTGCAGCAGAAAACCTTTAACATTAATCTATATAGGCATAACTATGGAAAGTCTACCTCTATAAATATAAGCATTGGATAGAGGTGAAAACAGTCAGGGATTAATCTAGGTTTTTGGGGAAAGTGCCCTTTTGGTAAAAAGGGGATTTTTTTTTCCTAATAGGGGAAAAATACATAAACGGACTGTCTCGAGAATAAAAAGACAGTATAACATTTTGAAGATATTCTAAAGTGTTTTATTTTCACAACTTCATGAAAACTTCGAACAGTTTGTTCTGATCTGACAAGTCTTGATACTCAGTCCAATGCAAATATAGACCAGGAAAAATGACATGGGTACACTATGAACTTGATGACATGGTGGATTTACAAGTCAATTCTCTTTGTCTTCATATTTATGAAGATGTCCACAATTGTATCATGTTCATAATCACTCCACTCTTCTTTCCCTTCTCTACATATTCTTATGCACTTGATATTAATAAGGTGAGTTTGCATTATAGTGTCATAGTGTTTACAGTTGTTATCTCTGAATAAAAAAAATGAATTTAAAAAAAAAAAAATGATTTTTTAAAAAATTTTTTTTTTTTTTTTTTTTTTAAGTTTAAAGTTTAGGGGAAATAGGGGAATTTCGGTACCTTTTTCCCGAGGGGAAAGTGCCGTTTAACGGCAGCAAAATAAAGCTAGATTTGTCCCTGACAGTGTTTGCGAGATTGCTCATTATTGTTGCAAATGTACCAAAATACGTCTGCATGTGGGAATGGGTTAAATGACATCAGTATCAGACATAGGGTTACATTCAAATTGTGCCTGTCTAATAAGTTTTCTTCAAATTTTATTTTTCTCCAGGTAATGTTTTAAGTCGATTCAACTTCATACAAGCTTATCTACCTGTATTTACCTTTTCACATAACTGACCATCTTTGTTTGATATTGATGGTCTCTGAAGTGTTTTATCTTCCCTTATTCAACTAGATAGATAGAGTTTTAAACTTTCTGTTCATACAGCAACAGGAATGTGTGCACAAGACACCTTTACTTGATAATAATGCATGCAGTTTTTGTGGTGATTGGGTTAAAAAAATTACATAGTCAGTTTTGAACAGCCTGTTGACTTGTTATGCAATACTGCAAACCAATTAACCTACAGCCGTTAAACTCCCAAATATATAGTTCCATCAGTGATGCAGAGACACAATTAAAAACTAGAATTGTTTTTGCAAAAAACAGATTTCTCTCCCTCAAATATCTGTCAAAATCTCTCAAAACATTCCAACCTATAAAGCAGACAATGGGTTAAAATCCTTCAAGCCGTCTTGGAGATATGGAGTGGACACGATTTGGGACAGACAGAAGGACAGACAGACAGACAGTTGAGACATGGGTTTTGCACATCGCCTTGATGAGGTGAACATTTGACCCAAGTTTCATGAAAATCCTTCAAGCCGTCTTGGAGATATGGAGCGGACATGATTTGGGACGGACAGATAGTCAAGACATGGGTTCTGCACATCGCCTTGATGAGGTGAACATGTGACTCAAGTTTCATGAAAATCCTTCAAGCCGTCTTGGAGATATGGAGCGGACACGATTTGGGACGGACAGAGGGACAGACAGACAGACAGACAGTCGAGACATAGGTTCTACACATCGCCTTGATGAGGTCAACATGTGACACAAGTTTCATGAAAATCCTTCAAGCCGTCTTGGAGATATGAAGCGGACACGATTTGGGATAGACAGACGGACAGACAGGCAGACAGACAGTCAAGACATGGGTTCTGCACATCGCCTTGATGAGGAGGTTTCATGAAAATCCTTCAAGCCGTCTTGGAGATATGGAGCGGACACAATTTGTGACAGACAGACAGACAGACCCCAAGGACAAAAACAGTATATCTCCCCTGTATACAGGGGGAGACATAATAATCATGTCAGTGCTACTTTGGTACCGGATTGATACTTAGATTTGAGGTTTATCGACATAATATCTACATAAAGTTAAAATATGTAAATATTATCTTTCTTCATGGTTGGGCAGATAATAAATATCATTGCGCGTTTTATCTGTCATGCAAAGTACTCTCAAAACACCTCACCAAAATGGCAATTCCAAAAGATTCTATAAATATATCTTGTGAGACTGGTTATTAACGCTTTACTTTGTAGTTGTTGCAATATATGAAAGCGTCTAGATGATAAGACTGGTTTACAAAAGTTTAAAGGACACGATGTCATGCAGCGTACAAGTTAGACACGTCTGTACGTTCTAGCGTCAATTAGCAATCAATGCTGAAAGTGTAGCTGAATTGAGTTGGAGATTGAGCATTATGGTATATGCCTATATATATTGAAAATCGCAAGGCCTACACCGAGATACTGCTTGTTACTTTGCAGGATTTTCTACGCGATCGCCATTACTGTGCCATCGGCGCTTTGATTACATTAACTGTTTTATTATATAAACTATAGATAAAATTACGATTTTATATAGTATTAATTTTTATTCATTTTACAATTTATAATTGATAAACAACGGTAAACAGTAAAAAATAATAATAATATCACAATACATATTTTGCTCCTTAGAATAGGTTTCGAATTGGTCATTCATCCGTTTTTCATTTAGATATTGCCTCAAAATACTGACTGATTGAACTGTAACCCTTTTTGTTGTAGCTGCATCTTTATTTTTTAGAATTTTACCAAAGTCATCTTCAGGCAGCGACGCAAATCGCTTATGGTCGGCCATCTTGTAAACAAAGCTAGATTCGGAACCCTCAGTTATCACCGTCATATTCAATCGACAGCTGGAATTTCCAACAACTATTTTTAGTACTTGTGCATGCTCATGAATCGCTATATTTAGAAACTGTTCAATATCGTAATTTTATGAACAGTTTTTTGGAAATATCAAATAGTATTTTGTTCAATGAGTGGTCATTTTGACCAATGAGAAATAGTTTATTTATAGTTCATATAATAAATGGCTATATATAGCTGGGTGCAAAGGTAAACATACCCAGAAAGCAACCAACCGTGCTTTCCATAATTATGTAAGTTTTTCAGTATAGGAAATATCTAAGAAATCAGTCCAAACGTGTAAGAAATTTTTCTAGGCGAATGAAATTTAGAGTCTGCAAAAACTTTGTTTTAACAATGGAATCTGGAAACTTATTTGAAACTCAAACCCATTGTGACCTTATTCTTTTGAGTTACTTACAACATAGGATTGAGTTAAGTGATATTGGTGGGAAAATATCGGTTTACTCCTCTGGCAGTTTTAACAATAGATGTAATACAAGATTACCTCAATAACAGATACGGTCAAACCTGTACTTAAGACCACCTTTGTACAGGAATTCCATGTCTATAGCAACCAAACTTTTAATTTCCCTATGACTCATTTTCTAGATATATGACCCTGTAATTAAAGACCACCTGTGATCAAAGACCATACTGTTCTCTTCTGATGTGTGGTCTTTAAACACAGGTTGGACTCTGTTCAAATACCAGACCTGTAAACATTAAATCTTTCCCACATACAACAAATCTGCAGGAGATGACAATGAAATAATCTGTTGCAGATGCACCAAAATATCTCTGCATGTGGGAAAGTGTTTATTGACATCAATATCAGGAATAGCGTTAAATGCAAACTATGTGTAGTCTGATAGTTTTCTTCAAATTTATGAACAGCTTCTTCTTTTGCCACAATGTTATCAGAAGTCGTCTGCTGCAGATGTATCAGTGTTTGTAAAGATTTCAAAATATTGACAGCAAACAATAATCATCAATTTATTGACCTGTAATCAGAAGTAACCCATTTCAGTCTTCTTGAAACATGGCTCTTATAAATTATGAGGTTAAGGTTAACCCTTTCCCAGATACAGAGGCTTTCTGATACATCTGCAGCAGACAAATTTTGAAAACATAGTGGCAGAGGGAAAAAATGCTCAAAATGAGCAATTTCTCCTTTGGTCACAATGTTTTCAACACTATAATATTTTATAACATACATTCATATAAAGAGATTGTTCATATTTTTGCAGATAGGATTTCAGATTTGTTGTATCTGGGAAGAGGGGTCAACCCTTTCCCTCATACGACAATTCTGCAGCAGACGACTTTGAACCTATTTTGTCAAAAAATAGAAAATCTCTTTTATTTTTTGAATGGATAACCTATGACTAAAAGTGGAAAACTTTGTGGAAAAAGGAGAAATTGCTTGTTTTGAGCAATTTCTTCTTTTGTCACTATGTTTTCAAAAAGCTGTCTGCTACAGAGGTGTCAGAAAGCGTCTAAATGAGGGAATTAGGGTTAACTGACAAGGAAACAATGTAACTTTTGTTCTGTCCTCAGATAAAATATCTAGCCAGTCAAATATTCAAATTCTACAAATCTAAAATGGTGAGAGTTAACTCATCCACTATTTTATAAGTACAATGTAATTTAGAGCAATTATACCCTGCAGTAAACTAAGTTCTGTTTCAACCATTTCCTTCCTGTAGACACAAGTTTACCCAAATGCAGCAGACGACTTTCAAAAAACATTGTGACAAAGGATGAGATTGATCATGATGAGCAATTTCTCTTTTTGTCAGAATGTTTTCAATTTTATGAACTAATTTTATGCTTATTTCTAGAAATTATTTTTGCCTACAATGTTTTCAAGGTCGTATTCTGCAGATGTATTGTATATGGGATTGGGTTAACCCTTTTCTGATAAAGATGATTTTTTATGCTTTTTTAAAATATTGTGTTATGATTGAATAAAAGCTCAAACCTGGATGTCTTAAAGTCTTTATCATATGACTTTTAATTTTCCACCTGCTTTTTTCAAATCAAGATAAAATAAATGATAAACTTATTATCCGATTTGACATCTTTAGAATCATCGACTTTGAAAATACCCAGAAGAAAATGAGATGAAAACATTATGCAAAAAGAAGAAATTGCTCAACCTAAAGCAAGTTTTTCATTCAGCAAATTTGCAATAGTGAAACTCTTCACCTGTTAACCCTTTCCCTAATACGACAATTCTGCAGCAGACGACTTTGAACGTATTTCGTCAAAACATAGAAAATCTTCATAATTGAATGGATAACCTATGACTAAAGGTAGAAAACATTGTGGCAAAAGGAGAAATTGCACGTTTTGTGCAATTTCTTCTTTTGTCACTATGTTTTCAAAAGGCTGTCTGCTGCAGAGGCGTCTGAAAGTGTCTTTATGAGGGAAAGGGTTAAGGCTTCAATAGAGAAAAGGTTATTTGGATCAATTATCAAACAAAATCAAGCATAATTTAAGAGTCAATTAGAAGCAATATTTAACCCAAATCCCATCAATGGTAGAAGTTAATACTGACTGGGTTTTAAAATCCACCTTCTATGATGCTGTAACCCAATCTTGCAGAAGTCGGCTGCCGTTGATTTGTCATACGTGGGAAAGGGATAACACTTGGAATGAGTAGCTATTTCATGGCCTTAAATCTTTATTTGACCCTTCACCCTTACCCTCATACAGACATATGTTGATGCATCTGCAGCAGACGACTTTTGAAAAGATTTCTCCATTTGCCACAATGTTTTCAACCTTATTCAATCATTATATTTTAATTTATATTTATATTTATGCATAGGGGCTTTTCATGATTAGGCCTAAATCTTATTCAAGTTGTCTGCTGCAAATTTGTTGTTTGTAGGAAAGGGTTAAATTCAATGATGTGGATACTCAAAAGAAGAGTTTCATTTGAGTACGCACACCATAGGGTTTAGTAGGACAATAAGAGTTTTGTTTGTTTTATTGGAGTTTTACGCCACTTTCAACATTATTTCAGTTACATCACGGTGACAGTTCACTTCTTCATGATCCCTGGGTAAACAAACCAGTACAAGGCTAGAAAAGGTGTCTTGCCCAAGAGCACTCCACCATGACCGTAAAGCCGCGGCTAGGGATCGAACCCGGGACACCCGGTTTCAAATCCCCCGACACTAACCACTCGACCACAGTGGATTCCGACAATAAGAGTGATACTGTGGGGGGGAAGAGACGAGTTTATTCCGCATTATCTAGCCTGTCTGTATATATTTGTCATGTCTGACTCCACCATCTGTACAGATAAATGACATGTTTCACTTTGCATTTTATTGTAATTGATGCACCAATATCAAATGTCATATCTATACGGGCTAACATCTGTTACTATGGATATGACAACAGCCCTTTCATACATAAAATGGACCGATCTCCACAGATGTATGAGCATGTAAGGTGTATTTCACTGTTTCCCCCACATGCAGACATATTTTTACACATCTACAGCAGACAAAAAAATGACAAATATTGGGAGCAAATGGAGAAATCAGTTCTATTCATTAACCATACTTTCATTTATATCAATCTTCCATATTTCTGCCCAAACGTTTTCAGATTTGCCTAAATTACAAATTTGTTGATGGTGGGAAAGGAAAAGTAAGAGTGGCTTAACTTGTCTAAATATTGTCTTTAGAATCATTCTATTATTATAATTAGGAATTACTTTTTTTACAATATAATTCTTTCCACCATAAGTACATTGTCTATGCCCCCCAATGGGATAATGCGTTTAACCCTTTCCCACATACAACAAATCAGCAGCAGACGACTTTGAATACATCAAGTCAAAAATATGGAAACGCAATTATTGAATCAAGTTGAAAACATTGTGGCATAGGGAGAAATTGCTCATTATGGGCAATTTGTTCTTTTGCCACAACTTTTTCAAAAAATTTAATGCTGCAGAGGCGTCAGAAAGCGTCTATGTGGAAAAGTGTTTAACTTATACCTTATTGGACAATAATTTATACACACAATGTGTTTTCAAACCTGCCTTTTTAAATGAAAACATAAAAGCTTCTGAATAACAAAGTGTAAAAAATGTCAGGTGGTTTGTTTTAAAGAAACTGTTAATCAGACTACCTAATTTTGTGAACATTGTTGGAAAAGGACATACTTCCCGCAACAAACATTTTCTCTTTTCTGTGTTGATACATATCTATTGTATTATTATTTAACCATACTTATGTCTTCATGCAGACATAGTAAAATGCTTTAATCCTTTCCCTCATATAGACGCTTTCTGACGCCTCTGCAGCAGACAGCTTTTTGAAAACATAGTGACAAAAGAAGAAATTGCACAAAACGTGCAATTTCTCCTTTTGCCACAATGTTTTCCACTTTTTGTCGTAGGTTATCATTTCATTTATAGAGATTTTCTATTTTTTGACAAAATATGTTCAAAGTCGTCTGCTGCAGAACTGTCGTATGAGGGAAAGGGTTAAGAATAGTATGCCGATATCTAAAAGAAGGGCTGACCAATAAGGAAAGGCAAGAACAAATATAAAACAACTTACGATCATTTGGAGCCATTGTGTGAAAGGATGGTAAGAAGATAATCCGTAAAAAAAAGAATAACCACAATTAGCACCCCTATGACTCTATTTATCTAACAGTCGCAACACTGGTATTTCACTTTCATTCTCCTGTACTATCCAATATGAATTGTCAACACTGAAATTTAAAAGAAAGAAGATATATCCATTCTAAATCCGCTTACACCCACAATAATGGTTAGAACATTCATACTCAGCAAAAAATATGCCAAAAATATATAATACATAGTATAGATCCGGGTATACATTCCCATGAAAAGTAAAACATCAATTTGTTTAGCATGCATCAATTCATATACATTCAAATATATATACACAGAAGCTTTAGATGCGTGGTAATTGAACCCTGTGATGTCAAAGGCCCATTTTACCTTTTGGGTTAACGAAAAATAATAAACTTTGATATAGATGGGTCAACACAACTCATCTAAGCTCATTCTATATAACCCTTTTCCTCATATTAACCCTTTTTATCATATTAACACTTTTTAACTATTTCCAACATACAACAAATCTGCAGCAGATGACTTTTAAAAAATAGTAAGGCAATATAGAATCAAAGCGCCAATGGCACTGTAGTGGCGATCGTATGGAAAATCCTGCAAAGTAACAAGCAGTATATCGGTGTAGGGCTTGCGATGACTCTGGTGCGGGTATATTTGAGAATGTATCAACCCTGCATCTTTTGACAGTAGAATAATGTTAGTTTGCCAGAATGTTGTCTTGGTGATTATTTAGTTACGTTCTGAAATTGGTCATGATGTGTTCAAAATTAGGCCATTCCAAAGTTATGAAAAATCTAGTTGGTATTCGATAGACTACCGTTTTAGCTCATTAGAATGACTATTTGTAATCTAAATTGTTTGGGTAATCACATGTTTATCACCAGGTCGTTAGGCCATATTAAGATAAAAGATATTTTACACTTTAGAAATGACTAAAGAAAGGAGAGAAAACAGTATCCATTAGTTTGGTGTTTGTTTCAATTATGTCCGATATTAAACAGGTCTGTTCAATTTAGTCCCTTCACATTGCATGATTGAGGGTTGTCACAGTGTATTTATATGTCTCTGAGGTTGTTAAACTGCTTCGAATAATGTGAGTGCAAAAACAAACACAAAACATGCTCCAAAAGCACAATTTCACTATTTGCCAAACTGTTTAATTTATGAAAATATAGGCATATATTATAATGCTAGATCTTCAAACTCAATTAGGCTACACTGTCAGCATTGATTGCTTATTGACTCTAGAACGTGCAGACGTGTATACATAACGTGTGTACACACTGCCATCGTGTGTCCTTTAAACCTTTGTAAACCAGTCTTATTATCTAGACGCTTTCATATATTTAAACAAGTACAAAATAAAGCGTTTATAATATTGAGATTTACAAGCTTTTCTGGTTTTTGGTCTCGCGAGCTATTTATAGAACCTTTTGGAATTTCCAGATTTGAGTATCACCAGAGTTGTCGTTATTTGCAAGGCAGAACGCGCAATGATATTTATTATCTGCCAAATCATGACGAAGATAATCAGAGTACAACCAACTCCTGCCGAATCAGGTTAAAGGTCAAAAGGTTACGGTTGACTACAGTAAAAATAAAACGAGGCACAGGAGTATCATGATACTCTGCATAGCGTACCCAAGACGCCCGATGATATTTATTATCTGCCCAAACATGAAGAAAGATAATATGTAAATAGTTTAACTCTATTTAGATATTTTCTCGATAAATCTCAAATATTAGTACCAATCCGGTATCAAAGTAGCACTAACATTATCATTATTAATCGTGTGCCTGCATCACTGATGGAACTATATATATATATGGCGGTTTAACGGAAGTGAGTAAATTGCCTTTGCAGAAATATCCAACCGATTGTTCAAATACGACTATATAATTTTTTTTTCGTTGTTGTTGTTTTGGTAGCACTGTGGCGATTGTCAACCAATCGCCACAAAAATCTCTGTAAATGGAAAACAATTATGTAGTATAGTTGAAACCATTGTGACAAAAGGAGAAATTGTGTTAGACTTCTGTATCAATGTTATGTTTACCTTTATACTTCTCTTCAATACAGTTATGTGTGAATTACTTTGAGAGTTAAATACTTGTGATTTTACAAATTTTTCATCATGAGCAATCCCTCTTTTTGTCATAATGTTTTAAAAATTCGTCTGCTGCAGAGGCGTCAAAATGTGTCTGTATGAAGCAAAGCGAGAAACTGCTAATGATGAGCAATTTCTTCTGTTATGACAATGTTTTAACTTTTAACTGTATTTATTTTTAACCCTTTCCCTCATATATACGCTTTCTGACGCCTCTGCAGCAGACGGCTTTTGGAAACAATAGTGACAAAAGAAAAAATTGCTCAAACCAAGCAATTTTTGCTTTTGACACAATGTTTTCCACTTTTGGTCATAGGTTATCCATTCAATTAAAGAAAAATTCTACTTTTTGACAAAATATGTTCAAAGTCGTCTGCTGCAGAATTGTCGTTAGAGGGAAAGAGTTAATTATATTTCTAAATATTCTAAAAGGAAGGTCGATCTGCTGCCGATTTGTTTTATGCGGCAAAGGATTAATGAAACCTATGTTTTCAATGTAAATGTCCTATATCTGCAAAATGTATGTATAAACATTGTACATGTATGAGACCAGTGTTTTATATGTTAAGTTATTAGTCCAGCTGAATCGTGCTAAAATTGTGGGTTTGATGATAAAAGCATCAAATTTGGCATGGTAGTAGTAATGCACACCCTTAATAATATTAGCTATGGACCCACCTTGAAAATTCAAAATGGCGGCCATTTTTTTTTCAAGATGGCCACCAATGCATATAAAATCAACGACTTTGCATAATGTATGATGTGAATAATTTTTGCATTGACTTTTTGTAGCTGAAAAAAAAGACAAAAAACAATGAGATATGGTCAATATGTCAATTATTAATACTTTAAATGTCTTTTCACGTCCATAGATGTATTTAGAGCCCATAAACATTGAGAAGATAACATGTCAAAACCGTACAAAATTTTAGATCCACAGACGCCTTCGTCTTCTGTTACACCAACATACTTTGATTGGCAAGAATGCATCTTTTGTCAAGAAAGAACATTAGAAAGTCTACAGTGCCCTGCAAACAGTAAAAGATCTGATGTAGAAGTAGGGACAGGCTACAAAACGTTTGCGATAACTTTTTAGAGATGCAAAAGTATCGACTGGTTTCCGATCAAAATAAAATTCGAAGATGTGATTGATGAGAAAGGATTGGCATACAATTTGCAACTACGTAATGCAAAGTGGCACAACAATTGTAGAAATAAGTTTTCTGATTTAAAGATCGAAAGACACGAAAAACAGAAAGGAAAAGGCGACAGGACCGACTATCCAGATGAGACTGCAAGTAAGTTGACAAGTTGGCAGCGCAACGAAAACTATGACCATGGATTGTTTCTTCTGTGGTGATGATTCAAGTGATCTCCACAAAGAATCAACTGTTAATATCGACATGAAGGTACGTAGATGTGCTCTTGAACTGCAAGATACTGTGCCTTTGGCAAAATTAAGTGCTGGAGACATAATTTCGCAGGAAGCAATTTACCACAAGAAATGTTTGGTCGCTCTGTACAACAAAGCCAGGCCACAAAAGATAACTGCAGAAAGTGAGGAGAACTATATTGATGGCATTGTTCTTGCAGTGATTGAATCCTACATTGAGGAATCGCGCACTGACTCTGATGTTACTCTGATTTTCAAATTAGCAGATTTAACTAAGTTGTACATATCTCGTCGCCAACAGTTTGGTTTGAACACCGATGGACGGGTGATTCTACCGATCTTAAAAACCGAATCATTGCAGCAATTCCTGACTTACAGGCCCATTCACAAGGCCGCGATGTACTCTTCATTTTCAATGAAGATGTTGGTGGTGCATTAAAGCAAGCCACCACGAGAAATTATGACGCTGACGCAATGATCCTGTCCAAAGCAGCACATATTGTCCGAAAAGATATGATGAAATCCAGAACTCTGTTCCACAGTCCCTGAAAACTTTAGTAGGAATGATTCAAGGTGAACCTAATATTCAGACACAATCTAGTAAGTCTATAGAAGCACAGTCAACACTCACAATTTCACAGTTGCTTCAGTTTAATTCCTATATCTGAAAAAGAAAGGACTCAACTTCTTTGAAACATTCAACAGACAGAGAACAGCCACTCCCAATGTCCTCTTTTCCACTATTTGTCCGTCACTTTGCGATTTGAGTTGATGATTCTGTTGTTTGTTAGATCATTGAGAGAAGGGAACTTCAGTTTGTACAAGGATTCTATTGCACAGCTGATACCATGTTTTTTTTTGCATTAGATCATCCAAACTATGCCAGATGGCTTCCAGTTCATCTGCGTGATATGATGGCTCTGACAAGTATAGCCCCAAGTGTGGCAGTGAAGTTTGAAGATGGAAAATTTGTGATACGTAAATCCCACAGCAAGTTCTCGTCTATAGCAATCGATCAAGCGCACAAGCAGAATAACAAGCTTGTCAAAGGAGATGGTGGACCGATTGGATTGACGGAGAATATGATACAACTACAGCGTTGGATGGTATCGGGACCGGAAATGGCCGGATTGATAAATGAATTCGAATCAGCACAAGAAGAGATCAAACGAGACCAAAGTGAAGGCCCTGATATTCGACATCGCGAACAGGTTAAAAGTAAACAGGCTATATTCTCAAAGCAGGTCCAAACCTTGTGTGACGTCTTTGAGAAGATGGGTTGTCAGAAACGGTGACTCATGTTAAAACCTCGTGAAAGCAGGACATTTGAGGACTACTTCAAAGATGTATTTTTGCCGTACATACACGATCACTTACGATCTGTTGATCGTCTTGATATTGTTTGGGATAAATACCGTCCAGATAGTTTGAAAGCCTCAACCAGGGACAAAAGAGGCAAAGGTGTCAGGAGACGTGTGATTTGGAAGATCAAACACAAGTTATTACTACTAAATGGGAAGATGTTCTCAGATGGCAATCTAACGATACTAGCCGGTTATCACCATGTACACAGGAAGAAGCAGATAACCAGGATGTTGTTACATGCGCAAGATGCTGCACAAGATGGTTTGAGACGCGCCATGCTGAGAACTGTTGATACGGATGTAGTTGTCATTGCCATTTTTATGTTTCCAGAAATTGCTGCAAGTGAGCTTTGGGTGGCTTTTGGAGGCAAATATTTTCGATACCTTGCCATTCATGAAATCGTTTATGGTCTTGGACCTTCAAAACCAAGTGGTCTTTTATTCTTTCATGCCTTCACAGGATGTGATTAAGTTTTATCTTACGCTAACAAAGGAAAGAAAACTGCGTGAGATACGTGGACATGTTTTGAAGATATTTCACCTGTATTTGAAATATTAAGTAGGGCACAATCACTAGAGGCAGTTTCAAACTCAATGGATCAAGTAGAACGTTTTGTTATACTAATGTATGATAAAACTAGTGTGTATACACATGTAAATGAAGCAAGGAAGGACCTATTCACTAGAAAAGGAAGGACAATAGATAACATTCCACCCACAGAAGCCGCTCTCCTTCAACACACTAAAAGAGCAGTATACCAAGCGAGACTCATTTGGGGTAAATGTTTAGAACCGTCTGCTGAGAGTGGTAAACCAGGTGAATGGGGTTGGCAGAAAGACAAATCAAATATGTGGGTACCATAGTGGACATGCTTACAACAAGCCTCGACATGTTGTAATGAACTAATCAAGTGTGGGTGCAAAATTGAGAATGGGTGTCGTGGAAGATGCAAATGTGTGAAGGCAATGCTGTTATGTACTGCACTATAAATGTGGCGGGGAGTGTGACAGAGACTGAAAGTGATTAATCACATCCAATCATGAAACCAGATGTGGAAGATGACTATCAATATTAGTTTTTGCTAAACAAGATTGAAATAACTGAATAAAATGATTGAAATTGTTTTCATTATTTTGTTTTTGTTAAATTTTACCCTTTAAAGGCGGCCATTTTGAAAAATAACACCATTTTGAAAACAATTTAAATGGACTAAATAATTACCCAAAGCTACTTGTAGCATTTAGATATATTCCATAGGCTTTTTGTCAACTGAAAATCTATAGTGGGCATAAAATAACAACAATAAATATATAGATCACTTAGGAAATTGCATCATGTCCGCCATCTTGGAAATGGCGGCCATTTTGAATTTTTGAAAGTGGGTCCATAGCTAAAATCAATCTTCATATATATATTAACAATTGTACCAAGTTTCATGCTTTTATCATCAAACCCACAATTCTGCCAATATTCTGCACATATCAGCTGGACTATATGCAAGGATTTTACTACAATAGAAAGGCCAACTTAACCCTGATATAGACTACTTCTGATGCCATCAGGAGCAGACCACTTTTGTGAACATTGTGCAAAAAGGAGAAACTGTTTCCATTTTCTAGTATGTTCACAGATTTTTATCCAAAGTTTCAGATATAATATCAGATAAACAATTGACCATATATATGTATATAATTATATAATATAGAGAAACTGCAGACCGTTCGAAAACTAGCGTATCAGGTGAATATATAACACTTTCCTTGATGAAGATAGCATTTGATGACTTCTCTGCAGGTGACTTATGAAAACACTGTAAAAAACACAGAAATTGCATGTAGTTTTCAACAACTTTTCAATTATATATCACAGCTTTTCCTTCAGGAGTAAGTTGCCAGTACTAATACTGGTCCATTTGTTCTGCCATCAGCAAGTAAGTCGTAATGCTAACCCCACAACCCCGGGCGCCAAGGAGGATAGCCTTTACTACCATTTTTAAAGTCTTTGGTATGACTCGATCAATCTTTTGAGAAACCCATACTACATGATCACCAACTGTTGTAAATTTAAAAACTACTTGAGGATTTACAATATTTCATATCTATTATCTATTTGGGTGTGGGCGTTCAAAGTAATTTAACCCTTTCCCACATGCAGACGTATTTTAACGCAATAGCAGCAGACGACTTTTGAAAACATTGTGGCCAAAGGTGAAATTGCTCATGATGAGCAATTTCACCTTTGGCCACAATGTTTTCCACTTATAGTCATTGGTTATCCATTCAATTATAGCGATTTTCCATTTTTTGACAAAATATGTTCAAAGTTGTCTGCTGCAGAATTGTCGTATGAGGGAAAGGGTTAACCATTTCCTTCATACATCTGGCTATTGTAGGCACTGCATAAAAACAATTTGAAGACATTGTAAGAAAAGTATAAACTACTTATAACAATGTGATTGCTCTTAATTTCCATGATAAACTTAACAATTTGTTCTCAAGATTTTGCATAAGCATAACAGTTGAAAGACAATTGGTGAACAAAAAATATTACATGATTTCCAGATAACAAGAACATCTGAAACCTTTGCTGCTGGAACCTTTTTACTTTCAAAACATTTTTAAACATTGAGACATGGTCAAAACATGTAATATTTTCTTTTATCAAAATTAACTTCATATCAAATTAATTATCAAAGATTTACTTCCATTGTTGTAGATGAGACATTTTCATCCCAAGACATTTTCAAAACATACAAACAGATAAGTAGTCAGAAACAAGAGGGCCATGATAGCCCTAGGTCTGAGTTATGCAATGTGATTTGTCATACCAACCACAATAACTCATATTGAGGTCAGGTAAGCCATAGGGGCCTGGATTGCTTTTTAAAAAATAAAAAGTATGCTCTATTATATATAGAAAAAGGATGTTACTTCCTCATCAGCTAGATTTAACCCTTTCCCTCATATAGACGCTTTCTGACGCCTCTTCAGCAGACGGCTATTTGAAAACATAGTAACAAAAGAAGAAATTGCACAAAACGTGCAATTTCTCCTTTTGTCACAATGTTTTACCACTTTTTGTCCTAGGTTATCCATTTAATTAAAGAGATTTTCTATGTTTTGACAAAATACCTTCAGTCGTCTGCTGCAGAATTGTCGTATGAGGGAAAGGGTTAACCCATGTTAGCATTTTGGTCAGATACAAAATAAGAAACGACACTTGAATAAAGCGCTATATGTCAACATGTAGCTGAATGGTTACCCTAAACACTGGTCACAAGGATTGTAACTGCAAACGATCGATTTACGAACACCAGACATAAAATCACAACACCAACTGTGAAATTTGACAGGTTGGACACAGGTCTGCAACCTTAGTTTTACAGATAGGAAACCTGTGATTGGTAACATGCTGACACATAGCACTTTATTCAATTGTCGTTTTTTATTTAATCAATGCACTTGCCTAATATGACTGTTGTTACTGTAAATGTATCCAAACTGAAATTGTTTGTCTTTCAGAATAAACAAAACAATAGAACAAATATTAATCAATGCACTTGCCTAATATATGTCTGTAGTTACTGTAAATGTATCCAAACTGAAATTGTTTGACTTTCAGAATAAACAAAACAATAGAACAAATATTAAGGATGAATTAAAAAATAAGAAGCAACAAAACTGTGCTTGAAATAAGCCAATCATTTTTATTTTTAAATTTCTTGCAATATTTTAAGAAAAACTCTGTAGAAAACTTAAAGGGTTAAAACTTTTGGCATGATTGAAATGAAACTTTAATTGAACTGATTTGTACTGGGATTTGATGAAATAATTTTCATTAAAACAATTTAAAGATAATGAAACACATCTTCAATTGTCCTTAATATTCATTATTCTTCCTCCAATACTGATGACTTCTGACAACAAAAGTTTTTTAACAATCTGGGATACAAGTAATATATGTCAATTATGCCCAATGATGTTACAATCTCTCATCAGAAAAACTTACAGATGCATTTTGATGTCTCTGCAGCAGACATTGTTTGAAAACATTGTGACAAAAGGAGACATTTCTCACTATAGGTACCACTTGTCTTTTGTGAACATAATTATTTTCATTACAGTGAAGTTGACAATTCTGGGTCAGTAACCAAATTAATGAAGCTTGTCTCTTTGAAAAAAAAGTTGAGAGAAACAAAAGGCTAAAAAAAAAAATATGTGTGGTTCAGGTAACCCTACCTTCCCTATTTTTTGGTGCCGACCCTAGAACTTTTTATCGATTTTGGGAACTAAAATAATTGAGTACGAAACTGAAACGCTTGGAAAGCGTTTATCGATCGTAATAAAACAAACATGGCGGCGGCCACAGTGTTCGCCGTGACGGTAGAAAACGCGTCCATGGCCCTTCAAAACGAATTATGAAGGCAGTCATCAACTCATCTACCGTCGGGAAAGTTTTTGCAAAAATTATTCCATATATTGATGAGATGTCTTGAATGTGCATATAGCACACATTTGTAACCACTTACGTCTGTAACAACTTGCAGCAGACAACTTGCTTCTGAAGAAAAAAAAAAAAGAAAAAAAAAAAGAAGAAAAGCCTACCTACCTACCTACCCTTTTTTTTTTACCAATGTTACCTGAACCACACATATTATTTTTTTTAAGCCAAACTACATAAAATGTTCAACAACCACTTCCTCCCCACCATTATATAATTCAACAGTTTCATAAATGTGTTAAAATGTGTCTTTAGTGTCTGCAATTGCAAGCTGTAAATTTGACAGTTTCGGGACGAACTTGCCATTTCCGGGTCAAGTGACAAATGTATATTTCTGTTATCCGGGGGTAATCTTAATCATGTTATATTCAACAAAACAGCTGTTTTTTAATAGCAAGATATTTAATTCGCATTTTTATCAAAATAATATGGAAAAAAAAGAACTAAAACATATCACTTGCAATTACCTATTGCATAAAAAACAGAACAGTGACGGGGTCAACTTTACTGTTCACACTTTCATGCACGAAAACTGTTGCATTTCAACCAACTAATAAGTCATATTCAACAAAATATGGAATTCTTAATAACCCCTTTTTTAAAATTGATTTATCACTATAAGGATACAATTATTCTTAAAAAGTTACCAAAATAGTAACTAATAAATTGATAATTTGAGAAATTCCGTTTGGCTGACCCGAAAGTGTTGTATGTGAACTAGGTCATTTTATCTGCTAGTTTGGCATAAAAAACTTTGACAAGTCAATCAATATTATAAATCTTGTTCAGTGGTAAATAACCTACACATTTATGTGCAATATATAACTGTATTTCTAAAAGTATGGCTACAATCAGCAATTTTCGCCGTGACGGGTAAACAAAAATATTGAGACTTTGCTTTTGTGGGAATCGATGCAGTCAAGCGTTTCGAGATTACGACATCTGTTCTTGAAATAACAAGGTCCGAAATTGAAGTAAAACTAGCCATGGTAATGTTAATCAAATTGTCAAAAAACTGTATCATTCTCGAATACTGATCATTTTTTTCCAAATATGACCCGGAACTGTCGAGTTCACTGTATATAAATTACTTACACAAGTTTGTTAGAAAATATTTCAACTTACGCAGGTTCTGATTAAAAGGAGCAGATATAGCATGGAGACACCGGTTCTCAAACCTCTTATCATTTATCAGGTCTCATGGGAATACTGATGATTTCATGTCAAAAACCAACAATACTGACAAATAAATTCAACAATTTATTTGTATGTAAACAAAACATCAGTTCATGTAAAATTTATTACGTATAATGCGTTTTTGGAAATATTTATACAGTCCTTGAACTAAAGGTTCAAGAACAGGGACCTCAACCATAAAGGCTGTTTATAATCTTAACCTATAGGATACTATACTGTTCATAAATGCCAGTTACCATTATATTAATTAGTCGCCGGGCAGAAGCCCGCGACTTCTATTTTTAATAGGTTTTCATAAATGACATGGGAGGGGGGGTTATTATTAGATTTTTTTTTTTTTAAATGTCTTGAACATATTACAATTGCGTTTGTTTAAAAACACTAAGTTATGACACATCTAAAATGAAATAAATATTCCGATGTTTTAAGTATGTGCAGTTTCTTTATTTTGACTGGCATTTACGTTTTTGTGTTTTATTTACGAAAACAAATGAGTCCCTATTAGCTAGACTGCGATACTTTATTTTCATAAACTATGTAATCAAAAGGCGATAACTACAAACATTTACGTCGCACAGTCTATAATTTGTTAACATACGCGCACCTGCTTGCAGTAGACTATCGATATGAAAAATCACGTTGAATTTTCCTTTTAATAGATAAGTATCAACATAAACTGGTAACAGAAACAAAAATAAGAAATAATTTGTGAAAATATGTCTCAAATATAAGCCTGTTTATCGGTTGTGAACGTCGAAACGCCTTTTCCTCAGTTTGTGACCTAGTTTCATATTGCCAAAATGTAAACAAAGCGAAGTAACCGGAAGTAAAATGTAAACTTAGAAAAGTGACTTGTTTATGCAGACAAAAAATGTTGCACGACAAATTGATTTCTTAAACGTCACGAAACGAGTGCATGGGTCGAATGTAGGAGAAAGAAAGATAATATAGAAATGCTTTTTTCTCTCGAATGCAGTGGAATAAAACATGCACTAAAGCTTTGCCTAATTTTTTATTCACTTTCTTCGATGTCTGACACTACGACTCGATGAAGCCTGACACGAGGGTCAACATTTCGAAAGAATGCTCAAACACCTTATTACAGATAGATAGCTAATATTACACACTTAAATGATTAAATATATGTGATATTAAATGTTTATTTGGCTTGAAACAAATTAAGAGAAGAACAAACTCTGATAAACAATAGATTTAGAAATAAAGAAAATCTGCTCTTTCGCACCCAATTAATTTCATACTTGCCACCTATTAAATAGTAATGGGACTCGCAACTGGCATTTCTCTTGGGCCAAACATATATTGTATGCATCAACGATTTAGATAAACAATTTAGCTGATATGTTGTTACAAGTGTGGTCTACTTTTTAAACATATGAGGATAAATTTTTACATCTGTGAAATATTTATTATAATTATTATTAAAAAGGAGGAAGTTCATGTCTTCAGCAATTTAACCGTTTTCTCAATGTTTTAAGCGTTTAAAGGTTTTCATTGTTGCTTCAGACATGGAAAGAGTTTAATAGCTTTTTATTGCATGTATATTTAAATCCCAAAATGTATTAATTTGTTGTGGTTTTATTGACAAATACAAAACATCCAAAATCCTGACCAAAAGAAATCCTGAAATTTGTAGATCTATGTGGAATTTCAAAAACACTGGAATTAGTCCTTATGAAAACATTATGTGTATGTTTAGACTAATGAAAGTCAAGAATACATGTGTGTTAAAAAATAAATCAATGCAGTCTTTTCCGGCGACATTGATGCTTTGCATCAACTTTCTCTTGTAATAATATTGATAGACAATTTTTTTACGGTTAAACTTCAAATTGTTACAGAAAATCTAGTATAGCTAATTGGACTAACTAAAAGCTAATTGGATTTGGCGGAGTTCTTTAAGGTCAAAAAAGTTGAACTAGCCTTTATTGTAAACTAAAATATTTTCTGTGCACTATAATAACATAATTACAAAAGAGTACATAAAAGATAAAACTCACAATATTCTTAGAATGGTTAAAAACAAGAAGAGTTATTCATATTTAGACAAAAACAGAAACTTCCCGCATCCTGGCACTTGTCATTTCCGGTCAGATTGCTTCAGCCTCGTTCTCATTTGACGGAAGTTAACGAACTAGAAAGGTAGTCGATCTCGGATATTTACGTTCTTTATCGGAAATTATCGTATCAGAAGAAATATATATTTGATATTTGAAACAGATTCGCTAAAGCTAGACAACAGTTCTAAATATAGTGTAAGATGATTTATAAACTGCAGGTCTAATTAAAAAAAAAAAAAAAAAAAAAAATTAACCTTCCTATCTATTGATTATGCAACTCCTCTTTCGAATATTATAGACAAGAGGATTGCGCAACGGCTTAGGTAAGTGCACGTGAAAAGTAAAAGATTGGTGTAGTAAGTCAACACCAGTTAGAGTGAGAATTGGAGTAACAGCTAAACGTTACGTCACATGTTAAATGTGAAGGGTGTATGAGAAAGTTAAAATATAAAACATAACTTACTGATATAATGCTAGGTGGTTGCCATAGCCACGTTTGTTTAGTTTAAACTTGTTTCTTTTTAATCGATTGCGAAACAAGCTTTCAGCTTGTATTAATCACTATCGTTCCCAGTCAGAACCCGCTCATCACGAGAATCGAACCCATGGAGGATCTTTGGTACGAGAGGACGACGATTTACCTCTGCACCACTGTCATTGAATGCATTAAAGTTGGGGATGGTTATGCTTTGTTCCAAAGATAAAAATATATTCATCAGCGGTATATCCCAGAAACTTCATTAATTTCCACACAGACGTATAGAAAGACATTTTAATCGCTGGGTTTTTATGTTATTTACATTATAGGTTACTGCGTGAACATTATATAAACCATAAACTGTATTTTAGAAACTATCCATATCAACTGGAACCTTTCAAGTCAAATTGAAATAAGCAAGTATAACACATTTGTTCAAGCAAGGTTACAACAAGTTAACCTTGATGAAAACTACATATCAGATACCCTTACTTCTACAGTACGCTTATTGGGTATGTTTTAAAAACCAAGCTCATGAACTACATGATCTAAACATTTCTCTCATACAACACATCTGCAGTAGACAACATCTAGGCGAAATTAAGGAAAAAATCTAATATTTTGAAAATTTAATTATTTAAAACAAAATATTTGAAAATATTTTCTTTTGTCACCTTGTTTTTAAAAGGCGTCTGCTTTGCGACAAGGGTTAAAAACTATTTTTTTCGTTCATTAGAATGGCTTAGGGGTTCGATCCCCGAATAATACCAAATACTTTAAAAATAGCAACAATGGTCTTTCCTGCTTGGCGCTCAGCAGTGTGTGGTTAGCATTATTATTCGCAAATTTTGGAAACATGTAAATAAATCGATCAGGTCGTCGCAAATACAGTCGGATTTATCTGTTGATGATTTCGCGCAGTATTTTTCGAACATTACTAACGAAAGTATAACTCAGTATGAGACATTTAACTTTAATAGTGAAAATAATGAATTTATTAACGAACTGGATAGAGATATTACTACATCTGAGATAGAAAAGGTTATAACTTCTATGAATAGAAATAAAAGCTGTGATGTTGATAATAATGTAGCTGATTTCTTCATTGAATGATGCTTGGACAAAGGGTGTTATTGTTCCTTTGTTTAAGAAGGGTGACAAAAATAAACCGGAATGTAATTATAGAGGTATAACATTGGTTAATATAACTGCTAAAATGTTTTCTTTAGTGTTAAGAAATAGATTGAATGTATGGTGCGAGTCTAATAACGTTTTCTCTGATTGTCAATTTGGCTTTCGAGATGGACACTCTACAACTGATGCAGTTTTTATTTTACATTCTATCATTCAAAAGGTTCTAGCACATAAAAGGAAACTCTGGTGTATATTCATCGATTATAAAAGGGCGTTTGACACAGTTGAGAGGGACGCTCTTTGGTATAAACTTATACAATCTGGTATCAGTTGTAAAATGACAAAAATGATTAAATCGATGTATGCAGAGAGGTCCAGGCATGTGTCAAATTAACAAATAGTTCTAATTTATCTGATTTTTTCAATGTTACAATAGGCTTGAAGCAAGGTGAGCCTCTTTCCCCTCTATTATTTTTGCTTTTCATAAATGATATAATGGAAAACATTGATTTCAATGCACTAACCGATTCTGATATACAACTGCTGTCAAAGTACCTTATTTTATTTTCAGATGATATTGTTTTATTTACAACCGATCCCGTAAGTCTTCAAGCACAGATTGACTGCATTTACGATTATTCTTGTAAATGGAGTCTTGAAATAAACATAGATAAGACTAAAATCTGTGTTTTTGAAAAGAGAAAATCACCCAAAGATCAATTGTTTCATATTAATGGAAGAGTAATCGAAATTGTCGACAGTTTTACATATCTAGGCATTGTCTTCAATTACACAGGCACGTTTAATTAAGCAATAAAAGCATTACAAGGACAAGCTTTAAGAGCTTATGGCAATTTGTTAAAAATATTTGATAAAAATCCATTAAATATTAAAACGAAGATTTCTCTGTTCGATGCCATGGTTGTTCCTATTTTATTATATGGTGCAGAAGTTTGGGGTGTCTACACTTTCAAAGATATTGATAATTTGCATTTACGTTTTCTGAGATATCTACTGCATGGGTGTTAAAAAACAAACGCCAAATAACGCAGTTTACGGTGAATTTGGAAGACTGCCTTTATCTGTTATCTGTAAACAGCGTTCTTTGAAGTTTTGGTGCAAGATAATGTCGAACATAAACTCTTCCTTATATGACTCATATGGGAATCAATGTGCTACAATTAATACTAATTGTTGGGCAAAGAAGATTAATTCAGTAATTGATCATCTGGGCCTTACACATATTAGATTAAATTTTGATACAAACTGTAATTATTTTACAATCTTTAAAAGAAGAATATATGACCAATTTATTCAAAGTTGACATATGTCAATTAATAACTCGCCAAAGTTAGAATTATATTGTAAGTTCAAAAAAGAATTCTCTTATGAAAGTTATCTGGATATTATTTCGAATAACAAATGGCTGAAAGTATTTGCTCGTTTTAGATTAAGCTCACATAAGTTAGAGATTGAATCTGGTCGTTTTAATGGTATTCCAAGAGAACAGAGGCATTGTAAAGTTTGCTCTTCCAACTTGATCGAAAATGAATATCATTTTCTTTTGTGTTGTCCACAATATTCAGTTATCAGACAAAAACATCTTGGTAATATGCAATGGCCCAACATAAGTAAATTTATTAAATTACTGTCTAGTTCAAAACAGAAAATATTAATAAATCTATGTAGATATATTTCGGAATGTTATGCTATTCGCGATGACGTAATAAAGCTAGTTGCTGTTCCCTAACATATTCTTATTGTGTACCTTTTTCATTTGATATACTAAATATTATTTATTTGATATATTGTATAGTTGTATATGTATTTTCTTTTGTCTAAGCCATATTCTTCAACTTTGTAAATGGCCAAAGACAAATTTTGTCGATACTTGCCAATAAAGGATTGAATTGAATTGAATTGAATTGAATTGAATTATGACTGACTCGTTCATGTCAGGATAAATGGATCAGTAATACCGGTATCTTACCCAGGAAATTCCGTGAAATAGTCAAACAAATATTGAAGGCGGCGTTAAAACATGAAACAAACAAACAAAACTTATCAATGGTTCTTCTTCAAATTGATACATATATGAAGTGGTGTCTGGCAAGGAAACACGTAAGGTCCGGTATTATTTACTATTTTATCAACGACTTACCTGACAGTAAAGTCAAAGGACTTCTTCATCCAGGTTAACGGTGGAAAACCTATTTGAATGTTTAGTACCTTGTTTATTTACAGCTTAAAATTATTTACATGGATCTGTAACTCTTTTGGCTTGCTGGCAGGGTTCAGCCCTTAACTCTTCTATGGTTTGGCAGTTGGTGATTCTCGTTGGCAGTCGATTCCAATCCTGGAAAGTCCGCTGGAAGAAAAAGTGTTTGTAGCTGTTGGAAGTTGCTTGTATTTTATGTAGTCTGATGGCTCCACGTGTTCTCTGATCGCTCCGAATACAAGGAGTCTTGGGTACCTCAACGGCTTTGTTTATGGTATTGAACAGAATGGTGACTCTAATTAAGAGCGCCGATGCTGTAACGAATCCACAACGAGGTGTTGCAACATCTGGGTAATACAGCCTGGCGCGCGTTCTGTTTAACCTAATGGTTTGTGACAAAGTGGGCAGTTTTCCTCTGGCCGTGTTCCATGGCGTGTGAATCCAAGGCCGTCTCCGGATTACAGACTGTGGATGCGTATTCAAGAGAGGGCTTTATGTACATGTGTGATGACATAGCAGCTTTGACATAGTAAGTACAGTCTGATAGGTTCCGTCGTACCAATCCGAGTGTGCGGTTGCTTTTAGCAGCAGTAACGTTGATCTGTTTCCTCCAGGTAAGGTCGTCACTGAGGTATTTGATAGTGTCCGCATATTATGTCTGTGTAATTGGTAAGCTGTCTGAATTATGTGACGCATGTTGTTACAGATTCGGATTACGGTGCACGCAATCTCAACGTTTCAAGCGTACAGGTCCTTCTATAAAATGTCAGCATCTTCTTAGGCCTTGATGAAGCGCAATCGGAATTGGCATCCGCAAAGGAGGTGGATGTCACACAATATGACAGGGGACGATTACTGTACCATGTGGTACTACTGACAAAATGTCTGCTTCTGTGGATATCTCGACTTCTAGTAGGACCTGTTGATTCCGGTTGGCTACAAATGATGCAATCTATCCAAATGTACATATGCAGAAGACGGCAGTGGGAAACCTTATCGAAGGCCTTCAAAAAACCAAGCAATATGACGTCAACGCGGTCCATTCCCTGATGTGTGGTGGCTATTTTGTTGACGGTCCACAGCAGTTGAGTTTCACATCACATGGGCACCTGGCACGGAAGCCATGTTGAACGGCATGGTATCATGATAATAACACTTTAATTGGCTGATGCAATGGTAAAGCTGGGACCATTTGTATTAGGCAGTAATCAGATATATGCGAGCTTTTGCTACTGCACCAAAGTTGATGTCTGGTTTTAATGAGATTGAGGACTTCCAATACACGAATCGACTTTCAACATAAGATTTGCCAACATTCAAATAGCGTCGTAATCGAGTCAATATAGTGCAAGTGTTCCAAATTGTAACAAAGATTTACAACTTAGATGCGGCTGTTTTGTAAGGGTAATTACACGAGAAGCTATGAGTGCAAAATCCTACTAGAAATCCACCATTATACAAAATGCCTTCTCAAAACGTTTACTAAATAAATATAGTATCAGATATATATATATATATATATATAGTACACTTGCGTAAACTGCGATACCCTCTAAATACCCTCTACCGTCTCATCAGAATTGATCTAGACATGGAAAGGACGTCCAAAACAAGGGAAATTCAAATATTGGAACATTTCGCACTCTGGCGTTCTACAGAGCAAGACAATGACGGCAACTGACAACAGCTATCTCCTCACAGAAACAATTATCTGTGTGTGTGTGTGTGTGTGTGTGTGTGTGTTTCTACCCAATCTCTGAAGAGGCCTTATACTCTGTTCTAACTCTGCTAATGCGCTCTCTACAACCTGTGTCTATGTGTCGCATCTCTGTAAGTGCTTGAAGATCGTATACTGTGCTATTGTGGAGTTAGGTCAAAGGGAAGTAATTAGGATGAATATATAAGACCGATGTTGTCCCCACTTTTGGATAATAATGATTTTGATGAAAGTTTAAAGTGTTTTTTATAAAGTTGAATAACCTCTGTCTGATTTATAATCAAAATGTTGTTTGCATTTAGCTATACTGACACCTTAAGAGCCATTTGCTGAACATCCTGTATTTTCTGAAATTGAAAGTGCTGGATAACGGTGACTTGTATTTTACCTCATAAATCGAAAAATTGTCCGTCAACCAGTCTGTTTTCTTGGCTATTTTGGCAGTTCTAATCGGAGACCTATATATATGTCTCTGGTTCTAATACAGAACTTTATTTTGATACAGGTTGCTGTGTTGTTTGACTTGTTGGGACTGGTGTGGGAAAGCCAGGAAAACATGGGTAGGTGCACTGACCGCCGTGATATGACCAAAGCTGTTGAAAGCGGCGTTAAACTCCAAACAAACAAACAAAATTGACTTGTTGGGAACGAATCATAACCCAGAAGCTATAATGGTCGTCTATGTAACATGAATTACTCCCCTTTGACCCTCGCACTATAACAAAATATATCATTATAAATATTAGCATTATAAGTACCTTTTACTGCACTTTGTTCAGTATACTGGAAGCTATCAGTCATAGTAAAGAAAATTTTAGAATAATCCAAACTGGAACTATAATGGCTAGGATAAATAAACACAAACAAACAAAATTAACAAGAAAAGTTATCACTTTGTGACTATTAATTATTAATAGTGTAACATAACACATGTAATAACCGAACTATTGAAAGTTATATTACATACAGGGTTGAATATATTGTGGTAATAATTGCTCTTTTACCTTTTCCTAAATGTTTACAAAACGCATCACTTTTAATTGGGTTAAATAACAAATAGAACTTCAAAGAACAACAAATAATTCATACTTATGATGCACAATTATGAATCACACGCATAATAATAATTTATAATATTTTGTTCTTCCGTCTTGAAAGATTCAATACTTAACACGCAATTAACGGCAAAGATTTTTGCCATTGGCCATTTTCATATTTTATAAATATGGCAAACATACACTAAACAACTTCGAAATGGTCACCATGTTAGTTTAACAAATTCTAAGTCAAAATTCTGTAATTTGAAACGATTTACAATTTAAATTAACAGGTGGTTCAATTTCCTAACAAAAATACAGCAAACTTATGAGATAGCTATTTCTTAACAAGGGAACACATGCATTTAGTGATCATAGGAAAGAAAAGTAACAAAACGTTATCCAATTTCTGACGAATTAACTGTCCGTTTCTCAACAATTTTATAAACAATACTTTTTAGACGAAACATCTGAGTAAAAGGATAATTTACATTCTCCAAATTCCGCACAAATATATTTTTATCGGAAGAAGAAGAAGAATAAAAGGACACGGATAAATTCATGAACGCCATTCGAAGTCTAAAATCAGTTTACGTGTATCCCCCCCCCCCCCCCCCCCCCCCTTTTTTTTTTTTGCATCTCCACACAGTTTGGTTACAATATCTTGCCTGTTCGCCATTGTATCTATCCAGGTATAGGCCCATTAGAAAGTCTTCAGGAAATACAATCATGACCAAAAACCAAACGTTCCTTTGTACAGTTTTATCCTTATTGCCATTCATTAGTAAGACGTGCCAAAATCGGAAAAACGAAAATTGTCGAGCGATTTCCCGAACGTTACGGCAATGACGTTACGTCATCAAATGACGTTATAACTTAGAAACGTTGTCTGTGTACGTTAGATACGATAACTGCTAGAGTTATGGAGTGTTGGAAAAGCTATTTTAGTGGAGCAACTTTAAATGAAACTTCTTATTTAGAAAAATTACAAAACAAATGGTGGGAAAGGATGGCAAATGTAAGTATTACTTTCTTAGTTAAAGACATCCAAATACGTGTTGATTGTGTTTATCTTAAACGATGTGCAGCAAAACACATGAACAGACAATTGATTCGCGACAAGCGATCAAGGACAGTGTTGCTGGTGTGAATGGTAAACACGATACGATATTTAAACATTCAATTATGCCACACGTATGTCGTAATTACATCTTTATTTACGTAGGGGTTAGGGTCCGGTTATTATTGCTGAGTTATAGTAGGTTTTCTTGGGAAAATGTTTTAGGAACGTTAATACGTATTTGTTTGGTTCGTTTTTAAATAGCTTGTACCTCTGGTGTTATTTTTGGATGGTCAACCTTATCAATTTTGTTTAAAACATGGTATGTATGCAGCGTGTCAGCTTAACATCGTCTATATTGTGAGGACTGTAGCCCTTATTCGGCTGCGTGACTATAAGAAATATCTTTGTTCCTGTCCCATTAAGTAACAACGTTTTCAGAGAAAATATTTTGACGATTGTTTGATACAAACAGTTCCAAGCTGTTCGATAAAAGTGATTTATTCCTAATTAACCTTTGTCTTTCAGAAACCACGCAGCCCTTGGTACTACCATCTTGCAGCCCCAGAATGTGTGATAGAAGGGGACCTCAAAGACAACACCGGTAACCAATGTTCGGTCATGTGCCTTGAAGCCATCAACTGGTGGAAAAATGTAGGACATCAAGGGAAATTTAGTAGACTTGGCATAAATTATGCAATGCTTTCGGGACATTGGCTGCATCATAGAATGCTAAGGTTTGTTGATCTTCTTAAGTTTTGTCTTTGTGATTGTGTTCTATTCGTGACTGTTTTTTGGAAGTTTGATAGTTGAGCACACTATAGGCAAGCATTATTAAACCTTTCCCACATGCAACAAATCTGCAGCAGACGACCCATAACAATATTATACATATTGAATAGAGTTGAAAACATTGTGAAAAAGGAGAAATTGCTCACAATGTATAATTATTGAAAAGAGTTATAAAACATTGACAAAAGAAGAAAGTGGTCACTATGACTCATTCTTCATTTTTCTTCATGAGTTTGTAAAGAAACATGTTTCTAAATTACAATGAATATGTGTACTTAACTTGAGCGTCCATCTTACAGGGATCAGTTAAAACTCGGCGGCACACAAGATTCAAGATTAACAATGGCCGATATGCCCGATGTTTTTGGATTACGATACGCTAATTCATTCAGACAGCCTCAATGGGAAGCCAATGTCAAACTGGGACCAGGTATCAATACCAGAGATACGGATTATTTAAGAGTAAGTTCATTCTACGTAAACATTACATATTAACCCTCTTACTGCTAATTTGTTGATTTATAGGATGTTTTAGAACGATTTCAACGGTATTTCAGTTATATTACGGCGTTTCCTAGTTAAATTACCAGTACTACATTGTACCGGTTTTATTTATTCTAACACCGAATTATCAGTCGAAATGCTATCACCGCTACCCTGAGCGCATATGAGGAAAGCCATTACTACCAGTTTTAAATTGTTTTATATGACCCAATCGGGGATCGAACCATGATCCAGGGGCTCACTCTAACCACTACACCACGGAGCGGAATGTCTGAGACTAGTTGTATCAACATTTAATGATTCTCAAGTTGTAAAACATTCTCTGTTATCTATTGATAAATGAGTAGCCAAGATCGGAATTGTTCTCAGATTGCAGGAAAGATTAATTTGAGCTTAACGGAAATTAATTCAATGATACCAATCATTTGTACGATTACGAATAACCCCCAAAACGATGCATCTGAACTCAACTTTTGAAAAGCACAAATGAGGTTCTGTAGAAAGGGAGATAACTTTGCGAAAGGACCAAACTGTTCTCCCCTGTCTAGGTGTCAACATACTAAGAATTGACAGCGGTCGACATTGTTAGCATCTAGCAAATACTATGACACTCTCTTTATATGACAGTTTGGTTATTTTTGTACAGCTTTTAAAATACTGTTGCAAAAGGAGAAATTGCTCACCATGAGCAATTTGCCGCCATGTTTTCAAACATCGTCTGTTGTAGTAGATCGAAATACATATATATGTGGGAAAGGGTTATTAGTCCTATTTATGAGCCGAGTCTGGCTATTTGGAATGTTACTGAATATCCGAAATGGAATCACCAACAGGTCAATTGGTGTAAAATTAATAGGGTTACAGTTCTAGTACTAATGTCAAAGTATGCATCAAGAACTAAATTACATGAAGTAGAACAGTAAAGATTCGGGCGAGGTACAGACGCACATCCTCGTCTGAGTCTTCACTTTACGCAGATCCATTAATTGATACCCCAAACAATATGTGTTTCTTTTTTTATTTTAGGACTTTTTGCTCTCTTTCGCCGATGCACCATTCGCTGCTGTTGTCACGATCGGCAATCATTCCAGTTCTGTAATGTTTAACAGAGACAAAAAGTGGCAAGTCTTTGATCCGTATGGCAACATCGAGTTCCTGGGCCGTAAAATCAAAAATGCATCTTGCTGCGTGTTTGAAACCGTTGACGAAGCCATTGCCTTCCTAATGAAAACACAGAACGACAATGGGCATTGCCACGTAGCCGTCCCACATATCATCGGGCGAACATCCGTTTATGAAGATGATGTAGATATAGATAACAGCGGTAGTCCCGACACATTCACAGCAAAGACATCTTCACCATGTCCTAATAAATCAGAAAACACAGATAACGAAGATGATGAAGATACTTTTATATCCATGATTGGAGGGTTTGGGGGCTACTAGATGTAGGCTTCAATCTGTTCTGTTTTACGGGCCAAGCCTTCACCGTCACCGTTAAGAAATAACACAAAACACCATTGAAATAATGACAATTGAATAAAGACACTGAAGATCAAACCACTCTTTGTATTAAATATGTATGTGACGATCCATATCTAATCTCATTGATATTTGGCTTCTGTCAACCATCTGAAGAATCAATAACATAGCAAGGGTTCGAAATCATGACCCCTTGATTAGTAGCAATCGTCGTTACCGTCTGAGCTTTCGCAACTCGACTGCCTCCTTTAAGTATGCACCATATACAATTTCCATAAATTGAGTCACATCCGAGATAAAACCGACGTTTTGGTTAATTGACTATTTGGTGCTTTATGCAGCTTTCAACAATATTTTTCATTTACATCACGGCGCTTTCAGGGAGTCAGTCGTAATTATCATTTCTGAAAGGTGTAGGTCCAAATCATCATGTCCGTATGGTTAGTCTTATCCTAATCTACACCAGGTGAAAGAAACCTCAAACAAGTGACATATAAAAACGTGTTTATCTTGATCAGGTATTTCGGTTATATCAAGGCGCCCATTTCAACTAATGTATGCTTCTCGGACCGTTACTCAACACAACATTCGTCCCAAGTGACTTGCTACCTTTCACGATTGGAACACACCAAACACACGATATTCAGAGGTCCGAATCAAGCTACGCCCGGATCAACTTTATTAACCCTTTCCCTCATACGACAATTCTGCAGCAGACGACTTTGAACGTATTTTGTCATAAAATAGAAAATCTCCATAATTGAATGGATAACCTATGACAAAAAAATAAAAACATTGTGGCAAAAAGAGAAATTGCACGTTTTGTGCAATTTCTTCTTTTGTCACTATGTTTTCAAAAAGCCGTCTGCTGCAGAGGCGTCAGAAAGCGTCTATATGAGGGAAAGTGTTAAAATCTGACTTATTTGGACCATCATAAATGCTTGTAATTTACATAAATTGCCAATTCATTGCCAAGTTTCAACTACCATCTTCAAGACCTTTCCCTGTCAGGCTGTGTCCTTTCTACCGAATTTCCTTTTGGTCATTAAAAAGTGTCCGGACCGAGTTTATACATGTGTATATCCTACACGCAAAATTTAACCGTTTTGAAGTTTCATTCTAGTTCTTTTGAAAAGGGAGGAAATTACATTAACTATGAAAATTGCTACGGTTTGCATGTTCTGTGGGGTATGAGGAAACCACTTATGTTGAACATTTCTTGTTTTTCCCACTAGTATTGGCCATTTGGAATGTATTGTACACTTGTTGTGGCATAAGAATGAATTTTGAACATTATATGTAAAGGCCCATAACCGAATGAATTTTCATTATTTATGTTGGCCCATTTTTGTTAAAGAATGATTTGTGGTTTTAACGTACATCAAATGGGGAGTAATCAACTACAATAAAGAATTGAAATGTTTGAATGAAAAGATGACCAATTAGAAAAGTTGTTGAGTGTATATATACATAGAATGACGCATATTATCTTATATAATGTACGAACATATTTAACAAGCATTTATGTTGAATAATAACATTATAAACCGATGTACAAAATGTGAACCGCCTCGGTGATGTAGTGATAGAGCGTCTGTCCTGAACGGGGAGGTCACGGGTTCGACCCCGGACGGTCATACCAAAAATCAAAAATTATAGTTGTGGCTTCCCCTCCTTGACGCGCCGGAATGTGGGGGTAAGCATTACGAGTCAATGATTTACTCTCTGGTGTCAGAATAAATTGACCAGAAGGACTGGTAACTTACGCAAAACAGTAGACCTATGTTTGGGACAGCATGCTATGAGATGATATTCGTTTACTACAGCATTAGAAGAGAGACCTAGAATATATTTATTATTTCAGGTCTCTGATTAGAACAGAGACCTATGAATATATATGAGCCGTTCCACGAGAAAACCAACACTGTTGTCTCTGCGTAAAGTATCGACCCGGATCAGCCTAAGCGTGCCGTGCAGGCTAACCCAGATATACATTTTTCGCCACCTGCGGATTTTCTGATTCAGTAACCAATCATTATATACCTCTATCCCACCCGAGACGGAAATGGTCGGCCCAGATTAGCCTGCGCGGACTGCGCAGGCTGATATGGGTCGATACTTTACGCAGAGTCCATAATGTTGGTTTTCTCGTGGAACAGCTCATATATATGTTGTATATGTCTCTGATAAGAAGTACATAATGCGCGCACTCGCGGCTTAGAATAAAGGCTAGTTCATTTGTTAAAACAATAAACACAACATCTTCGATTTGAAGATGATGAGACGTTATATAGAAGTTCGCTTGTTGGATTGAGTAAATATATTTCTAATTGGAATCAGAGACGATTCAGGTATTCTGTAATACGAGTAAACAAATCGACGGCTTCCCGTCAATAGGTAATGTGTATAAACTTTGCAAAACTTTGCTATACCGTCTTTCCAAAAATGGTGTCCAGAGTGGATTGTTCGATGCAGTCACGATTCTGCTACGTTTTGATTTGATAAAATGAAAATATCGAAACCCAAAAAATCTTCGAGAGGAAATAATTAAATATGATAATACGTACTCGATAAAGGAACGAGCACAAGTAATTTTATGTGTGATCATTTCCGTTTAATAACACTCGTCGTCTATTTCTAAAACGAGTTTAAATAAAAACTCATAAGGGTTTTCTGACTTTCCGGAAGTTACAAATCCAAATTCCTGTAATATGACGTCATTCTATTAGTGTAACGCAAATGATGAATAAATAACCAAAAGGAAAACGACAGAAAGTATAGGAAATGTTAGTTGGACTTGTCACAAATTTAGTTCCGTAATTTTTGGAATCGTTTTATTTGAAGTACTTTATGAAGGGCAAGTTGATTATTTGTTGTACCTGTCATCATAATGTCATGGATTTCAAATCTTGGCCATATTTTTTTAAAGTTAAATATAAGCTTAACCTGATGATAATTTTTATTTTCTTTGCTTAGGTCGGTAGGACTCGTAATTGACGTCAATATATGTTGTATATGTCTCTGATAACTGGTCGTGCTACAAGGGGCTAACTGTAGTTCGCGGGGAATTATTTACCAATCCCAAAAGTTAATAAATGTTTACCCGAAATAGTAGCACCTATACTCATATTAAAGTTGACTCATTTTGTTGTGCATGCCATTCTTGTTTGTAGGCCTATATCATTGTCTCGTATACGATGTTCTCACATATTTCTGTAATTGTGTATTTTTATTTTGTTATGTGTTTCGGTGTTATTATAACCAACTTAATCTAAGCTGCAACTCTTTAATTAACCCTTTCCCTCTTACAGACGCATTTTGAAGCATATGCAACAGACAACTTTTGAAAATATTATGAACAATTTCTCCCTTTCCACAATGTTTTCAACTCAATTCCAAATTAGACTTTAATCTATAATTGTTTTCTATATTTTTCCTCAATTGTTTTCAAAGTTTTCTGTTGCATATATTGGTTGTATGTGGGAAAGGTGGTTAAAAGATATTTAATAAAAATTGGATCCGGTATATCCGCATACTACACTTCGCTACAATCGGTGATACTCGGAATTTATCAATGAAATCAGTGAACGACCAAGACTTTGCGATATCAAACATGAAAACACGTTAGACCACCATACCTAAACAAATGGTTATTTATTCGTTTTACGGAATACGTCTTTAAACAAAGTACTCAGATACATACTTTGAAGATCTTACAAGTACAACACAAGTTTGTTTATGTATGTAAAATCTTGTTTAAATTACGTACTTGAATTTTAATTGGTTTTCGCGTTTCAGAATTACAACGTGGTTTAGTTTGTGGTTATTTATATTTTCTGAACTTTTATCCAAAAGCGCATTTGGAATCTAGAGATGAATCGTCAACTCTCTGTTTGTTATTCAATGTTTGAATGTATAGATAAATTAACACTTTGATTTAAATTTTACTGTTCAAAGACTTGTTTGTTCTTAAGTATAACTGATGGCGATTTCATTCATTTGTTACTAAAGAAAATTGTCAAAAGGAATCACATAATAAAAACGATATTCTGTTTTAGAAGCCATATGTGAAAGCTGCTCTTTTTAATTCTCAAAGGGTGACCCTAGTCTTCACTCCGAGAGCAAGGAATCTGTACGTTTGTGTTTGAACACCATTTGCAGCTGTGATGTCAAATTGCTCCTGGGCAAGAGCCAAGACAAATATGGTATATTACTGTAATCACCAGAGGATCATAAAATGAATGTTTTGGAAAGACTTCTTTATACGAGTAAAGGTGCAACTTTTTTGAGTCTACAAAAGAATCTTGATGCCAGTTCCTGCCAGACTTTGGATTAGTTTAGAATGTTCCAAACATAAACATGTTCTAGCTCATATTCCTATCAAGCGCAAAGACAGATTTTTATACCTCATTCATGATTTGCAGATAAGCAGACGTCCTGATTTACTGAAAACCTGTTGAAAAGGGTGTATAATAAAATGCGCCTATACTATAGACCTTGTGTAACTGAAATAGACTACATCACTACATGTAGTTGATGTACCATATTCATATTTGCAGATATAAAGACAAACGGAACGCAAATGGCAGACAAACAGCTTCCAAGCACTCCGTCAAGTATTTCAAAGAAGAAGACAAATAAGAGAAAATCAGGTTATTTATCTTTTGAGTTTTAGTGGTTTGAATTCTTTCCAGACTCGGGATAGAATGTTTTAATCTATCCTTGAAGACTTAAAGTTGATAGTGACTATTCTTTACCCCTGCAAAAATACAATTTTTAAAGTGGAAATTGTACAAATGAAGGCTTTAAATCATGCAGGGTTTTTAGAATTGGAAACTAGTATAATGTGCATGTTTAACTTTTATCATTACAAGGCCATCTGTCTATTTTTCATGTTCTTGAACTCCTCCACTAGATTGTCATAATCCAGTTCACTCAAAGTATACCACTGTCAAGGGTAGAAATTAGCAAGATTTTTTACTTGCATTTTTTCGCAAGTGCTATTTTTTGTTACTTGCTAAATGAGAAAACAACTTATTAGAACTTTAATTGTAAGCAACACAATGTGAACTACAATAGTGCAATACACTGTTATGGTCAATCATGAATGTAATGTAAACATGGTCCAAAACATGCTGTGAAAAGAAGCTGCTGAGACTGTCAGATAAACAGCATAGTCTACGAAACTGTGTTTCAATTTCTGGCTCCATATGGCAAAGTATGGGGTCTTTTCTGTCTTAGTCAAGACACCAACCATCTTGTCACAGCAGTTTTGGGGTCATATTCTCTAAGGGCAACACCAGTAACTTTAATTCTCACCAAAATATCAAGTATTTCAGCACCAAGCCTACACCTCAAGTAAAATTTTATTCTGTTCATTGTTGAAAGATAAATGAGATTTAAGCTAATGTTCAAAAGTTAAATAAGGAAAAAAAAAAAAATTTAATCGGAGGGGAATTTATATTTTTAGGGGAAAAACTATGCTTATTTTCCGAGGGGAAGGGGTCGTTAAACGGCCCCTTTTATATAAGGTAAAAAAACCCTGTCATGTCATCTGTATGAAAGTTTTTTAACCCTTTCCCACATATAGCAGCTTTCTGATGCCTCTGCAGCCTACAACTTCTGAAAACATTATCAGGGCTCTCACTAGGCTTAAATTTTAGGGAGAAGTGACTTCTCCCTCCGGGCAATTTAGGGCGAAGTGGGGAGACTTTAGGGAGAAGTGGGGAGACTTAAGGGAGAAGTGATATTTCTTGTGTGTCGTTTCGTGTCGTAACCGCATCGCATCGTAATCGCAATTTTTGGGATAGAACACATTTACTTAAACAAAGATGAATGTTTTATTATTTTATTTTAATTATGATTATCACATGAAGTTCTAAAATTGTTTTTCCCTAAGAGTAGTTGCGATCCGAACATTATGTTCTAAAGTCGCAGAAATTATAAATGAAGCTACCTTTTACTCGCCGTCCATTCCGTAAAGGTGTCAGGCATTTTGTAAAGAAGTCGATCGTAAGTGTCATAAACAATGTAAATTATTTGTATCGGGTTTGCGATACTAACATTGTGTTCTAAAGTCGCCGAAATATAATTAATGAAGCTACATTTTACTCGACGTGTTAAGGTTTCAGGCATTTTGTAAAGAAGTCTGTCGTAAGTGTCATATTAACAACGTAAATTATTTGTATCGGCCAAACATACACACTCTTTACAAGTAGAATTGAGGTATTGTCTTTTGATTGGTTAATTCCAAATATTATGACACCCCCTTGCTACAGCATTTATTATGAAACCCCTAAACAAATATCTAAAAAAAATCCCATTTTCTCAATTATTGGAGACGATTATCTCATTAAAACATGAATAGATTCACAATATTATTTATACTATTGAAAGGGTTAAAACATAATTCGACTTCCATCTCATTTACATCGGATACGTAATTAATGTTTTATCAGGGGGCGTCATAATATTTGATATGACAATTGGTACTTTGATTATGCAAATTGGACTAAAGGGCACGATTTTGATTGGTTCTACGTCATTGTGTGTGTTAAATGATTCGATTCTTCAGCTTTTAATAACTGATTACGCAACAGTGTATATCGAGAACTGTATACATCGATTCGACATGGTGTGTGACCGTGATCATTTTAACAGTGTCCGATGATAGGACAAAATTGTCGGCGAAGTCAACTTCGCCTTGACTGAGATTTTGGGCGAAGTCGACTTCGCTTTGATCGAGTGAATGGGCGAAGTCAGAAATTTTTAGGCGACTACTTCGCCCAAATCGCCCCCTCGTGAGAGCCCTGATTATAATAAAAATATAAATTGCTCAAAATGAGCAATTTCTCCTTTTGCCTCAATGTATTTTTCTCTTTGCAGTAAATATACCTACAATTATATCGCTTTTCCGTGTGTTTGCTGCAAATCTGTTGTATGTGGGAAAGGGTTAACTTAAGTTACCTGGAATTATTTTTAAATTTGTAGTTGTTTCCTGATATTCCATTTTCACTCAGAAATATCTTTACCCGACCGACCCTGTTTTTTTTACACCCTACCCAATTATTTTTTTGGAGGAAAATGGTAACATCTGACATTTTTATTCGTTGGATAGGAAAACATTTTCATCGGAAGCATTTGACTGCAAAATTAGCAGTTTACAATCAAAACACTGAGAGAAATTTGGATTCACATCCTTTGGAACCTAAAATAAGAAGAATTAGTATGATTTGAAGGTTACAATACTGTTTGTTTGCCAAAGCAAAATAAAAATAAATAAAAACCTACCTACCGACCCTTATTTATTTCAGGCCATAACCAGAAACAAACCTATTATTTTGTTAGGCCTAAGTAGTCTGTTACAAAAGTATTAACTAATATTTTCTTGAATCCAGAACAGGTAGAAGTGAAATTTGTGGCAAAAAAAATATTGCTTTATATATTTTCTACTTGGGTCAATCAATGATTAATGTTTTATTTGAAAATAATTTAAAGTAATAGTTTTCCTATATATTTAGTTTCCACAATGAATGATTCAACCGTGAAACCTGCAAATCAGTCACCACAGGTCATGTCTGCATCAGCCAAGAAAAGACAGAAGAAAAAAGAAAAGAAGAATCAAGGTACAAAGGTTGTTTTAGTTGAGCCTCTGGTACAGGTTTGATCCCCGGCAGGGTCATACCGATGACTTAAAATGGTAACAATGGCTGCCCACCTTGGCGCTCAGAGTTGACTGACTGGCTGTGTCAGGATAAATGGACCAGTAGTACTGGTAACTTACCCAGGAAACGCTGTGATATAATTACAAAAAAAATGGTGAAAGCGGCGTAAAGCACCAAGCAAGCAATTGTTAAAGTTTAATCACTATTTATAATTTAACCAATGCACCTCATTAATATTTAAGTTTTCTTTTCTTTTGCTTCAAATTAAAATAAAATCAATATTTTCATAGTTATAAGTACCATTGCAATTTGTTAATTTTATTTAGAAATTTTCTATCTTGAGAGTTTAACTTGATGTTTTTGTATTTTATTTCAATACTTATGTGAACAACTTCTTTTTCGAAGATGCTTTCATAAGCTGTTTGCTTCTTATGATACAGTTTTAAACCAAGGCTAAAATATTAATGCTTTTCAGGAGCTACTGAAAAACAGATAACTGATAAAGTGACAATGCAAGGGAACAAGGACACAGGCCAATTTCCAAAGAAAAGAAAACATAAACAGGGTAAACAAGGGTCAATTTTTAACCAATGTATTATACAGCTTTCCAGCAGACTGCTTTAGAAAACACTGTTGATAAGAAGATATGACTGGAATTGTTTATGTGGCTGATTTCCAAATAATTTTGTAATATAAATTTGTTGTTAGCTCACCTGTCACGTAGTGACAAGGTGAGCTTTTGTGTGTGATCGTCTGTCCACAATTTCTTGTGAACACGAGACTAGCCAGATCTGTTCATGCATGACAGGATTATGGCCCTTTAAAATTGGCAAAATTGCTATAATTGACCTTGTGAACAAGTTGAAGTCATCCTTTATTATCTGATGTTTACCAAACTTATACAGTAGCTAGATATACTTGAGAGCTCATTTCCTTTCGAAAACCAGCCAGATCCGTCCTTGCATGATGGGATTATGGCCCTTTAAAATTGGCAAAATTTCTATAATTGACCTTGTGAACAAGATAAAGTCATCATTTATTATCCGATGTTTACCAAACTTATTGTACAGTAGCTAGATATACATGAGAGCTCGGTTCCTTTTGAAAACCAGATCTGTCCATGCATGACTGAATAATGGCCCTTTAAAATTGGCAAAATCTTTATAATTGACTTTGTGAACACGATAAAAACTTTTATTTGTCACATGTCCTTTACATTGATTTATAAACATGTGAAAACTATAAATCAGGTGAGTGATCCAGGGCCATCATGGCCTTCTTGTTTTTCTATTTCCACTATTTCCATTCTTTATGTCGGGGATATTCTTATCTGAAACAGATGGCTATATGTGCCTTTGCAGCAGACAAACGTTTGAAAAGGAAAAAATATCAGCGTGGAAGACAGTGGTAGAGTGTTGCCCTCTCGTACCAAAGGTCCAGGGTTCGAATCCTGTGATGAGCGGATTTTGTCTTTTTTAGCTCACCTGAGCTTCGCTCAAGGTGAGTTATTGTGATCGCCTTTTGTCCGGCGTGCGTCAACTTCTTCTCCTCAGTAACCAGTGGGTCAATTGGGATGAAACTTCACAGAAAGCATCCTCTCAATGACCTCACCAGAATTCCTTCAAATTTTTGGGATCCATGCAGAATTCTGGTTTCCATGGCAACGATATGAAAAAATTCTTCTTCTCCCTAACTGGTTGGCAGATTTTGAAATTATTTTGTAGAAATGTTCCTTGGGTGACCCTCTATCAGATTCCTTGAAGCCATGTTGATTAGTCGAAAAACATGGCCGCCATGGGGGGGGGCTATTTTGCCTTATATAGCTATAGTGCAAACTTAAAAAATATTCTCCTCCATAAGTGTCAGGCTGATTTTCAAATAATTTTGTAGAACTGTTCCTTGGGTGATCCTCTATCATATTCCTTCAAGCCATATTGATTGGTAAAAAAACATGGCCGCCAGGGGGGCGGGGCTATTTTGCCTTATATTGCTCTAGTGAAAACTTAAAAAATCTTCTTCTCCGAAAGTGTTCAGCCAATTTTCAAATAATTTTGTAGAAATGTTCATTGGGTGACCCTCTATCAGATTCCTTCAAGCCATGTTGATTGGTCGAAAAATATGGCCGCCCCAGTGCGGGGCTATTTTGCCTTATATTACCATAGTGAAAACTTAAAAAATCTTCAACATCTTCTCCTCAGTAACCAGTGGGTCAATTGGGATGAAACTTCACAGAAAGCATCCTCTTAATGACCTCACCAGAATTTCTTCAAATTTTTTGGGATCCATGCAGAATTCTTGTTTCCATGGCAACGAAACCGAAAAAACTTCAAAATTCTTCTTCTCCCAAACTGGTTGGCAGATTTTCAAATAATTTTGTAGAAATGTTCCTTGGATGACCCTCTACCAGATTTCTTCAAGCCATGTTGATTGGTCAAAAAACATGGCCGCCAGGGGGGCGGGGCTATTTTGCCTTATATGGCTATAGTGAAAACTTAAAAAATCTTCTCCTCCAAAAGTGTTTGGCCGATTTTCAAATAATTTTGTAGAAATGTTCCTAGGGTGACCCTCTATCAGATTCCTTCAAACCAAGTTGATTGGTCGGAAACTATGGCTGCCAGGGGGCGGGGCTTATATAGCTAAAGTGAAAAGAAAAAAAAAATCAGGTGAGCGATTCCAGGGCCATCATGGCCCTCTTGTTTTACTTTTCCAAACAATCGCCACAAGTACTGGTTATCTATTCAGAAAACAGACATCGTAATTAATATAAGTTTAAAGCTTGTTACTAAATCGATGTTAAATAAATAAGTTTAAATATTAAACATAAATATATGGAAAATCTCTATAAATGAAAGAATTGAAAGCATTGTGGCAAAAGGAGAAATTGCTCATCATGAACATTTTTTTGCTTTTGCCACAATGTTTTCAAAATTCGTCTGCTGCAGATTTGTTAAAATGCGTCCACATGTGGGGAAGGCTAAAGTATTCACCTTCATTTTAGATAAAAACCCAAGTCCAAAAAAGATGAAAAGCGATGAAAATGTTATTGCGCAGAATGGTGAAAATGGCGACGAGGACTCTGATTTAGAAGCTGATGTCAATGAGGACTCTGATTTAGAATCTGATGTCGACTCTGATATGGACGGTAGTGAAGAGGAAACTGTTAGTGTGAAGCAAGTGATGAAAAAACAAGATAAAAAGTCTAAACAAAACAACGTGAAATCTGACAAAAAAGTAAACAAAACCAATTCTGGCAAAGTCAAAGCTGGAAAGAAAGTGGACAATGGTTTAAGTTTACCAGTGGTTAAAGACAAATTAGGGAAAAATATGGTCGAAGATTCAGATGATGATGAAGAAAATATTGATAATAGTTCTGATGAAAATGAGGTTGATGAGGATGACAGTGACATGGAGGAGGGAAGTGAAGAGGAACAAGAAGAAGATGAGGAAGAAGAGGGAGAAGAAGAAGATGAGGAAGAAGAGGGAGAAGAGAATAGTGACACTGACATAAAACCTAGAGAGGAGCAGATATGTAAGTATTATTAGCTCGCCAGTACGAAGTACAGGAGAGCTTATGTGTTACCCCCGGCGTCGGCACCGTCGGCACCGTCGGCGGTGGCGTAGACACCTAGGTTTAAGGTTTGTGTTTAAGGTTTTAATTTGGGTTTTAAGGGTTTATACCTTTAGGAACCATTTGTCATCCATCTACGCACACCACTACACCCGTCCTGACCCTGGGTGAAGGTCAAGATCATTTCTACTTGGTTCTACTTGGTTCAGTTACAAGGTTTAAGGTTTGCGTTTAACGTTTAACATATCACTCTGCATTCACTATTATGACATTGATTGCTTTCATATTTAGTTTATACATTTAGGAACTATTGGTCATCCATCTACGCACACCACTACACCCGTTCTGACCCTGGGTCAAGGTCAATGTCATTTCTACTTGGTTCAGTTACAAGGTTTAAGGTTTGCGTTTAACGTTTAACATATCACTCTGCAGTCACTATTATGACATTGATTGCTTTCATATTTAGTTTATACATTTAGGAACTATTGGTCATCCATCTGCGCACACCACTACACCCGTCCTGCACCTGGGTCAAGGTCAAGGTCATTTCTACTTGGTTCAGTTACAAGGTTTAAGGTTTGCGTTTAACGTTTAACATATCACTGCATTCACTATTATGACATTGATTGCTTTCATATTTAGTTTATACATTTAGGAACTATTGGTCCATCTACGCACCCCACTACACCCGTCCTGACCCTGGGTCAAGGTCAAGTTATATCAGAGTTATTGCCCCTTTTCTGTCAAAAAATCTAACTTTTTCGTCACGTTTTCAAATAACTTTTTTTCTACTCAAAGGATTAGATTGAAACTTCTGACAAATGTTTATATCAATGTGTGTGATTGGTTCACAAAAGGGGGATAATCCAAATAATTTTATATCAGAGTTATTGCCCCTTTTCTGTCAAAAAATTAAATTTTCAAATAACTTTTTTTCTACCCGAAGGATTGGATTGAAACTTCTGACAAATGTTACTTTTTTTTTTATTCGACGTCTGTCTGTCTATTTTTTTTTTTATCCGGCGTCTGTCTGTCTGTCTGTCCGTCACACTTTTTTCGTCACGTTTTCAAATAACTTTTGTTCTACTCAAAGGATTAGATTGAAACTTCTGACAAATGTTTTTATCAATGTGTGTGATTGGTTCACAAAAGGGCGATAATCCAAATAATTTTATATCAGAGTTATTGCCCCTTTTCTGTCAAAAATTTAAATTTTCAAATAACTTTTGTTCTACTCAAAGGATTAGATTGAAACTTCTGACAAATGTTTTTATCAATGTGTGTGATTGTATCACAAAAGGGCGATAATCCAAATAATTTTATATCAGAGTTATTGCCCCTTTTCTGTCAAAAATTTAAATTTTCAAATAACTTTTTTTCTACTCGAAGGATTGGATTGAAACTTCTGACAAATGTTTATATCAATGTGTATGATGGGTTCACAAAAAGGGGGATAATCCAAATATTTTTATATCAGAGTTATTGGCCCTTTTCTGTCAAAAATTTAATCTACTCAAAGGATTGGATTGAAACTTCTGACAAATGTTTATATCAATGTGTATGATGGGTTCACAAAAGGGGGATAATCCAAATATTTTTATATCAGAGTTATTGCCCCTTTTCTGTCAAATATTCAAATTACTTTTTTTCTGCTCAAAGGATTGAATTGAAACTTCTGACAAATGTTTATATCAATTTTTGTGATGGGTTCACAAAAGGGGGATAATCCAAATATTTTTTATATCAGAGTTATTGCCCCTTTTCTATCAAAAATTAAAATTTCCTGACAAGGCGCTGGCAGGTGACACACGTGCTCCGGGGAGCACTCTATTCTAGTTGAACTTAGAATTTTTGTCAAAAGTATTGAAAAGGTGTATTATCTTGCAATAGGTGATACTGTGCGACTTTACCTAATACTTTAACTGTTCTGAAGTAGGCCCTGATATACGATGGCCCTGATAGGCGAGCTATATTGTCCTCCGACAACTCTTGTTATATGAAATGTGATTTGTATTATTTTTAAGAATCCAATATAGCCTAGTGGTTAGCGTCTAGTTGTGCCAGGTTTGATCTTCGCTTTCATCTTTTATGGTGGATAGACTTTGGCAATGCACATTTTCTTAGCCAGGTTTTGGTTGGTCGCCAAGGGATCATATATAAAATAAGTGTTCTGACGCTGTCATATGACTCATATAGCGTTGAAAATGGTGAAAGTGTTTGAAAAAATAATTGAACAGGCTTTAGTTTACTGTTTTACCCACAATTACAATGTTTTATTAACCCCTTCCTAAAAACAAACATGTTCTTATGACTCTGAATCAAACTCTGCAGGGCTACCATGTTTGCCATTTTCGCCAAATGCCAAAATTAAAAAAAGTGGCATTTCTTTTCAATTTGAGAAAATGAATAGCAAAAACCTTCTTTGTCTCAAGTTTTGGTGTTAACAGGAACACACTTTTTCACACTGTTACAAGCTGGTTCCTCTTTGGTTTAAGCCAATTTGTAAATCCTTATCAAATTGATGTGCCCTTTTTCCTTGATTAGGGTACCTGACTGGCTTGCAATTTATTACACTTCAATGCAAATACACAGGGTGTCATTTCTTTTTGTTGGTGTGTAATCTGATAATTGAAGTATGGCGTATCGATGACGGATCATTATTAATTAAGACATAAGAATAATTTCGCATCTAAATTAGCAAATAAAAAAATGAGTTTGTCAGTCTTGTTCTGAACACCGATATGGGAATGCTATAATACAGGGGCTGGGCCCTTGATTATTGAAGTTGGTTTGGATAATAGTTATCTGATTTTAGTCTACCTGTTCCCCATTCGTTTTCGTAAAAGATTGTCTTTATACAATTTAATCTTGATGAGTCTTTGACCGGATTATGTCGATATTTATGACCAGTTATTGTAGTTCAACTTCCCTTTTCTCTTCACCGAAAAATGTCCTACATGTTAATTATTTTCGCCTTTGAATTTGTTTACCATTACATCTTATGTCTTTTTAAGTCAAACTAAACTATTACTTATATGACTTATCATAGTATACATCGAAACATACTTCCGAGTTCTATCAATTTTATATTTGATTAAAAAGTCATATTAAAAGAGGCAAACAAATGAAACAATTTGTAGCAGGTTTTGAAACATTTGGCTTCCAGTGGCAAATTATTTGGCTCTCATGTCCAAAAAGTGACGAAATCTTTCCAAGTTCTGTGAAAAGGATGGCGATTTTTTAACCGCGCAGGCCCTGGTCTTGAAAACATTGTGGCAAAAGGAGAGAAATTATACTTTCCTTTTCCATATTTATGTCTGGATGTGTGTTACAGTTGTCTGCTGAAGATTTGATGTATAGGGGAAAGGGTTAGTTCACATTTTTTCTAAGAAGAATTTTATCCTGGGCCATTTATAATGACTTACCTGTTATGCTGTTAACCCTTTCCCTCATATAGACGCTTTCTGACGCCTCTGCAGCAGACGGCGTTTTGAAAACATTGTGACAAAAGAAGAAATTGCACAAAACGTGCAATTTTTCCTTTTGCCACAATGTTTTCCACTTTTTAGCTCGCCAGTACGAAGTACAGGAGAGCTTATGTGTTACCGTCGTCGGCGTTGGCGTAGACACCTAGGTTTAAGGTTTGTGTTTAAGGTTTTCATTTGGGTTTTAAGGGTTTATACCTTTAGGAACCATTTGTCATCCATCTACGCACACCACTACACCCGTCCTGACCCTGGGTGAAGGTCAAGGTCATTTCTACTTGGTTCTACTTGGTTCAGTTACAAGGTTTAAGGTTTGCGTTTAACGTTTAACATATCACTCTGCATTCACTATTATGACATTGATTGCTTTCATATTTAGTTTATACATTTAGGAACTATTGGTCATCCATCTACGCACACCACTACACCCGTTCTGACCCTGGGTCAAGGTCATTTCTACTTGGTTCAGTTACAAGGTTTAAGGTTTGCGTTTAACGTTTAACATATCACTCTGCAGTCACTATTATGACATTGATTGCTTTCATATTTAGTTTATACATTTAGGAACTATTGGTCATCCATCTGCGCACACCACTACACCCGTCCTGCACCTGGGTCAAGGTCAAGGTCATTTCTACTTGGTTCAGTTACAAGGTTTAAGGTTTGCGTTTAACGTTTAACATATCACTCTGCATTCACTATTATGACATTGATTGCTTTCATATTTAGTTTATACATTTAGGAACTATTGGTCCATCTACGCACCCCACTACACCCGTCCTGACCCTGGGTCAAGGTCAAGTTATATCAGAGTTATTGCCCCTTTTCTGTCAAAAAATCTTAACTTTTTCGTCACGTTTTCAAATAACTTTTTTTCTACTCAAAGGATTAGATTGAAACTTCTGACAAATGTTTATATCAATGTGTGTGATTGGTTCACAAAAGGGGGATAATCCAAATAATTTTATATCAGAGTTATTGCCCCTTTTCTGTCAAAAAATTAAATTTTCAAATAACTTTTTTTCTACCCGAAGGATTGGATTGAAACTTCTGACAAATGTTACTTTTTTTTTATTCGACGTCTGTCTGTCTATTTTTTTTTTATCCGGCGTCTGTCTGTCTGTCCGTCACACTTTTTTCGTCACGTTTTCAAATAACTTTTGTTCTACTCAAAGGATTAGATTGAAACTTCTGACAAATGTTTTTATCAATGTGTGTGATTGGTTCACAAAAGGGCGATAATCCAAATAATTTTATATCAGAGTTATTGCCCCTTTTCTGTCAAAAATTTAAATTTTCAATAACTTTTTTTCTACTCAAAGGATTGGATTGAAACTTCTGACAAATGTTTATATTAATGTGTATGATGGGTTCACAAAAAGGGGGATAATCCAAATATTTTTATATCAGAGTTATTGGCCCTTTTCTGTCAAAAATTTAATCTACTCAAAGGATTGGATTGAAACTTCTGACAAATGTTTATATCAATGTGTATGATGGGTTCACAAAAGGGGGATAATCCAAATATTTTTATATCAGAGTTATTGCCCCTTTTCTGTCAAATATTCAAATTACATTTTTTCTGCTCAAATGATTGGATTGAAACTTCTGACAAATGTTTATATCAATTTTTGTGATGGGTTCACAAAAGGGGGATAATCCAAATATTTTTTATATCAGAGTTATTGCCCCTTTTTTTATCAAAAATTAAAATTTTCTGACAAGGCACGTGGTCCGGGGAGCACTCCATTCTAGTTGAACTTAGAATTTTTGTCAAAAGTATTGAAAAGGTGTATTATCTTGCAATAGGTGATACTGTGCGACTTTACCTAATACTTTAACTGTTCTGAAGTAGGCCCTGATATACGATGGCCCTGATAGGCGAGCTATATTGTCCTCCGACAACTCTTGTTGTCATAGGTTATCCATTCAATTATGGAGATTTTCTATGTTTTGACAAAATATGTTCAAGGTCGTCTGCTGCAGAATTGTTGTATGAGGGAAAGGGTTAAGGTTAGGGATGATGTACCACCATTCTCACATTACTTATACATTTCAGTGCCTGGTAGCTCAATACGAGCTGAAATATTGAGTGATGTCACCTTCAAGTCTCTGGAGGGAAAAGTGTCCAAAAGTACTCTAGATGCCATAGTAGACATGGGCTTCGTCAACATGACTGAGATTCAGTCAAAAGCTATACCTCATCTTCTAGAGGGAAGGTAATGCTATTTGTATTTTTTAACCGTTCATTACTTAGATATTTTTTAACCATTCCCTTCATATAGACGTATTTTGATGCATCTGCAGCAGACAACTTTTGAAAACATCATGACAAAAGGAGAAATGGCTTGTTTTGAGCCAGCAATTTCTCCTTTTGCCACAATGTTTTAAAGTACTTATACCTATAATAATAGAGATTTTTCATATTTTTTAGTAGACATTTTCAAAGTTGGCTGCTGCAGATTTGCTGAATGTGGGAAATGGTTAATGCATCTGCAGGGGATGACTGTAAATAACAATTTGACAAAATAAGAAATTACTCCATTTATTCTTTAACAACAATGTTTTCTACACTATTGAATTAAATTTCTTTTATAGGGATTTTTCATATTTTTGTCAAGATGTTTTCAAAGTCATCAGATTTGTTGTACATGTATGTGGGAAATGGTTTAGTACAGACTTCAATTTCACTTTAACTTTGACTACTTACTTTTTTAAACTTTTCCCACTTGTACACCGATGCATCTGCATCATGAGTAATTTCTCCATTTCCCACTATGTTTTCAACTCTATTAAATTATTATACTTTTGTTTATCGAGATTTTCCATTCTTGTCTGCTGCAGACTTATTGCATAGGGGAAAGGGATAAAGCAAAATTATTTCATATTAAAGGTTAATTATACCCCCCTTTGAAGAAGAGGGGGTATATAGGAGTCACTGTGTCGAGCTGTCGGTCGGAAGCCATATTTTGTCCGGCCTATTTCTAACAAACCATTGGGTGGAATTCAATAAATTTTTACATGAAGCTTCTATACCAAGAGGAGATGTGCATATCCTAAAGGTCTTACAATTGCCTGTTATTTTACAGAGTTATGGCCCTTTTACTTATTAAGTTATGGTGTAGGTCAAGGTGCTGTTTTGGGGGTATTTATCATCTTCAGTGATAGTTCTAGTTAAGTAGATATGAAATTTTAACCCTTTCCCACATACAACAATTCATCAGCAAATGACTGACAACATTTAAGCAATACCAAGGAACATCTCTTTAAAGGAGGGTATAAGTTAAGATGAGAACTTTTTGGAAAAAGGAAAATTTTCGCCTTTAGACACAACGGTTTTCAAAAGTCTTCTGGTGTAGAGGCGTTTCAAAGCGTCTATATGTGGGAAAGGATTAAAAGTCATCTGCTTCGTAAACTGTTTAAACATCACAGAATAAATGCCACTGACCGGAAAGTTGAACTTTTTGTTATTGCGACATGGTAAAAATGCTTGTGGCAAAAGTGCAATTGCTCATCAATATTAACCCTTTCCCACATTAACAAATTTGCAGCAGACATTTTTGAAAACATTTAGTCAAAAATATGGAAACTCGATAAAAGAAAGAACAATTACTGAATGAAGTTGAAAGCATTGTTGCAAAAGGTGAAATTGCTCCTAATGAGTGATTTCTCTTATTTGTCAAAAGTTGTCTGCCGCAGAGGCGTAGGAGAGTTGCTGTACTTTGTAAATGGTTAATTTCCTCTATTCCTATAACGTCAAACATTGCAACTGCAGAGGTTGATAAAGCCAATTTTATCAAGGAAAGGGTTAAATATTCCATCTGTCTTTACAGGGACCTTATGGGAGCAGCTAAGACGGGTAGTGGTAAAACACTGGCTTTCCTTGTGCCAGCTATTGAACTTCTGTACAACCTCAAGTTTATGCCTAGAAATGGTAGGTAAAATTGGTTTCACCATTGACTCGCTAATGACTTGTAATACGTGTTCCCTTGTGCCTCTTGTTTTGAATACTAACAACAAGGAGTTTGGTTGGGTAGAAAGAGAGATATTGTAAGGCATGGAGCAATTAACTCCAACCTTACCAAGGCCTTATTATATAGACTGTCCTTGAATGGAATTCTGGGTGAGATCTACACTGCACAGGGTTCAATTCCTGGTCGGGGCCTTACCAGAGACTTTAAAATTTAATTAATGACTTGCCCTTGTTGGCGTTGAGGATTGTGGGGCTGGAATAATGACTGACTTGCTGGTGTCTGGATAAATGGTAAAAAGTGCTGTGATGTTTTTGAAAAATTGTTGAAAGCTGTATAAAATAACATGAAAACAAACCACTGCACATTTTTATTTTACCCAACAGGGACGGGTGTAATTGTGATCTCACCTGTCAGAGAGCTGTCTTTACAGACCTTTGGAGTTGTTAAAGAATTATTGAAGTACCATTGTCACACATTTGGACTGGTCATAGGGGGTGCTAACAGAGGTGAAGAAGCCAAGAAACTCAGTAAAGGTGTCAATCTGCTGGTCGCCACACCTGGCAGGTTGCTGGATCATTTACAGGTAGGTAGGCTGTTTGGTCCCATAGTTAATTATTTTGTGATTTTGTGATTATAAAATTTATGCTATTTAATTAACCTTTCCCACATACAATAAATCTGCAGCAGAAGACTTGGAAATCTACAAAAAAAAGGGAATATTTCTATTATTGTTGAAAAGGGTTGAAAACATTGTGGCAATAAGGAGAAATTGCTTGTTTTGAGCAATTCCTTCTTTTGTCACAAAGTTTTCAAAAGTCATCTGCTGCAGAAGCGTCAGAAAGCGTCTATATGTGGTAAAGGGTTAAGTGCTGATAGCTTTGTTTACATCTGTATGCATCTGGATATATTTGAGGATAGAATTTGAAAAATACTTTAAATTAGTGAGCAGCTTCTCATTTAGCAACAATGATTTCAACTCTTTTCAATAAATGTACTTTTATTTATAGAGAATTTGGAAAATCTCTATAATTGAGTGGATAACCAATGACCATAAGTGGAAAACATTGTGGCCAAAGGTGAAATTGCTCATCATGAGCAATTTCACCTTTGGCCACAATATTTTCAAAAGTCGTCTGCTGTTATTGCGTTAAAATGCGTCTGCAGGTGGGAAAGGGTTAAAGGGATTTTCTGTGCTTTTGACTAAATGTTTTCAAAGTCGTCTGCTTCGGATTTGTGGGTTGTGGGAAAGGGTTACACTGCAAAGAATGCAGACAAGATCAGGCTGCACAATATGGGTTGACCTGGTTTGCTTCTCATTTATTGATATTTAGCAAACATTACTGTCTATGAATATTTAAGAAGTTGTAGAAATCATGATGTTACCAGGAATGCAGTGGGATAATGGTAAAAAGCTTTCACTTTTGAGCAGTGCTCCAGGAAAACAAACAATAACGTAATTGTTACATGAGCCTGTGCATTCATCCTAAGGATCAAAATAGATACTGCTCATCCAAAGTTTCATGAAACCTCTTATAACTGCTCGGCGAAAAATGCAAAGCCAGATCAAGTTGTACGATTGCGCTAGCCGATCTACATTGCTCACAAATAATGTTTTGTTACCTAACCAAACCCTTTGTTGAGAGTAATCAAAGAATTGTTTCGGTTTGACCCAGGGTTACAAGGTCAAATAAGGATTTTTAGAATACTTAGAATACTAAGTACAAACCTTTTCTAGAGCTCCGAGTTCAAGATGTACTGTTTTTACTTTCAGAATACAGATGGTTTTATGTTCAAGAATCTACAGTGTCTGATTATAGATGAGGCTGACAGAATTTTAGACATTGGATTTGAACATGAGATGAAACAGATTATAAAACTCCTACCTAGTAAGTTTTGTATATACAACTTTGTAAAGAAACACAGGGTTGTAATTTAAAGTTGGTTTCTAGAGAAAGGTAATTAAAACTTTCCCAGATGTAGGCACATTTTTAAAACATTCAAACAAAAGGAAAAATTGCTCCTTATTGGCATTTTTATGCACACCAATGGATAATGCTTAGACCTACAGTACTCAAACTTGGCGGGGAGGTTAAACATGACCAGTAGATGAACCCTATTGATTTTGAAATCCTCGTTTAAAAGATGAAGGTCACTATGACCTTGAACATGTAAAGGGGTGGGGAATTATGTTTAAAAAACATCTCTTGTTCCTTTTGGCTGAATGTTTTCATTTCTTTTCAATGAGTATACTTTCATTTATAAAGAATTTCCATATTTTGGCTTGGGTTTCTTCAGTGATATGGATCAGATTTATTGAATATGGGGAAGGGTTAAATAAACAACTGAACAAGTTAATATTTGAGAATATTTGAGAATTTTGAAATGGATGCCAAATCAACTAAGCATTAAAAAAAAAGACAAGATCAAACTTGGAAGTCCGTATTGGTAAGCCTGAATAAAACGAGCATCATTTTCTCTGCGTTAACAATTGATCCGTTTATGTGTCAAACTCATACTTCAATAAAAAAAAAGATGGAGTGCCCATGTGCAAGGCATATTATCTGGTTTGATTACCTAGGGATCATTGAATAAGTGAAATGTCTTTGTGATATAACTGAAATAATTTTGAAAATGGTGTAAAAACTCAAATCAAACAAAACATACACTCCAACCTGTGCTAAAGACCACCCTGTCTATAGCAACCACACTTTTAGTTTCCCAAATACTCATTTTCTGTATAAATGACCCTATAATTAAAGACCAGATTGTTCAATTCCCATGGGTGATCATTTAAACTAGGTTTGACTCTACTTTAAAAACTTCATTGTTCTTTACATAATTAATGAGCTGTGTCAAAGTGAAAACTGACCTTGTTACATGTCAAGCACTAAAGGTTTTGACAGATTTTGGCATTGATGTAAAACAGCCATTGATGTAACTGCCTATAAAAACCTAGAAGTGGTGTCGGAACAATTTTACAGCTATTTAACTCTATGTAATAGCTTCACTTGTTTACCCAGGGATCATGAATAATTGAACTGTCGCCGTGATATAACTGAAACAATGTTGAAAGCGGCGTAAAACCCCAATAAATAAATAGTAATAGCTTCACAGACGATGCCATGAGACCATTTTCACCATTTTGGCATAGATATAAGCAGATTTTATAAAAAATAAATAAAAATTACAGCAATTCTGTTTATTTTGTTATAGAAAAGAGACAGACCATGTTATTTTCTGCAACTCAAACAAGAAAGATTGAAGATCTTGCAAGAATATCTCTGAAAAAAGAGCCACTTTATGTGGGCGTAGATGACAAGGAGGCTAAGGCTACTGTTGAAGGATTAGAACAGGTAGGGTTTTATAATATACCCATCATTTCATTAGTTAACCCTTTACATATACAGCAGATTTCTGTCGCCTCTGCAGCAGGCGACTTTTGAACAAATTGTGACAAAATGAAAAAATGGGAAAGGTTTAATGATAACCCTTTTCCTCATATATTCGCTTTCTGACGCCTCTGCAGCAGACAGCTTTTTGAAAACATGACTACAAAAGAAGAAATTGCTCAAAAAAAGCAATATCTCCTTTTGCAATTCTGTTTTCAACTTCTCTCAGTATTTATACCTTCATTTATGGGGATTTTTTATGTTTTGGCCTAGTTGTTTTCAAAATCGTCTGTAGCAGATTTGTTGTTTGTGGTAAAGGTTTAATGTTAATCAAGGTATTGAGTTTCTATCAGTGAATTTATCAAGAAAGATTATCAGCAACATCTTATGAAGATGGTGTTATGACATCAATGTGATGCCCCCTGTACCTAATAAAGACTGGTTTTTCATGCCTCAGCAGTAGACAAGTTTTGATAACATTGTGTGAAAAGGAGAAATTGTTTATTCCAAATTTCTGTAAAAATTCCCCTTTTTAAGTAGAGTAAAAAGCTCACCAATTTTGTTCTGTTTCTGTTAGAATTGGGACTTGAAAATATTGGTCATATAAACATGACCTTCAAATCATCTTTGAATCCTCAATTAGTAGCAATTTTGAAATAAGGAATTTATTCAGTTTGCATTTATTAATTTCACCTTTGTGTCCATCGTTCCTTGTGCAGTGTTATTTAATGTGTCATAAAAACCATTTCTTAGTCACATTTCCTGGTATGCAGTGTTATGTGATCCTATGAATATATTTTTAAATTTCTTTTTCTTGTTCATTTTCAAGGGTTATGTTGTGTGTGCGTCAGAGAAAAGGTTTATGCTGTTGTTCACGTTTCTGAAAAAGAACCGCAAGAAGAAGATGATGGTATTCATGAGCTCCTGTGCCTCCGTCAAATTTTTCCATGAACTTCTCAACTACATAGACCTGCCTGTTTTGTGTATTCATGTAAGTACAAATATGCAGTACTTTTGGTAAACCAACCTAGTCCCCTTCCCCACATACACCAAATCTGCAGTAGATGAATTGGAAAACTTATTGCCTAAAACGTGTAAAATCTCAATAAATTTGAGTTAGATAATTAAATTGAATTGAAAACATAGTTCTCATTTTGCCATAATGTTTTCAAAAATCATCTGCTGCAGAGGTGTCAGAAATCGTCTTTGTATGGGAAAGGATTAATATGGTATTTGTGATGTTTAGATTTCATTCAACATGCAAATTTGTACGGTATTTGTGATGTTTAGATTGCATTCAACATCTCAAACCATGTATTTATAACTTTAAATGCAGATGTAGCAGACAGCGTTTGAATCATTGCTTGTTATCAGCGTAATTATTTATCAGCGATGTATCCTTTCCTTACAAATTTTTCTAGTTTCAAAGCTGTTAAACAAAGGAAAAATAATTTACATACACTTTAAAGCGACTGAAATCCAGATGGCACGAAAAAAACAAAAACAAAAAAACTTGAATTCGCTCTAAATGTTATTCTTTATGTTATCCAAATAAAACCAGGGTAGAAAATGTATTGTTTTTTATCAATAAAGTGAACTTGAGTCGTTTTCAATTGTCCCGATGAAGGGGTTTCCTATTTAAAAATACTTACCCTGGTACTGACAGGGTAGAATTTGCGATGTAAAAAGTATCGAAAACAAGAAAATCTCACCGATTATAGGGGTATGTAATATGTCAGTTATCACATTTTAATGACCCAAATACAAAAATAACACTTATTTTCTTAAAATCTTATTTTTTTTAGACAGTTGGGTATCTGGAGTTCAGTCGCTTTAAAATCCTTTTCTTTTCCCCTGCGATGTTTTCAAAACCATTCTACTGTAAAGGAGTCATGTTTTTCAATGAAATAATAGCTTGTATACCTTTCCCACATGTAGACCTTTTTTTTTAGCTTGTCTGTTTTTCGCAGTTGGGGTTTTGTGATACCCTTGGCGTCATTGTATGCGTCTTCACAAATTTAAACTTACCTCATAACTCAAAAACCCTTCCAACATTTTCAAATGAAACTTGGTACACATAACTGGTTTTAATAATTATCCAGTAATGCCCCTTTTTAGATCACCTAGAGCCAAAGGCTCAAGGTGAGCTATTCTGATCACTTTTTGTCCGTTGTCCATTGTTAACTTAAAGCTTTAAACATCATCTCCTCCTGAACCACAGGACCAATTTCATCCAAACTTCACAGGAATGTTCTTTTGGTGGCCCTCTTTCAAAATTGTTCAAAGATTTAAATTCCATTGAGAACTTTGGTTGCTGCGGCATCCGAAAGGGGGCAAAATGTCCAAACTTTTAAAATCTTCTCCTCTGAACCTGCATGTCAGATTTCAATATAGTTTAGTAGAAATGTTCCTTGGGTGACCCTCTACAAAGATTGTTCAAGGCATACTGTTTGGTTGAAAAACATGGCAGTCAGCAGGCATAAAAAAAGGGGCAAAATGACAACATTTGGAAATTCCTTTTTAGCTCACCTATGCACAAAGTGCAAGGTGAGCTATTGTGATCACATTTTGTCCGGCGTCCGTCCGTCGTCCGTCGTCCATCGTCAACATTTGAGCTTGTTAACACTCTACGGGCTACATTTTGCATCCAATCTTCATGAAAGTTTATCAGAACGTTCATCTCCATAAAATCTTGGACAAGTTCGAAACTGGGCGATATGAGGTCAAAAACTAGGTCACTAGGTCGAATTGAAGGAAAATCTTGTTAACACTCTGGAGGCCACATTTTCAACTTGAGCATATTGAAACTTTATCAGAATGTTTGTCTTGATGATATGTAGGTCAAGTTCGAACATGGGTCACGTTGGATCAAAAAGTAGGTCACTAGGTCAAATTGAAGGAAAATCTTGTTAACACTCCAGAGGCCGCAATTTTTGCTTCAGCAGTTTGAAATTTTGTCAAAATGTTTGTCTTAAAAATATCTAGGTCAAGTTCGAATATGGGTTATGCCGGGTCAAAAACTAGGTCACTAGGTCAAATTGAAAGAAAATCTTGTTAACACTTTTGATGCCGCATTTTTTGCTGCAGCAGCTTGAAATTTGGTCAGAATGTTTGTCTTAAATATATCTAGGTCAAGTTCAAATATGGGTCATATTGGGTCAGAAACTAGGTCACCAGGCCAAATTGAGGGAAAATCTTGTTAACTCTGTAGAAGCCGCATGTTTTGCTTCAGCGGCTTGAAATTTGTTCAGAATATTGAGCTGAATGATATCTAGGCCAAGTTCGAATATGGGTCATGTCGGGTCAAAAACTAGGTCACTAGCCCAAATTGAAAGAAAATCTTTTTTACACTTTGGATGCCGCATTTTTTGCTTCAGCAGCTTGAAATTTTGTCAGAATGTTTGTCTTAAAGATATCTAGTTCAAGTTCAAATATGGGTCATATTGGATCAGAAACTAGGTCACTAGGCCAAATTGAGGGAAAATCTTGTTAACTCTGTAAAAGCTGCATTTTTTGCTTCAGCAATTTGAAATTTGGTCAGAATGTTTGTATAAATGATATCTAGGCCAAGTTCGGATATGGGTCATGCCGGGTTAAAAACTAGGTCACTAGACCAAATTGAAGGGTAATCATGTTAACACTCTGGATACTGCATTTTTAATTTCACCATGATAAAACTTTATCAGAATGTTTTTCTTGATGATATGTAGGCCAAGTTTGAATATGGGTCATGCTGGATCAAAAACTAGGTCACTAGATCAAATTGAAGGAAAATCTTGTGAACATTTGGATGCCGCATTGTTTGCTTCAGCAGCTTGAAATTTGGTCAGAATGTTTGTCTGAATTATATCTAGGTCAAGTTCAAATATGGGTCATATTGGATCAGAAACTAGGTCAATAAAGGAAAATATTGTTCAAACTCCGGAGGCCGCATTTTTACTTTGAGCAAGTTGAAACTTAGTCAGAATGTTGTCTTGATGATATCTAGTCCATGTTGGAATATGGGTCATATCAGGTAAAAAATATAGATCACTAGGCCAAATGAAGGAAAGTATTGTTAACACTGTGGAGGTTGCATTCAGAATAATTGTCTTGATGTGTTTTGCATTGCAGTACATTGTATAATTAAGGTGAGCGATCCAGGGCCATCATGGCCCTCTTGTTTTTAGATCACCTAGAGCCGAAGGCTCAAGGTGAGCTATTCTGATCACTTTTTGTCCGTCGTCCGTCCGTCCGTCCGTCCGGCGTTAACTTTAAGCTTTAAACATCATCTCCTCCTGAACCGCAAGACTAATTTCCACCAAACATCACAGGAATGTTCCTTTGGTGATCCTCTTTCAAATTTGTTCAAAGATTTAAATTCCATTGAGAACTTTGGTTGCTGCGGCATCAGAAAGGGGACAAAATGTCCAAACTTTAAAAATCTTCTCCTCCGAATCTGCATGTCAGATTCAAATATAATTTGGTAGAAATGTTCCTTGGGTGACCCTCTATAAAAATTGTTCAAGCCATACTGATTGGTCGAAAAACATGGCAGTCAGGCGGCATCAGAAAAGGGGCAAAATGACAAAATTTGAAAATTCCATTATTATGAAAGTGTTTGTCTGATTTTAAGAATATATAATACAAATCTTACTTTAATGATCCTCTATTTAATTTGTTAAAGCCGTTTTGATTGGTTACACAGTCATAGCAAACAGGCGTCATCACAAAAGGGGTAAATTGAACTTTTAGCTACAAATGACAACCAACTCCTACCATTCCAATAGACCAATTTCCACAAAACATCACAGGAATGTTCCTTTGGTGGTCCTCTTTCAAATTTGTTCAAAGATTTAAATTCCATTGAGAACTTTGGTTGCTGCGGCATCAGAAAGGGGACAAAATGTCCAAACTTTAAAAATCTTCTCCTCCGAATCTGCCTGTCAGATTCAAATATAATTTGGTAGAAATGTTCCTTGGGTGAGCCTCTATAAAAATTGTTCAAGCCATACTGATTGGTTGAAAAACATGGCAGTCAGGCGGCATCAGAAAAGGGGCAAAATGACAAAATTTGAAAATTCCATTTTTATGAAAGTGTTTGTCTGATTTTAAGAAAATATAATACGAATCTTACTGTAATGATCCGCTATTTAATTTGTTTAAACCGTTTTGATTGGTTACACAATCAAGGCGTCATCACAAAAGGGGTAAATTGAACTTTTAGCTACAAATGACAACCAACTCCTACCATTTCAATAGACCAATTTCCACAAAACACCACAGGAATGTTCCTTTGGTGGTCCTCTTTCAAAATTGTTCAAAGATTTAATTCCATTGAGAACTTAGGTTGCTGCGGCATCAGAAAGTGAGAAAAATACCCAAATTTTAAAATCCTTTTCCTCCATAATCTGCTTGTGCGATTGCAAGATAATTTGGTAGAAATGTTCCTTAAGTGACACTCTAAATAAACTGTTGAAGCCATATTGATTTCGTTGAAAAACAGGGCAGCAAGGCGGCATCAGGAAAGGTGCAAAATGACAAAAACTTTATAATTCCATTCTTATTAAAGTTCTTGTTAGATTTCAAGATATAAATGGCCTTTACTGATAAGCTGTTTCTTGAGAACTGTCCACTCCTTGCAGTTTCATTTGCAATCCTTGATCAAATTTTTCCAGATATTTGCAGTTAAATATTTGCTACTAATTTACTATCAATTAGGTGATCGATTTAGGGCCATCTTGGCCCTCTTGTTTTTAAGTCCTTGTCTGATATTAAGAAAATTTAATAGAAATATTACTTCAGTGATCCTCTACTTAATTTTTTCAAGCCGTATTGACCGGTTACAAAATCATAGCAACCTCGCGTCATCACAAAAGGGGTAAATAGAACTTTTAGCTACAAATGACAACTCTTACCATTCCACTCAACCAATTTCAACATTACTTCACAGGAATGTTCCTTTGATGGTCCTCTTTCAAAATTGTTTAAAGACTTACATTCTGTATAGAACTTTTATTGCTGTGGCATCAGAAATTGAGAAAAATACCCAAACTTTAAAAACCTCAATCTCCATAATCCATTTGTCAGATTCCAAGATAATTTGGCAAAAATGTTCTTTGAGTGACTCTCAACAAAAACTGTTCAAGCCATATTGATTTCATTGACAAACAGCAGGGTTTTCCCTAAGCTTTGAAACTTGAGGGTCATTGTGACCCCCATGTCATCAAAGTTGAGGGTCATTTTATAAATGTTGGGGGTCCAAATTAGAACTTTATCATCAAGTGATTGATTTAAAAAACATTAAAAAACAAGTGTGTTGTTCTTTGTTTTTATTATCCCTTTAATATTAATAATGTCAATTTGTGGAAAAAAAATGTGTACATTACCAATAATGTTATCGATAAAGCTTAAACCAGTCATTCAGAGTTAAATATAGTCCAAATATGCACAGATTTTTTTTTTTTGTGGTCATTTGAGTTGAAAATGCGTCAATGACGCAGGATTTGTGCGTCATGGAAAACCCTGAAACAGGGCAGCAAAGCGGCATCAGGAAAGGTGCAACATGAAAAAACTTTAGAATTGAATTCTTATTAAAGTTCTTGTTAGATTTCAAGATACAAATGGCTTTTACTGATAACTATTTCTTTAACTGAGTGTCCACTCCTTGCAGTTTCATTTGAACTCCTGTTAACATTTTCACAGATATTTGCAGTTAAATATTTGCTTCTAGTTTACTTTCATTCAGGTGATTGATTTAGGGCCATGTTGGCCCTCTTGTTTTACTTAGAAAGACAGACTAGCGTTGGTGTTCGCTCCGCTGCGCTCTTGTTATGCATCTGCAGCAGACAACTTGTGAAAACATTGTGGCTAAAGGGAAAACTGCTCATAATGAGCAATTTCTCCTGTTCTACTATAGTTGGTGATGATGTTGTCATTTAATTTTTTTTGCTTAGATGTTTCCTATGTTGTCTGCCTCAGATTTGTTGCATACTCTGCTTGATGTTTTCATACAAAATGACTCAAAAGTAAAATCTTATTGAAGGAATGAAGATTGGTAACTGCTGTAAGAAAAGAAGATATGACTTTTATGAATTACCTCCCCTGTATTTGAAAGTTTGCATATATCTATAACATCTATACATCCATTTATCTGATACAATTTGTCAGATTGAAAAGAGAGAAGTTGCTCAATGTTTCAACTTGGAAGAGGTAGAGCGCGCATCTGGGGTGCAGGAGGTTGGGGGATAGATCCCCGGCCAGGCTATACCAAAGACTTTAAAAATAGAAGTAATAACAATCCTACTTGGCTGTCAGTGTTGCAGGGTTAGCATTACGACTGACTGGCTGGTGTCAGGATAAACGGACCAGTATAGCTGGTTACTTACCCATGATTTAACTGAAATATTGTTGAAAGCGGCGTGAACACCAAACAGTCAATCATCTTGGAAGAAAGATAAAATATGCAGAAGAATTGTATCATGTAAAAATGAAAATTTGAGCCAATTTCTATGTTCTTTCCTTGTTTTCATAATGCCTATTACAGTTCTAGATTCTTCCCATTAATCAAATCATATCAAATATCTTACAATCACTTGAATTACTTGAGTTAGTTCCATTTTTCCTGTAGGAGAGAAGGGCCATTTAAAATTCAGGAATATTTTACTGGAACTTAGTTCAGGTTATTGAAAAAATCTGTTGAAAGTGATGTGAAACACTGTTCAAAAATACAAATTTCCCTTTCCCACATATCTAATCTGCAGCAGTTGAATTAAAAACATCAAGGTAAAAATATGAAAAATATTGATAATTGAAAGGATAATATTTAAATAGAGATGTAAACATTGTGGAAAAAGGGGAAATTGCTCATAATGACCAATATCTCCTTTTGCCACAATGTTTTCAAAAGTCGTCTGCTGCAGAGGCTTTGGAACTGTTTAAAAAATGTGTAGCAGATGACTTCAAAAACATCTGGGGGGAAAATACGGAAAATCTAAATTTATGAAAGTATAACTATTGCTTAGAGTTGAAAATATTGTGGCAAAAGGATAAATTGGTCAGTTCTTTGACCTCCACACCCGATGTTGTAGTTTTCCAAGGGAATTATAGGTTTCTTTTGTGTACCCCATAGCATAGGATTCGTTTTAAAAGTTTGTGGAGCAAATACCTGTTTACGACTTATCTTACAGCATAAACCCTTTCCAACTTACAGAAAATCTGCAGCAGATGACTTTGAAAGCATCTTCGTGAAAAAAAACAGAATTCTCTATTAAAAAAAAAATGAAATTGTATTATAAGTATTGGTTGATAACATTTTGAAAAAGAATAAATTGCTCATCATGAGCATTGTCTCCTTTACCACATTGATTTCATTTGTTGTCTGCTGCAAATGATCCAATTGTTGTCTACAAAAAGGGTTAAAGATCAAAAACCGTTTTACCCTCAATAGATGTTGTTAAAAAAATGTTGTTATGATTGTTCCAGTCTGAAAAATATTTGTTTTGGCAGTTATGTAACAGAGTATAAAGAAACTTATATTATCTGGCTTTCTGTTTATAGACTCCTGATTGTGGTAGTAATTTAGTTTCTGATCAACTATGCATTTTGCATCTTTAAAACCCTTTCCCTCATACAGATGCTTTCTGACGCCTCTGCAGCAGACAGTTTTTTTTTTTTTAAAACATAGTGACAAAAGACGAAACGGCTCAAAACGAGCAATTTCTCCTTTTGCCACAATGTTTTCCCCTTTTAGCCATAGGTTAAACATTCAATTATAGAGATTTTCTATTTATGACAAAATATGTTCAAAGTCCTCTGCTGCAGAATTATTGTATGAGAGAAAGGGTTAAATTGACTTTCTGTGATTCAGTGTTGGTTAACCCCTTTCCCACAAACAACAGATCTGCAGGGGATTACTTTGAAAACGTTGTGGCAAAAGGAGAAATTGCTCATCATTTTATCGCGGATGGTCAAATCGTGCATCTGTGTGTGCATCAACTTTTTGCTTCAAACAGCTTCTCCAACCTAACCACTGCAAATTGGGATGAAACTTCATTGGAAGCATCCTCTCAATGTCCTCTCCTAAATTCCTTCAAATTTTGTGGATCCATGCAAAATTCTGGTTTCCATGGCAACCAAACGAAAAATAGGCTATTTTGCATTATATGGCAATTGTAAAACCTTACAAAATCTTCTCCAAAGAAAGTATCTGGCCGATTTTCAAATAATTTTGTAGAAATGTTCCTTTGGTGACTCTCTATCAGATTCCACCAAGCCATGTTGATTGGGCTTAAAATATAGCTGCCAGCGGGCGGGGCCTTAGCCTTATATTGGCTTTAAATGTTCCTTGGGTGACACTCTACGAGATTCCTTCAAGCCATGGTGATTGGTAAAAAAACATGGAGCTGTTTGGAAATTTTTGCCTAATGGCAGTGGAGCGATACTTGTCCTCTTGGGTTTCTTGTCCATTTTGCCAGTGTTTTAAAAGTCGTCTGCTGCAGAGGCGTCAGAAGGCGTCTGTTTGTGGGAAAGGGTCATCTGCATTGAGGAATTCAATGTAAAATCTGGAAAATTGGATGTAAAATTCTGACACAGAAATGAAAATATTACGGAAAAAGGGCGAAATTAGTTGTTTTGAGTAATTGATCCTCCAATTGTTTTCAATATTCATCTTCTGCAGAGGTGTCAAACGTTGTCAGGGAAAAGGTTTGTTTGGTATATGACTTTAACCCTTTCCCTCATATAGACGCTTTCTGACGCCTCTGCAGCAGACGGCGTTTTGAAAACATAGTGACAAAAGAAGAAATTGCACAAAACGTGCAATTTCTCCTTTTGCCACAACGTTTTCTACTTTTTGTCATAGGTTATCCATTCACTTATGAAGATTTTCTATGTTTTGACAAAATACGTTCAAAGTCGTCTGCTGCATAATTGTCGTATGAGGGAAAGGGTTAAACCTTTCCCACTTGCAGATGCATTTTGAATCTTCTGCAGCAGACTATTGTTGAAAACAAACTGAGCAATTTCTTCTTTTGCAACACTGAGGGCTATAAATCACGTGGTTGTAAGTTTGAACATTGGCTCGATCTATTCTTTCTGATGATTGACATCGAGTCATTGTGACTATTTAGACTTCCACAAATGAGCTAAAAAGGGAATGAGGGATCGGAGCCATTTTTCTTGGAAGCATACTGTGTGCAGTACTGATAAGAGAAAAACCAGGAAACACACTTAAGTTAACACTTTCCCACGTAAAGATCATTTTGACGTGTTTGCAGTAGGCAAATTTTGAAAACATTCTGACAAAAGAAGATCGTTCATAAAGAAGAATTTCTCCTTTTGTTTGCCACAATGTTTTCATACTAATCATACATGTACTTTCAATTTTTGGAATTTTCTATATTTTGCCTCCATGTTTTTAAAGTCATCTGCTTCAGATTTGTGGGGAATGGTTAACTGGCTGCAGTGATATAACTGAAATACCGCTAAAGCGGCGTAAAGCCTTAATCAATCATCGCAATAACCAGTTATCATTTTGATAATATTTATGGATTTGTTCAAAATTGAAAGAAATACGTAGATAATATTACACGAGTTTATAACTTCCCAACATACATGTCTATGTCCGCTAACCCTTTCCCAAAATATAACAAATCTGCAGCAGACGTCTCTGAAAATATCTAGACTAAAATATGAAAAGTCCCTATAAATTAATGTAGATCTATGGAATAGAGTTGAAAACATTGTGGGAAAAGGAGAAATTGCAATGTTTCCGAAAGTTGTCTGCTGCAGATGTGTCGGAATGTGGGAAAGGGCTACGTGTAGCATGTCAAGCACCAAGGTCGTAAATCAAAAATATAATTGGTACATTGTTATCTGTTGCAAACAGAGCTTATCATCTGGCATATTCTGGGAATGCATGTTTTATTATGATGATTTGATTGTCTCCGGTGCATCCTTCCACACATGATCGCTTTTACATGCACACATACACTTGCAAAACTATGATTATACAAAAACATAATTACTTTAACACTTTTCTCTTCAATGTTCTCTACATTTCTCAAATTCTGTCTAAATTAATCATTTTTTTGGGGGGTATGGGGGAAGCAAAAACAATTTATATGAATATGCCTGCATAGTAGAGCATATATTCCAATCTTTCACTACTTACAATGTCAATATCTGCAGAAGAAAAACGCCTACAAAATGTGAGACTCACTGATAGATCGTCAAGATTTATACAAACGACATCTCCTTCCATTCCAATCTTTGCATAAATGATCCTGGCGTTGTCCACTGCCAAAATGGCTGAAATAAATGTTATCCATGTTGAACTCTAGTTGCTATGGCAACTGAGGGGAAATCTTAAAAAATCTTCTTTTTTGAAACTGGCGATCAGAATTCAAAATAATTTGGTACAATTAATCATCTAGATTAATTGAAGACTGTCCTTCAATAAATTAGGTTGGGTTGTTATTACCTTTTACATGCTGTATAGAAACTTTAACCCTTTCCCTCATACGGCAATTCTGCAGCAGACGACTTTCAACGTATTTTGTCAAAACATAGAAAATCTCTAATTGAATGGATAACCTATGACTAAAAGTGGAAAACATTGTGTGGCAAAAGGAGAAATTGCTTTTGTCACTGTTTTCAAAAAGCTGTCTGATGCAGAGGCATCAGAAAGCGTCTATATGAGGGAAAGGGTTAAACATCTTCTCCTTGTTACCCTTTCCCTCATACGACAATTCTGTAGCAGAACATATTTTGTCAAAAAATGGAAATTCTCTGTAATTGAATGTATAACCTATGAATAAAAGTGGAAAACATTGTGGCAATAGGAGAAATTGCTCATTTTGTCACTGTTTTCAAAAAGCTGTCTGCTGCAGAAGCGTCAGAAAGCGTCGATATGAGGGAAAGGTTTAAAGCAACTGTCAGAATTTAATTGGTGCAAAATGATTATCTGGTGATTTGAAACTGGGCTCCCTGGTTTTGATCCCAAGTCATGGTGGTCATGGGTGAGTGCCTTTGGGTAAGTTACACATCCAAGCCTAGTACTGGTTTGTTTACCCAGGTATTATCAGTCAGTGAACTGGCATGTGTTATAACTGAAATAATGTTGAAAACCGCATAAATTCACAATAAAACAAATTACTAAATGTATCCGTTGAAGTCATCTGTCAAAGACAGCACCACTATGAGGAAAAACAAAAAGGTTGTACCAAGTATTGTGTTATTTTTGACGTTTATTGATTGTACAATAATAACAGTCTGGTGTGGTTTTGCCACAAAGTAAAACAGTCCTGGAGCAGGAAGATTTATGGCGGACATAAAGAAGTGAAATGTTTATGGATGCCACTCTTGTCTTGTTTCCTTTGAACAACAGGGGGGAATCCTCCAGTCAGACAACAATCACTGTCATGACAACCGCGTAAACAACACAGTGAGGCCGGGACATCCGACAATCGGCTCCATTTTGTCTTCTTAACCCCTTCCCACATACAACAATTCTGCAGCAGACGACTTTGAACATATTTTGTCAAGAATTAGAAAATTTCTATAATTAAATGGATAACCTGACAAAAAGTGGAAAACATTGTGGCAAAAGGAGAAATTGCACGTTTTGTGCAATTTCTTCTTTTGTCACTATGTTTTCAAAAAGCTGTCTGCTGCAGAGGCGTCAGAAAGCGTCTATATGAGGGAAAGGGTTAACCCTTTTCCACTTGCAGACGCTTTTCAAGGCAGCTGCACGAGACGATTTTAGAAAACATTGTGGTAAAAAGACAAATTGCCTATAATGAGCATTCCTCTTTTTGTTCCAATGTTTTCAACTGTATTAGATAATTATTATATCATTTGTAAAGAAATCCCATTTTAAGTGAGATGTTTCCAAATTCGTCTGCTGCAGTTTTTTTGTATGTGGGAATGGGTAATTCACTAATTGGCCTAGCTCAACAACGATATAGGACTTATAGTAAAACTTGTACTTAGCCCTTATATTACTGAGAATTGTATGAACGCTTGGATATAATGGAATCCATTTAATGATTGTTGTTTGACATCTTTTGACTCGTGAAGCTGACGACTTTTGAAAACATTGTCTTTCTGGCATTCCTTCTGAATTGCTTTCAGTTCATTTGATTTGGATTGCGTTCGGATATATATTCCAATGATATTTCGAGGGCTTGGTGTGAAACGGTTGTAATTAAAAACTTATTTTGAAAACCCTGGTTATGGGGAAATTCTGACCCCTTTGTAAACAATGCAAATTTAGGTGCCATTGCTCAGAACGAGCAATGGCACCTAAATTTCCATTGTTTACCAAGAAAATTGATTTAACGCTTATAAAGACTTGATGGCGAGGTGATTAACCTTGGTAAAAAAATACCAATTTTAGTAACAACCGTTTCTCGCCAAGCCCTCGAAAATGTTGGTGTATAACAACATGGTACAGGTCAAGTCTGAATTTGTGTGCCACTGGATTATTCTCAGCAGTAACTGCACTTTGGCTTAAGATTATGCACTATGAAGGGTTACTATTTGGGCATGTTTTTGTGTTGGGGTTGGTGCCATTTGTGTGTTTCTGAACCGAAGTTTCATCTCTGTAAGGGAATTGTACATCAAGTTTATCTCATGTAACTTTTATCGAAGTGTGTTTTCAAAAAAAGAAAAAAAACATGAATGTTTTATTTAACCCTTTCCCACATATAGACGCTTTCTGATGCCTCTGCAGCAGACGGCTTTGGAAAACATTGTTGTTGAAGAAGAAATAGCTCAAAACAAGCAATTTCTCCTTTTGCTATACTGTTTTCAACTCTATTAAATGGTAAACTCTCATTTATTGAGATTTTTCATGTTTTTGTCAACACGTTTTGAGGGTCGTCTGCTGCAGATTTGCTGTTTGTGGGAAAGTATTAAATCTTTATAACTTGCAGATGCAATTTGATACATCTGTATCAGTTGACTTTTGAAAAAATTGCTGCAAAAGGAGACATTTCTCACCTTGCCACAATGTTTTCTTCTCTGCTCAATTACTACTTTTATTAACCCTTTCCCGCTTGGAGACACATTTTGAGGCATCTGCAGCAGACAACTTTTAAAAATATAGTTGTAAAAGAAGAAATTGGTCAAAACGGACAATTTGACATTTAGTCAAAATGTTTTTACTAAACACTTATTTATGGAGACTTTTCATGTCTTTGCCAATATTTGAAGTTGTCTGCTGCAGATCTGTTGTATGTGGGAAAGGGTTAAGAGCAGAAGACAACTGTTGAAATGGGGGTTATCAAAGCCAAGCAGTTTCTCATTTCTTAAGAATGTTTTCCAGCCTTGCACTGTCTTTTGACTTGTATTATTTAGAAACATCTACAAAATGTTTATGGAGAGTCTAGGAATAGCAAAACAGAAAATGGTGTAATTTAACCCCCCTTCCAAACAGACATTTAATCTACAGCAGACAACTTAGTAAATATTAAGGCAAAAATACAGAAAAATGAGAGTATAATTATTGAATAAGAGTTGCCAAATGAATTGTTAACCCTTTCCCATCTGCAGACGCATTTTGATGCAACAGACGACTTTTAGAAAACATCGTTGCCAAGTTTGAAATTGCTCATGATGAGCAATTTCACCTTTGGCCACAATTGTTTTCAACTTTATTTAACAATTAAGCTATCTTTTATGAGGATTTTTCAGGTTTTTGTCACTGTTTTCAAAGTCGTCTGCTGCAGGTTTTTCGTATGTGGGAAAGGGTTAAAGTCATCAGCTGCAGAGTTTCTGTATGTGGGAAAGGGTAAAAACAGTTTTTAGTTCAATGACACGATGAAAAATTGCTTGCTTTGTCTGTAAAGAGAAAAAACAGAATTTTTTCGTGAAAGTTATTGTTTAGTTTGGAATGGTGTAGTGATAACCCTTTCCCACATGCCTACAACAATTCTACAGCAGACGACTTTGAAAAAGAACTTGGCAAAAATATGAAAAAATTCTGTAATTGAAAGTATAATTAATTAATTGAATACAGTTGAAAAGATTGTAGCAAACGGAAAAATTGAAGAAATTGTGTGCAATTTCTTCTTTTGACACAATGTTTACAAAAGTTGTTTGCTGCAGATGCTTCAGAAAGCAACTTAAGGTTGGGAAAGGGTTAACCCTTTCCCTCATATAGGCGCTTTCTGATGCCTCTGCAGCAGACGGCTTTTTGAAAACATAGTAACAAAAGAAGAAATTGCACAAAACGTGCAATTTCTCCTTTTGTCACAATGTTTCCCACTTTTAGTCATATGTTATCCATTCAATTACAGAGATTTTCTATATTTTGACAAAATTTGTTCGTCTGCTGCAGAATTGTTGTATGAGGGAAAGGGTTAAAGTATTACCTCCAGTGATGTTTTTGATTTGTAAAACATCTTGGGAATAGAATATAAAATATATGAATTTAATGAAAGAAACAAATTGAGGCAAAATTCAAAGCAATTTTGCGATAAAGCAGTAAGTGTTCAATATGGGCTTCTTCTCTATAGATATCTACACAAATTTCAGAAGTTACCTGCTGCAAATGCATTAAAAAGTTGTTTGTATGAGGAAAAGGGTTACACTATGGGGAAAACAGACTTTACTGTAATGTAGCACTATTCAGTATAGAAGGTCATTTTCAGAGGTGTTAAAAGTTTTGACTTTGGAAAGTAATAAAATCAGATATTTCATACAAATATTATCCACCAGTTCTCCATACAACCCTATCTTGTGTGTACTCATAAAGAATTGTCTCATTTAGAATTCTTACGAATACCCACAATGTAGGATTAAAATGAAAGACAAAAGGAAATAGCCAGTCAATTTCTCCCGATACCAGTAGCTCTGTTAAAAGACTCGACTAGGTGAGATAATTAGGAGCTTGTTCAGCTATTTACAAACACCGGGTTTTGACATTCGGTCCAATATGGTAAACTCATCAAATTCCTGTTTGTTTCGGGAACAAGAAACACGAACCCTGCAGTGTATCCGTTTAGTCACATGTCTGTCATTCCACTTTGAAATGAATATGCTTACTTGGAATATATGTCAGTTTTGTACACCGTCTGTAATGGAGGTCATAAAGTACTGGAATGTGGTCCATTGCGGTACGGTTTTGAGGAAATATTTCTGTAGACAACATTCAACAATTTGTTAACCCTGTAATCTTGCTGTAGCACCTTTTAAACTTTTAACTTTATAACAAGAGTAATATTCAATAATCATACTAGAATCTATCTTTTATAGAGATTTTCTATATTTTGGACTTGATCATTTCAAAGTTTTCTGCTGCAGATTATTTTAACCCTTTCCCTCATATAGACGCCTTCTGACGCCTCTGCAGCAGACAGCTTTTTGAAAACAGTGACAAAAGAAGAAATTGCACAAAACGTGCAATTTCTCCTTTTGCCACAATGTTTTCCACTTTTTGTCAAAGGTTATCCATTCAATTATAGAAATTGAAAAAATAGAAAATCTCTATAATTGAATGGATAACCTTTGACTAAAAGTGGAAAACATTGTGGCAAAAGGAGAAATTGCACGTTTTGTGCAATTTCTTCTTTTGTCACTGTTTTAAAAAAGCTGTCTGCTGCAGAGGCGTCAGAAAGCGTCTATATGAGGGAAAGGGATAGCAACAAAATATTGTGGTGTGTAGACGCTTTTTGAAATCATTGTGGCAAAAGTTGTTGTTTTTCCAGAATGCCATTTTTCCAATGCTTTCAATTAAATTTAGAAGAACAAATTTGAAATACATAAAATGATTGAAAATATAGGGGATAGAGCCAATTATGGAACTAAATATTGTCATGTGATTCTATATTTACAGGGAAAGCAGAAGCAATCCAAGAGAACACAAACATTTTTCCAGTTCTGTAATGCCAAAGAAGGCATTCTGATCTGCACAGATGTTGCTGCTCGGGGTCTGGATATCCCAGCTGTTGATTGGATAGTTCAGTTTGACCCCCCAGATGACCCCAAGGTTTGTACATTGTCTTTTGAACACTTTGTTATTAAACCCTCCTTCGAAGAATAGAGGGTAGGTTGCTTTGCACATGTCAGTTGGTCGGTACGGTGGCTAGTCTGTCGGTAGACCAAATTTAATTTGATTGATAAATAGGTAATTCTTTGATTTGCAGTACTCGGCAGGGATGTTGGGCATGACCAGAAGATGACCTCTATTGTTTTTGAGGGCATTCATTCTAAGGTCATAGTTACTGTGACCTTTGAACACAAAAAGCTTGTTAGCTCCCATTTCGGGTCATGATTCACACTAATGTTCCTGACAATGTAACACTCCGGTGGGCATAATGTTTGACAAACATCTCTTGTTTGAAACTGTGTTGCCTGCAATTGGAATTACTACTTTGTCTTCTGTCTGTTGGCCCCTCATACTTGTCTTCACTGACATATTGGCATTCAAACAATTTGTTGGTTTGATCTTTTTTAGTTTCCGATGGAATTTTAACCCTTTCCCTCATACGACAATTCTGCAGCAGACGACTTTGAACGTATTTTGTCAAAAAACAGAAAATCTCCATAATTGAATGGATAACCTATGACTAAAAGTGGAAAACATTGTGGCAAAAGGAGAAATTGCACGTTTTGTACAATTTCTTCTTTTGTCACTATGTTTTCAAAAAGCCGTCTGCTGCAGAGGCGTCCGAAAGCGTCTATATGAGGGAAAGGGTTAAAAGAGAAAGGTCTCAATAATTATTAAAATTACCGAGATGTAGATATTTATTAATTATATAAACATTACATTGTTGAGAGCCGTGTCTTTGCAGCATTTTAGAAAAATCAGACAGTTATATATCTATGTTGTCTGATTTGAAACATCTGTTGAAAGAAATGGGAGAAATTGAATGTATAATTTTGATAAAATGTTGAAAGCGAAATACTGCTGTGAACATAATAGCAGACATAAATTGAAGAAAGGAGCGTGTGCATGAGAAAAGGTGTAAGTAGGCATTTTTGAACAGTGTAGGTTCAGATCATCGTGTTCACCTGCTCTTGTCTTATCAGTTATCTACACAAGTTGACATCATTTTACGGATGCACAGTCTGATCTGGATCTTTACTGTTTACTGTTTACTTGTATCTTTTCTCATGCACTTGCTCAAATATTCTTTTAACCCTTTCCCACATATAGACGCTTTCTGACGCCTCTGCAGCAGACGGCTTTTTGAAAACATAGTGACAAAAGAAGAAATTGCTCAAAACGAGCAATTTCTCCTTTTGCCACAATGTTTGCCACAATGTTTTCCACTTTTAGTCATAGGTTATCCATTCAATTATAGAGATATTGTAGATATTCACAAAATATGTTCAAAGTCGTCTGCTGCAAAATGTTCGTATGAAGGAAAGGGTTAATTTACTGCCTTACAGAAAATACATTGTTGATATGAAAATTAATGTGATGTTTTACCAATAGATACTGCATGTTTTTATACCATTACATCTCTACAATTATGTTAATCTCTCAAAAGACAGTGAGGGATGTAAATTTTATCTTTCCAATATTTCCTGGCAGTTCTCAGCTTGGCACACACTAAATGTTTTATTATTTCAGGAATACATTCACAGAGTAGGTAGAACAGCTCGAGGGGAGGGGGCTGTTGGTCACGCCCTTCTCATCCTGCGCCCGGAGGAACTTGGGTTTCTACGTTTCCTGAAAAACGCCAAAGTTCCACTGAATGAGTTTGAATTTTCTTGGAACAAAATATCTGACATACAGATACAGGTAATTTCAGTTTTTTGATCATTTACCTGATATGATATGATTCAAACATTTCTGAAGGAAAAATCAACATCTGGGAAGATTGGAAATTTAATTTCGATACCAAGATGAAAAGGAAAATTGGCTCATTTTGTCTACTGCTAAGTTGTCAGTTATAACCAATATCAGTGAAATATGGAAATGTTCTCCATTTTTTCTTGTCATGAATTGATTTGGTTAAAAACGATTGTTGAAACTACTTTAAACCTGTCTCACATGAAGACATTGTTGATGCCTCTGCAGCAGACGACTTTTGAAAACATGAGTAAGGGAGACATTCCTCAAGCTAATTTTCCTTTTGCCACAATGTTTTCAATATACCTTCTTTTAAAGAGATTTTCTGTGCTTTTGCTATGATGTTTTCAAAGATGACGGCTGCAGATTTGTTGTACATTTGTTATCAGTTTCAAAGTTATTCAGATGTTCCTTTCTTTATACAACAGATTTGTTGTGTAAATGTCTATAACAGGTTGTGTGTGTCATCTGATTGATTTAAACATGTGTTTTGTAATTTTTGTTTCAGTTAGAGAAACTAATAGAGAAGAATTATTTCCTGAATCTATCTGCTAAGGGAGCTTACAACTCATATGTCCGGGCCTACGCATCGCACAGTCTGAAGAGCATATTCGATGTACAGAAGTTGGATTTAAAGACTGTGGCTTTGAGTTTTGGATTCAAAGTGCCGCCCTTTGTCAACTTCGGTATCCTTTTAACAGAAATATATTTGGTTATAATAATTATGTTTTTAGCTCACCTGAGCAAAGTGCTCGAGTTGAGTTATTATGATTGCTCTTTGTTTGACGTGCATCATCCTCAATGTTTTATAAAATACTTAGGAAATACAGTAAAAAAGCGATAATAATTGACATTCAATCATAACTCTCGTCTTTAATGGGTTAACCCTTTCCAACCTGCAGAAGCATGTTAGTACCTCTGCAGCAGAGGACTTGTAATATGGTTCTGGCAAAAGGAGAAATTGTTCCTTTTCAGAAATTTCCTCGCTTTGTCACAATGATATAACGAGCATTTTCTTGTGATGATCGATAAAAGTAATTGTGCCTTGCATCATTCATCTTCCACCAATGGACTTACCTTTGAAATAATCTAGGTAAAAATATTGAAAATCTCAAGATATGAAAGTATAACCACTGCATATACAACACATACCAAAAACACTCTCTCTTTGCAATTGAATTTAGTGTATGCATTATAATTATGTGGGTGGGGTAATGATTTTTGGAACAGCGTTATCAATTTAACCCCACTAATAGCGCTGTGGGAGACCATGGCTCCCAAGTACACTGTTATAGAGGAGTGCCAGTGTAGTTGAAAACATTGTGGCAAGTGGAGAAATTACTCTTGCCAATTTCTTTTCAAAAGTCGGCTGCTGAAAATGCGTCAAAATGCGTCTGCAAGTGGGAAAGGGTTTAGAAAGTCAGACAAGGAAGGCTTGGTGTCCAGTTGCCTTGGATGAATATTATGTGGACCAGTGATACAAGAAAGCCCCGAATCACATGGTAAGGTGAACTGTCTTCCATGGTTTAACTGAAGGAAAAAAACCATTTCCCACATATAGACTCTTTCTGATGCCTCCGCAGCAGATGACTTTTGAAAACAATGAGACAAACGTAGAAATTGCTCAAAACTCTTTGCAGTAATTATACCTACATTTATAGAGCTTTTCTCAGTGTTTTTGCCTAGATGTTTTCAAAGTCGTCTGCTGCAGATACGTTGTATGTGGGAAAGGGTTAATTTCAAGTCAGTCAGTAAAACACTCAAGTTGGAGTCAGCTGCTTGGAAACCATAATAATCATGTTTTCTAAAATAGACTAGACAAAAATATTTTCTAACACTTAGAGACGTATCGATGAATTACTTGCTGAAAACCAAAGCTGAAGATATTGTTGTACATAATTATAGCATGATAAAGGTTGAAAATAATCTGATTAAACCACACTAGAACTAGATGCAATTATGCCAGACCCGAATTAAGGTTTTGAAAGCGTCTTAATGACCATGATCACTTGTCAACTTTTTATGTGTCAATTTCTCATTATTGCCAGGAGTGCTTTAAGGTTATCATATTTTTAGAGTTGTCTGCTTAATATCAATTTTCAGAAAAGGAAATTTATGCTTGTTATGAGTTATTTCTAATTAACCCTTAACCCAACCCACAAAAATGTTCTTTGCTTCAGTGAAAGTGTTACTGAATATTAAGTCATTATTTTAATAGCATTTGGGCGTTATTTTATGAGATGCAAAGTGATATTCTTTTAAGTGGAAAGTGCGGAGGGAAACTGAAGTATTAAAAGATATTGAGAAATAATGTTCAGAGCTTTTACTGGATTTATGCATTCAGTACAATAAAGTCAGGAGAGAAATTATAAATATTACAAATTAACCCTTTTCCTCATATAGACGCTTTCTGACGCCTCTAAAGCAGACGGCTTTTTGAAAACATGGTGACAAAGGAAGAAATTGCTCAAAACGAGCAATTTCTCCTTTTGCCTCAATGTTTTCCACTTTTAGTCATAGGTTATCCATTCAATTATAGAGATTTTCTACTTTTTGACAAAATATGTTTAAAGCCGACTGCTGCAGAATTGTCGTATGAGGGAAAGGGTTAACGATTAAATTAACCATTTCCCTCATTCAGATACATTTTGTTGCCATTTGTGGACACCTTTTGAAAACAATGTGGCAAAAGGAGAAGTTACTCAGGAACAATTTCTCCATTTGTCATAAGTTTTCAACTAGTCAGTGCTGATAGTCAAACTTGTGTTAGCACGGTCACCTTTATTAACCCTTTCCCTCATATAGACGCTTTCTGATGCCTCTGCAGCAGACGGCTTTTTGAAAACATAATGACAAAGGAAGAAATTGCACAAAACATGCAATTTCTCCTTTTGCCACAATGTTTTCCACTTTTTGTCATAGGTTATCCATTCAATTATGGAGATTTTCTATGTTTTGACAAAATACGTTCAAAGTCGTCTGCTGCAGAAGTGTCGGGGTTAAGCAGTCACTTGAAGATGAGCCTAAACAACATTTTCTTCATACACTCATGATGAGCAATTTCTTCTTTTGCCACAATGTTTTCAACTCTAGTTAATCATTGGACTCTCATGTACAGATTTTTTTTTCACGTTTTCAAAATAGTATGCTGCAGATTTGTTGTATGTGGGATTGGGTTGACGGAAAGATCTAATTCAATGATGGAATCCCCATTAGCCTCCTCATGTTCAGGCCTCTTTTTGCAGACAATATATGCAAATTTGTAGGCAAATTTATGTTGATTTGAAATTATTTTGTGACTGGCTGAACATGAGGCAGAGTGTTCCTGAATGCAATTAACCACATACAGACGTTCTCTAACACCTGCAGCAGTTGACTTTTGAAAACATTGTGGCAAAAGGAAAAATTTATGAATATGAATCAACTTGATTGAAAGATGGCAGTGCGAGTTCAAGAAGTTTAACCCTTTCGCTCATATAGATTCTTTCTGACACCTTTGCAGCAGACGGCTTTTTGAAAACATAGTGACAAAAGAAGAAATTGCTCGTTTTGAGCAATTTCTCCTTTTGCCACAATGTTTTCCACTTTTAGTCATAGGTTATCCATTGAATTATAGAGATTTTCCATATTTTGACAAAATATGTTCAAAGTCGTCTGCTGCATAATTGTTGTACGAGGGAAAGGGTTAAGAGTTGTATGTTGATATCTGTGGGAAAAAAAGGTTTATTTCATGAGAATTTCAAGTGGGAAAATATTTTGGGATCGGTGTTGCCATATTGGCCAAGTTTTGTGTTTAAAATTGGCTCTTTTTTTTTTTCGAATACATTATTTACATTCACTTTTTAGCTCACCTGTGCGCACTTGATTAAATGAGAAGAGCAATTGTAATCAGTCACAATTCGTCATTTACTGTCCGTCCCTATAAGTTAATTTTAAAAAATAATTAATTTGTTTGCAGAAGTCAAGTTGCCATGACAACACTTTAAAAATGTTCTGCACTAAAACAACTCTTCCAATTAATTTTGTGCCTAGCACTGGTAGCTCAGCCAGTAGCAACGTAAGCTGTCAATCTAGGGGTTGTGAGTTTGAACCCCAGCTTCACCAACATTTTTTCCAATGTTTGACAAAAGTCTCTATGAAAAAACATCATACGTCTTCCACCAATGGACTATCAGTCTTTGTGGAAAAGCAGCAAGTTGCTTGGAAAGACTGTCTTGTGTAGTGCTGTTGTGAGATAGCCAGGAAACACATGAATAGTCAAACTGGCCACCCTGATATAACTGATAAATTGTTGAAAATGGCATTAATCAATTGATCTAATTTCAGATAACTTTTGTCTTAATGTTTTCAACTATAACTCAATTTAAAATGATATTATTATTTAAAGAAATTTCCATTGTTTTTCTAAAATGCAAGGGAAACAAAATCAGACGTTCTTAATGAGATACTGCCTATTGCAATTCTATTTGTTAACACAGCCAGATGAACATTGGCAATGTGCAGAGGTCAAGATAAGGAGGGGTATTCAGCTCTTTTACCCCACAATATCTCTCTTATTCTCCATCCAAACCCTATGTTGTGGGTACTCAAAATAATCGTCTCACTGAGGCGATTATTTTGAGTACCCACAACATAGGGTATGGGGGGTCTAATAATGATTTTAGAAAATGCAAAACGCCTGATCTAGGGCTCTGAATGTGTGCTCTTGTTTTTATCTGTCAAGGAAAGAGTTGTGATAAAAAAAAAAAGCATTTCATGAAATCTGTTTCTTTTCAAATTCTACAGAATTGTCATGAAACCCTTCTTATAAGGCACAACTGTTAGAAATGTAAATTGAACAGAATAAAAACCACATTTAAGAGCTTTATCTCGCGGCAATTAAATATTCATGTCAGAATATTTGCAATGTAAATCACATTGACAACTTCTTGTGATCAATTGTTTTGTATAGATATACTGACTTAACCCTAACGCCTGTGCAGCAAACCTCTTTATGACAACACTGTGGCAAAGGGAGAACTTGTTCATTATGAGCAGTTTTACCTTTTGCCACAATTCTTTCAACTCTTTTCAATAATTGTTCTTTTCCTGAAAGAGATTTTCCATAATTTTGCCTAGATGATTTCAAAGTCGTCTGCTGCAGATTTGTTGTATGTTGGAAAGGGTTGAATAACTCTTGATCCCTTATTCGCCACGGTCATGCTAGAGTCACCCTGGGATTATCAAATTCATTCTGTCCCAGTGATATAAATGAAGTAACATCCAGTAAAACAAAGTCAACAAATAGAAAATCTCGATAATTGAATGGATAACCTATGACTAAAAGTTGAAAACATTATGGCAAAAGGAGAAATTGCATGTTTTTCAAATATATTTTTTAACCCTTTCTCACGTAAAACTTTCTGACGCATCTGCAGCAGATGGCTTTTTGAAAAGATGGCGACAAAAGAAGAAATTGCCCAAAACAAGCAATTTAAGTTAACCTTTTGTCACCATGTTTTCAGCTGTATTAAATTATTGTACTTTCATTTTCAGAGATTTTCCATATTTTTTCTATATGTATTTAACCCTTTCCTTCATATAGAGACGCTTTCTGACGCCTCTGCAGCAGACAGATTTTTTGAAAACATAGTGACATAAGAAGAAATTGCACAAAACATGCAATTTCTCCTTTTGCCACAATGTTTTCCGCTTTTTGTCATAGGTTATCCATTCAATTATAGAAATTTTCTATTTGTTGACATAATACAATACGTTCAAAAGTCGTCTGCTGCAGAATTGTTGTATGAGGGAAAGGGTTAAAGCCGTCTGCTACAGAATTGTTGTATGTGGGAAAGGGTTAGAATGGACTAATATTTCTATGTGGAAGGTACTCAAGGTAGCCAGTTGCCTCGGGGAAGACGAAATTACTGTTGCAAGGAACTCAGGGTGAAATGGCTGCTGCTGTTTGACTGAATAATGTCTTGTAATACATCTATAATCTAATCATTCTTATCACCAGGTTACATTAAAAAATAGTTCTTTGTTTACACTTTCCCATTTGCAGCAAATGAATTAAAACATTGTAGCCAAAAGAAAAATTGTTCATAAAAAGCATTTTTTTTCCTTTGGACACAATGTTTTCAACCCAATTCAATTTAAGTGTACTTTCATTTCCAGAGATTTTCATTATTTTCGCTAAGAAATGTTTAAAGTTGTCTGCTGCAGATTTGCTGTATGTGGCAAAGGGTTGATATATTTAAGTTTCAAGTCTTCAAAATGATTCTCTATTGTGATCCTCGGCTTTATCCTAATATTTAATGAGACATTGGTTATCTTTATTATGCAATGATATTGTTGTTCTGCAAGTCATAAAACTGTCATCTACTGGGAAATTGTGCCAGATAACAGTAGGTGTTATCAGCAGGTACGATGGTACTACATTATTTGAGAGGTATATGTTATCATCCAGACTTTTTCTATATAAAACAAGACTGCAGCAGATGACTTTGAAAACATCTCGGTAAAAATGTAGAAAAAAAAATCTCTCGATGAAAGTATAACTATTCAATAGATTTAAACATTGTGGCTAAAGGTTAAATTGCTCATCAGGAGCGAGCAATTTAACCTTTTGCTGCAATGTTTTCAAAAGTTGTCTTCTGCAGATTCCTTAAATTGTGTCTGCATGTGGTAAAGGTGTATTGGGTAGATGTATATTGTTATTCCAAGAGTTTCTTCTAAATATACATTACCTGAATTTTTAGCTCACCTATGCACGAAGTGCAAGGTGAGCTATTGTGATCACATTTTGTCCGGCGTCAGTTCGGCGTGCATCGTCAACATTTCAGCTTGTAACACTCTACAGGCTACATTTTGCATCCAATCTTCATGAAAGTTTATCAGAACATTCATCTCCATCAAATCAAGTTCGAAAGGGGCCATATGAGGTCAAATTGAAGGGAAATCTTGTTAACACTGGAGGCCACATTTTCAACTTGAGCATGTTGAAACTTTATCAGAATGTTTGTCTTGATGATATGTAGGTTAAGTTGGAACATGGGTCATGTCGGGTCAAAAAGTAGGTCACTAGGTCAAATTGAAGGAAAATCTTGTTAACACTCCAGAGGCCGCAATTTTTGCTTCAGCAGTTTGAAATTTTGTCAGAATGTTTGTCCTAAATATATCTAGGTCAAGATTTAATATGGGTCATACAGGATCAGAAACTTGGTCACTAGGCCAAATTGAGAGAAAATCTTGTTAACTCTGTAGAAGCCGCATGTTTTGCTTCAGCAGCTTGACATTTGGTCAGAATGTTGAGCTGAATGATATCTAGGCCAAGTTTGAATATGGGTCATGCTGGGTCAAAAACTAGGTCACTAAGCCAAATTGAAGGAAAATCTTGTTAACACTTTTGATGCTGCATTCTTTGCTTAAGCAGTTTGAAATTTGGTCAGAATGTTTGTCAAAATTATATCTAGGCCAAGTTCGAATATGGGTCATGCCGGGTTAAAAACTAGGTCACTAGGCCAAATTGAAGGGTAATCTTGTTAACCCTCTGGATACTTCATTTTTAACCTGAGCATGATGAAACTTTGTCAGAGTGTTTTTCTTGATGATATGTAATTCAAGATCGATCATGGGTCATGTTGGGTCAAACAATAGGTCACTAGGTCAAATTGATGGAAAATCTTGTTAACACTCTAGAGGCCGCATTTTTTTGCTACAGCAGCTTGACATTTAATGAGAATGTTTATCTAAATGATATCGATCATGGGTCATGTAGGGTCAAAAACTAGGTCACTAGGCAAAATGGAAGGAAAAATCTTGTTAACACTTTGGATGCCGCATTTTTTGCTTCAGCAGCTTGAAATTTGGTCAAAACGTTTGTCTGAATTATATCTAGGTCAAGTTTAAATATGGGTCATATTGGGTCAGAAACAAGGTCAATAAAGGAAAATATTGTTCAATCTCCGAAGGCCGCATTTTTACTTTGAGCAAGTTTAAATTTGTCAGAATGTTGTCTTGATGATATCTAGTCCATGTTGGAATATGGGTCATATCACGTAAAAAAATATAGATCACTAGGCCAAATGAAGGAAAATCTTGTTAACACTGTGGAGGTTGCATTCAGAATAATTGTCTTGATGTGTTTTGCGTTGCAGTACATTGTATAATTAAGGTGAGCGATCCATGGCCCTCTTGTTTTGTTATTACAAATATAAAAAACATCTGAGGAAAGTAGTTGAAATAACTTTTTCCCACAATGTTTCATAAATTAATCAGCTGTGAGGGATGAAGTTTGCAGAAAAATGAAAAGTTGATTTAATGTTTTAAAAAAAGCACTTTTTTATTGCACTGTTTTCTACTTGTCCTTTAAATCACGATTATTAAAGAATGCATTTAGGGTACTTAGTTCCATTTCTTGGAAGAGGGAAATGCTTCAAATAGCAAAGTAATCTAGGGGGATTGCATTCTCGCATTTTCTTGTAGAGATTTCCAATTAGGATATGTCACATAACTTTATCCAAAAATAGATCAGTTTGTCCAACAACGGTTACCGAATGTCACCAGTGGTTAACATCTACTTAGCATTACCTTCTTGCCTCTTGTATTGGATGGATGTCCTTAACCTTTTCCCTCATACGACAATTCTGCAGCAGACGACTTTGAACATATTTTGTCAAAAAATAGAAAATCTCTATAATTAATTGAATGGACTACTAAAAGTAGAAAACATTGTGTCAAAAGGAGAAATTGCTCATTTTGAACAATTTCTTCTTTTGTCACTATGTTTTCAAAACTATGTCTGCTGCAGAGGCATCAGAAAGCGTCTATATGAGGGAAAGGGTTAAACGTTCTGTATTGGATGGTTGTCAACAAACACGTTCTGTATTTGATGGTTGTCAATAAACGTTCTGTATTGGATGGTTGTCCTTAAACGTGCTGTATGGATGGACCTCCCTTTTCCACTTGTAGACACATTTTAATGCATCTAAAGCAGATGACTATACAAAAACATGGAAAATCTGTATATATGAGGGTATAATTATTGAAAATAATTGAAAGCATTGTGCCAAAAGGAGAAATTGCTCATGATGAGCAATTTATCCTTTTGCCACAATGTTTTCAACTTTATTCAATAATATTTTTCTTTCATTTATAGAGAGTTTCGAGAATCCGCTGTGGTCGAGTGGTTAGCGTTGGGGATTTCGAAACCGGAGGTGACGGGTTCGATCCCCAGTTATGGCACTCAATTATGTAGGAGTGCCCTTGGGCAAGGCACATTTTCCAGCCTAGTACTGGTTTGTTTACCCAGGGATCATGAATAAGTGAACTGTCGCCGTGATATAACTGAAATAATGTTGAAAGCGGCGTAAAACCTCAATAAATAAACAAAATATAGAGAGTTTCTATATTTTTGCATACATGTTTTCTAGTCATCTGCTGCAGATGTGTTGTGTGTGAGAAAGGGGTATGGTTCATCTGTGTTCTCCTCAGTGCAGGCCTTGATGACGGTACAAAACCACACAGACCTTCACATCCCACACAATTTGATCTTGTCTACACTGTTTTAACCATTTACAACATGCAACAAATATGCAGCAGACGACTCTATAAATATTTAAGCAAAAGCTGGAATATCTTCATTTATGAAAGTGTAATTATTGAAATGAGTTGAAAATATTGTGTCAAAAGTAAAAAAAATTCACCTTGGGCAACGTCTGCTACCAATGTGTCAAAGTATGCCTTTTAGCAATTATAAATGGTTTAAGAAATTTAAGATCAACATTGCAGATAAAAAACATCTTGTTTGAACAGTTCTAAGCCATTCATCACTTGATACAAAATGTTTTGGTGATATATCTTGCTATAGATCCAATTGATGCATCTGCAGCAGACGACATTTGTAAATATTGCAGCAAAAGGAGAAATTGCTTATAATATGCAATTATTCTTTTGGACACATGTTTTCAGCTCTATTTAATAATTGTTATCCCATTTACAACGAGTTTCCATATTTTTGTCAAGATTATTTCAAAGTAGTCTGCTACAGATTTGCTGTATATAGGAAAGGGATGATTGGTGAAAAATGGCTTTTTGACAGATGTGTGAAATTGTTTGACTTTAACACCTAAAGCAACTGAATCATTGGAGGATCTGCTTGTTGTGAAAATTGTCTGCAATATTTCAAGGACTGCATTCTGTGAAAATTGTCGTCTGTGGATTTTATTCCTTTGAGAAATGCAAGGCTAGGGTTTTTACATTTATAGACAGAGATCCAAAGAGACAATAATTACTTCCTAAATACTGTTATCTGCCTACTGCTTTAAACCCTTTCCCTCATACAGACACTTTTTAGCTCACCTGAGCTTTGCTCAAGGTGAGTTATTGTGATCGCCTTTTGTCCGTCGTCCGTCATGCGTCGTGCGTCAACTTCTTCTCCTCAGTAACCAGTGGGTCAATTTGGATGAAACTTCACAGAAAGCATCCTCTCAATGACCTCACCAGAATTCCTTCAAATTTTTGGGATCCATGCAAAATTCTGGTTTCCATGGCAACGAAACCAAAAAAACTTCAAAATTCTTCTTCTCCCGAATTGGTTGGCAGATTTTTAAATAATTTTGTAGAAATGTTCCTTGGATGACCCTCTATCAGATTCCTTCAAGCCGTGTTGATTGGTCGAAAAACATGGCCGCCAGGGGGGGCGGGGCTATTTTGACTTATATGGCTATAGTGAAAACTTAAAAAATCTTCTCCTCCGAAAGTGTAAAGCCGATTTTCAAATAATTTTGTAGAAATGTTCCTTGGGTGACCCTCTATCAGATTCCTTCAAGCCATGTTGATTGGTCGAAAAACATGGCCGCCAGGGGGGGCGGGGCTATTTTGCCTTATATGGCTATAGTGCAAACTTAAAAAATCTTCTCCTCCAAAAGTGTCAGGCTGATTTTCAAATAATTTTGTAGAAATGTTCCTTGGGTGATCCTCTATCAGATTCCTTCAAGCCATGTTGATTGGTCAAAAAACATGGCCGCCAGGGGGCGGGGCTATTTTGCCTTTTATGGCTATAATGAAAACTTAAAAAATCTTCAACATCTTCTCCTCAGTAACCAGTGGGTCAATTGGGATGAAACTTCACAGAAAGCATCCTCTTAATGACCTCACCAGAATTCCTTCAAATTTTAGGGATCCATGCAGAATTCTGGTTTCCATGGCAACGAAACGAAAAAAACTTCCAAATTCTTCTTCTCCCAAACTGGTTGGCAGATTTTCAAATAATTTTGTAGAAATGTTCCTTGGATGACCCTCTACCAGATTCCTTCAAGCCATGTTGATTGGTCAAAAAACACAGCCGCCAGGGAGGCGGGGCTATTTTGCATTATATGGCTATAGTGAAAACTTAAAAAATCTTCTCCTCCGAAAGTGTCAGGCTGATTTTCAAATGATTTTGTAGAAATGTTCCTTGGGTGACCCTCTATCAGATTCCTTCAAGCCATGTTGATTGGTGGAAAAACATGGCCGCCAGGGGGGGGGGCGGGGCTATTTTGCCTTATATGGCTATAGTGCAAACTTAAAAAATCTTCTCCTCCGAAAGTGTAAGGCCGATTTTCAAATAATTTTGTAGAAATGTTCCTAGGGTGACCCTCTATCAGATTCCTTCAAGCCAAGTTGATTGGTCGGAAACTATGGCTGCCAGGGGACGAGGCTTATATAGCTAAAGTGAAAAAAAAATAAAAAATCAGGTGAGCGATTCAAGGGCCATCATGGCCCTCTTGTTTATGTCTCTGCGGCAGACGGCTTTTTGAAAACCTAGTGACAATAGAAGAAATTGCTCAAAACGAGCAATTTCTTCTTTTGCCACAATGTTACAGCTTCACCCTCTCTCTAATAAAGACACATTTTGATGCTTCTGAAGTATTGGTACCATTGTAATAATGAGCAATTTCTCCTTTTTCCTCAATGTTTCTCTTTGTTCATTCTCTTGATTTTTTGACCCTCGCGCTCGGGACAAAGTTTTCATTAATAATACATCCATTTATACTTTTCCTACGTGGGAAAAGGTTAAGATGTAATGTACAACTGATCTCCACTGAAGCTTCATGGAAGTACACAGGATAAATCATAGAATGGCTAACAACCATTTACTTGATATGAACCTCTTAACCCTTTCCCTCATACGACAATTCTGCAGCAGACGACTTTGAACAAATTTTGTCCAAAAATAGAAAATCTCTATAATTGAATGGATAACCTATGACGAAAAGTCGAAAACATTGTAGCAAAAGGAGAAATTGCTCGTTTTGAGCAATTTCTTCTTTTGTCACTGTTTTCAAAAAGCTATCTGCTGCAGAGGCGTCAGAAAGCGTCTATATTAGGGAAAGGGTTAAAGTCGGCTGCTATGAAAACATTTGAGGGTGTATCTGGAAATTGAAAATATTTTTTTGAAACATACTTGAAAACATTTCAGGAAAAAAATTAAAGTTGCTTGCCTTGAAGATTTTCTCTGTTTTGAAACATTTTGCTGCAAAGGCGTAACCCGTAAAAAACACACAGAAACAAAAATGAATTTGCTCTGAATGTGTTTAATTTGTGGGGTTTGAATCAGTTTCTAATTATTAAAAGCTGTTGAATGTATTTTAGAGATTTAATTGCTTTTCACTAGAAAAGTATTCATTTATTTTAGAGCATTATAATCGGTTCTGCTTGAACAAGACATTTACCACAAACTTCATTGTTGCTTCAGCAAAATACAACTTTTCTAAAACTATGGTTCAACAAATTTCTGATATAAGCAATAAATGTTCACCTTCTTTCCTACAATGTTTACTTTCTACTTGTTAGTTTCAAGGCAGACAACTTTAACCCTTTCCCTCATACTACAATTCTGCAGCAGACGACTTTGAACGTATTTTGTCAAAACATAGGTTATCCATTCAATTATGGAGATTTTCTATGACAAAAAGTGGAAAACATTGTGGCAAAAGGAGTTTAAAATGTCACTATGTTTTCAAAAAGCTGTCTGCTGCAGAGGCGTCAGAAAGCGTCTATATGAGGGAAAGGGTTAACATATGGTAAACTGTTATAGATACAATCATATACCATCATTCTATTAAAAAATAAATCTATGCTGAATTTTTAAAATGGACTAGTCAAGCTATGCATTTGGAAGAGTTCATGGCCAATTCTAGGAATGTAAAGATATCAATGTTGAGTTCAGCCCTTTTTAGCTCACCTGAGCTTTGCTCAAGGTGAGTAATTGTGATCGCCTTTTGTCCGGCGTCCGTCGTGCGTCGTGCGTCAACTTCTTCTCCTCAGTAACCAGTGGGTCAATTTGGATGAAACTTCACAGAAAGCATCCTCTCATTGACCTCACCAGAATTCCTTCAAATTTTTGGGATCCATGCAAAATTCTGGTTTCCATGGCAACGAAACCGAAAAAACTTCAAAATTCTTCTTCTCCCAAATTGGTTGGCATATTTTCAAATAATTTTGTAGAAATGTTCCTTGGATGACCCTCTATCAGATTCCTTCAAGCTGTGTTGATTGGTCGAAAAACATGGCCGCCAGGGGGGGCGGGGCTATTTTGCCTTATATGGCTATAGTGAAAACTTAAAAAATCTTCTCCTCCGAAAGTGTAAGGCCGATTTTCAAATAATTTTGTAGAAATGTTCCTTGGGTGACCCTCTATCAGATTCCTTCAAGCCATGTTGATTGGTCGAAAAACATGGCCGCCAGGGGGGGCGGGGCTATTTTGTCTTATATGGCTATAGTGCAAACTTAAAAAATCTTCTTCTCCAAAAGTGTCAGGCCGATTTTCAAATAATTTTGTAGAAATGTTCCGGGTAATCCTCTATCAGATTCCTTCAAGCCATGTTGATTGGTCAAAAAACATGGCCGCCAGGGGGCGGGGCTATTTTGCTTTATATGGCCAAAGTGAAAACTTAAAAAATCTTCAACATCTTCTCCTCAGTAACCAGTGGGTCAATTGGGATGAAACTTCACAGAAAGCATCCTCTTAATGACCTCACCAGAATTCCTTCAAATTTTAGGGATCCATGCAGAATTCTGGTTTCCATCGCAACGAAACGAAAAAAACTTCAAAATTCTTCTTCTCCCAAACTGGTTGGCAGATTTTCAAATAATTTTGTAGAAATGTTCCTTGGATGACCCTCTACCAGATTCCTTCAAGCCATGTTGATTGGTCAAAAAACACGGCCGCCAGGGGGGCGGGGCTATTTTGCCTTATATGGCTATAGTGAAAACTTAAAAAATCTTCTCCTCCGAAAGTGTCAGGCTGATTTTCAAATGATTTTGTAGAAATGTTCCTTGGGTGACCCTCTATCAGATTCCTTCAAGCCATGTTGATTGGTCGAAAAACATGGCCGCCATGGGGGGGCGGGGCTATTTTGCCTTATATGGCTATAGTGCAAACTTAAAAAATCTTCTTCTCAAAAAGTGTCGGCCCGATTTTCAAATAATTTTGTAGAAATGTTCCTTAGATGACCCACTTTCAGATTCCTTCAAGCCATGTTGATTGGTCAAAAAACATGGCCGCCAGTAGGCAGGGCTATTTTGCATTATATGGCTATAGTGAAAACTTAAAAAATCTTCTCCTCCAAAAGTATCTGGCCGATTTTCAAATAATTTTGTAGAAATGTTCCTAGGGTGACCCTCTATCAGATTCCTTCAAGCCAAGTTGATTGGTCGGAAACTGGCTGCCAGGGGGGCGAGGCTTATATAGCTAAAGTGAAAAAAAAATAAAAAATCAGGTGAGCGATTCAAGGGCCATCATGGCCCTCTTGTTTTTTTTTTTTTACCCTTTTCCACTTGCAGATGCCTTTTGAAAACATATGGCAATTAAGGAAATTTCTCATAAAGACCCAGTTTCTCCCTTTGCCACATGTTTTCACTCTTTCATTTATACTAAATATTTTCCGTGATTTTGTGTAGATGTTTGTGAAGTTATCTGCTGCATATTTGTTGTATTTGAGAAAGGGTTAACCTTTTCCCACATACAACAAATCTGCAGCAGACGAGTTCATAAACCTATTTACAAAAACGTGAAAAATCTCCATAAATGATCAGAGTTTAACTATTAAAGAGTTCATTAGATTGTGGCAAAATGAGAAATTGCTTGTTTTGAGCAATTTCATCTCTTGCCACAAGGTTTTCAAAAGTTGTCTGCTGCAGATGTGTCAAAATGCGTCTACAAGATGGAAAGGGTTAACCCTTTCCCTCATATAGACGCTTTCTGATGCATCTGCAGCAGACGGCTTTTTGAAAACATAGTGACAAAAGAAGAAATTGCTCAAAACAAGCAATCTCTCCTTTTGCCACAATGTTTTCAATTGTTTTTCAGTAGTTTTACCTTCATTTCTAGAGATTTTCCATATCTTGAGTAGACATTTTCAAAGACGTCTGCTGTAGATTTGTTGCTCAAATGTTGCTCAAAATGAGCAATTGCTCCTTTTTTCCACAACGTTTTCCACTTTTTGTCATAGGTTATACATTCAATAACAGAGATTTTCTATGTTTTGACGAAATATGTTCAAAGTCGTCTGCTGCAGAATTGTCGTATGAGGGAAAGGGTTAAGGAATAGCAGAGGTAATAAGATGAATTTATCAGATGAAGGTTAAACAGTCCATCTTATATAGGCATTCAGAATCGTCTGCTTTAAATCTATCTAAAGAAAGGCATGAATCAATATTGTAAGTCTGCTTTGTGAAATAAGAGTTGAACATGTCTATGCAAAAAGATGTTCAACCCTTCCCCACATGCAGACGCGTCTGCAGCAGATGACTTTTGAAAACATTGTGACAAGAAGAGAAATTGCACAAAACGAGCAATTTCTCCTTTTGCCATAATGTTTTCAACTTTTTTCCAGTAATTATACCTACAATTGTGGAGAGTTCTAGAGATTTTCCATATTTTTGAGTAGACATTTTCGAAGTCGTCTGCTGCACTTAGATCTTTTGTATGTTGGAAAGGGTTAATGTCAGTAAAGAAAAGTGACATCATCGAATAGAGTTTAAAACATGGTGGTAAACCTTTTTGCCACAATGGTTTCAAAGGTAACTGTCTGCTGCAGATGCGTCATTATAAGTCTGCGAGCGGGAAATGTTTAATGGGCTCCGACAGACACTGCATACAGAAGGTGCAGATGGGAAATGAGGAACATTCCGGCAAGGCAATAAATGTTCTCTGTTGTTAAACTAACTCTTATAAATGGGCTCTGGCATGCCAAATAGATTCATAACCCTTGCCCTCATATAGACTCTTTCTGACGCCGCTGCAGCAGACGGCTTTTTGAGAACATGGTGACAAAAGGAGAAATTGCACAAAACGTGCAATTTCTCCTTTTGCCACGATGTTTTCCACTTTTTGTCATAGGTTATCCATTCAATTATGGAGATTTTCTATGTTTTGATAAAATACGTTCAAAGTTAAAAGTCGTCTGCTGCAGAATTGTTAACATACAACAAATCTGCCGCAGACGACATTGACAACATGGTGTTGGCAAATATATGAAATAATCTTTTCAAATTGAAGTTTTATGATTGAAAAGAGTTGTAGCAAAAGGATAAATTGCTCACGCTGTAATGGCATCAGAAATCGTCTGTTTGTGGGAAAATGCGGATTAAAGTATTCCCTTTAACCCTTTCCCTCATACGACAATTCTGCAGCAGATGGCTTTGAACATATTTTGTCAAATAATGGAAAATCTCTAATTGAATGGATAAAATATGACTAAAAGTGGAAAACATTGTTACAAAAGGAGAAATTGCATGTTTTTACTATGTTTTCAAAAAGCCGTCTGCTGCAGAGGCGTCAGAAAGCGTCTATATGAGGGAAAGGGTTAACATGTGAAAGCTTATTGAAAATGCACAGACGGCATGTGTTGGACTGTACTTTTATGGACAAAGATAGGTATAATGTTACCTTCATGTTGGTACTGAATTATGATATAGTCAAATTAAAACAAGCTGATCAGGACTTTTAACCATTTCCAGGCTTTCTCTTCACTACAATCAGACGCTCATAATGAGCAATTTCTCCATTTGCCACAATGTTTTCAACTCTATTCAATAGTTATACCATCATTTGAAGAGTTTTTTATTCATATTTTTGAAAAGATATTTTCAAAGTCGTAAAAAGTCTTAAAGAAGGATGCTAAATGGTTTAATGTAAGCATATACACAGATCTGTTTTGTATGACACAGAAATCTAGTGTATGAGTCAAGTTGACATGTTCTATGGATGGGTTGTTAGAATGAAAGCCAAAGGCTTATCAGCTGATCAGCTTGGCTTTGCCAAGACTTAACAAAGATGTAATGGTAGGGTTATTGTATCGCGTGTTCTTGTATGTGATGGTATTTGACTGCCTTAGAACATTTATCTTTTCTTGATACTGATGGCTTTTATGTAGGATTGATGAAAATGTATTCCTGGTGCATTTATCTTGATCAATTTCTTTTTTGCTGATGTCAGAATTTTCTTCAAATTTGCATGAAACTGAATATCTTTTCCTACTTCATTGTTGTTGGTTTTTTTTTCTTCAAATTTCTACTGAACAGTGCATGCATCTTTCTACATGTAAACACTATTCACTTACTTACACTTTATTCAAGTAAACACTAAACTGCACTTTCATATCAACCAATTTTCAGTAAATGGCTACACCTTTCTTCAAATATGTAATAAACTGTGCAAACTGCTTCAAGTTTGCAATGAACTGCATTTAGGAGAGTACAATGGAGACATTTTTCGTAGGCATTCCTTAGTGAAGTTATATTAATCTTTAACCCTTTCCCACATATAGACGCTTTCTGATGCCTCTGCACCAGTCAACTTTTGAAAACACTGACAAAAGGAGAAATTGCTCAAAAATGAGCAATTTCTCCATTTGCCACAGTGTTTTCAACTTGATTCAATTATTATACTATCATTTATAGAGATTTTTGACGTTTTTGCAAGTATTTGTTCAAAATCGTCTGCTGCAGATAAGTTGCATGTGGGAAATGGTTAACAGTACTGTAAAAATGTAAATGAAGAACTTGAAAGTATAGATGACATTTTAAGTACTCAATTTTTTTTTTAACAAAAAAGGAATTTTGTATGCATTATAATCAATTTTTCATTGTATTTTATGGAACTGTGTCCTGTACAGTATATTTTGCAAGGTGGTTTAACCCTTTCCCTCATATAGACGCTTTCTGACGCCTCTGCAGCAGACGGCTTTTTGAAAACATAGAGTCTAAAGAAGAAATTGCACAAAACATGCAATTTCTCCTTTTGCCACAATGTTTTCCACTTTTAGTCATATTATAGAGATTTCTACTTTTTTATTCGCCCGTTTTGAAAAAACGGATCGTATTATAGTTTTACCTGCGGCGTACGGGCGGCGTCCAGTATGTTGTCAGCTCAATAACTTTAGAAGCTTTTGTCCAATCATCACCAAATTTGTATTTATTGGGATAATATCTCGGACAAGTTTGTTAACTAGCCATATCGCTTTAGTCAATCTAGAGTTATCGCCCTTTAATTATAGAAATTACCCAAAATTGGTCTTGTCAGCTCAATAACTTTAGAAGCCTTTGTCCAATCAGCACCAAATTTAGTCAGAATGTGTATTGGCATAATATCTCGGACAAGTTCGATAACTAGTCATATCACTACAGTCAATCAAGAGTTATCGCCCTTTTATTAAAGAAATTACCTAAAATTGGTCTTGTCAGCTCAATAACTGTAGAAGCCTTTGTCCAATCATCAACAAATTTGGTCAGAATATGTATTGGCATAATATCTCGGACAAGTTTGATAACTAGCCATATCGCTTTAGTCATTTGAGAGTTATCGCTCTTTAATTATAGAAATTACCTAAAATTGGTCTTGTCAGCTCAATAACTTTAGAAGCCTTTGTCCAATCATCGGGAATCCACTGTGGTCGAGCGGTTAGCGTCGGGGATTTCGAAACCGGGTGTCCCGGGTTCGATCCCCAGTCGTGGCACTACGGTCATGGTGGAGTGCCCCTGGGCAAGGCACATTTTCTAGCCTAGTACTGGTTTGTTTACCCAGGGATTATGAATAATTAAAATTAATCACGCGCTAAATGACCTTAGCTGTCGATGCGCCATAAAACAATATACATTCATTCATTCATTGTCCAATCATCACCAAATTTGGTCAGAATGTGTATTGGCATAATTTCTCGGACAAGTTCGATAACTAGCCATATTGCTTTAGTCAATTGAGAGTTATCGCCCTTTAATTATAGAAATTACCTAAAATTGGTCTTGTCAGCTCAATAACTTTAGAAGCCTTTGCCAATCTTCACCAAATTTGGTCAGAATGTGTATTGGCATAATATCTCGGACAAGTTTGATAACTTACCACGTTATCTTTGTCACTACACACTTATGTCCCTCGAAATGGCCAAAACTGTACTACCAGTGTCTGCTCTCTAAATTTGCCTGATGTACAACCAATTATCACTATACTTAATTGGTCTCAAAAAAACAGGACAGGCGTATTTTGTGACATTTGGCGCTCTTGTTACAAAATATGTTGAAAGTCGTCTGCTGTAGAATTGTTGTGTGAGGGAAAGGGATAACCAGGTTTACATGGTTCAACGATAACTTAGTGCCTTTAGCAATGTCTGCACTGTATTCTTCTTCAATATCTTTTTCCTTTCCCGATCATACACATGCATGGTCGTCTATGATTGCAACTGCAGCAGACTAATTTTCAAATTGGTAGCGTATCTGACTCGTGATCTGGAGGTCACAGGTTCGATACCCGGTTGCGGCGACATTCTTTCGGGCGATGTTTTCCATTGCCTCTCACCTCTGATCTATGTGAGAAAGTAGTCAGTGGCTTCGAAAGAATGTTGTGTAAGTACTGGTGTGTGAAAGCCAGGAAAACATGGGTGGGTGCACTGACCGCCGTGATATGACCAAAGCTGTTGAAAGCGGCATTAAACTCCAAACAAACAAAACTAATTTTCAAAACGTTGTGGTAAAGTTGGAAAATGCTCATAATAAGCAATTTCACCTTTTGCCGTAATGTTTTCAACTCTTCAATAAATATACTTTCATTGGTAGAGATTTTTCATATTTTTGTCACAATGTTTTCAAAGTCGACTGCTGCAGATTTGTTGTATGTGGGAAAGGGGTTAAAAGCATGTTGTAGTAATTGGTGGAAATGCTGACCTATTACTTGTAGGGGTCCATCTCCCTTTGAGTTACTAGCACAGCTAGTATATGTTTGAAATGACATACATTACATTTCTTCAAACACTCACTTTTGTAACATAAATTTGAAGATTTTGGTATTGAAACCAGTAGTATCATCGAGTTTCTTTCATGTTTTGAATATCAGTTCAGTTTCCTTAACAGTATATTACAGAAAGCAAAGGACAGCAAATAATTAAAGGCAGAAATGAGAGCAGTGGAGCAGGATACCAGAACCAGAAGAATTTTAAGATGAGCAAGATTTACAAAAATGTTGGGAGCAAGAAAAAGTTCACTCGCTGATATCTTTTTCCAGTGAATTCTTTAGAACACTTAGAAATAAACCCTTTCCCACATACAACAAACCTGCAGGAGACATTTTTGAAAACATAGTGACAAAAGAAGAAATTGCACAAAAAGTGCAATTTCTCCTTTTGCCACAATGTTTTTGATGTAAATATGGAAAATCTCAATAAATGAAAGTATAATAATTGGATGAATTGAAAGCATTGTGGCAAGGGAGAAATTGCTCATTATTTGGAATTTCTCCTTCTGCTGCAATGTTTAATCTTGGGAAAGGGTTTACAACACAGTCAGAAAAGAAGGAGTCGACTGAAACAAAAAAATAATTTTGAAACATTATCCTGAGAAATGAAAAATAAATTCTCACTGAAAAATGTCCCTTCGCCGCCTCTTTCAGCATTGTTTTCATAATTAATTTGCTGAAGTCATCCATATCACAGGAAACATTAACCCTTTTCTCCATACAACAGCAGACGCCTTTCTAAACATCTATACACGCATAAGGAAAGTCTCTATAAAAGGTCAAGTTCACATTGCAGAAAAAAGAAAATCTGAACTTTGATCTACCAAAGTAAGGGAATGGTGCACTTTTATCAGTGAAAAGAGTTGGAAACATTGTGGCAAAAGGAGAAATTGCTCATTGTGAGAGTTTCCCATTGTGTCCCTATGGTTTCAAAAGTTGTCTGCAAGTGGAAAAGCATTTCACATTTTAACACTAAATACTTTTCGGTTCATAATCATGTTCATACTTGTATGTTTAGACAGTACATTGTACATTATCTATGAGTCATTAAAGGATACCCAAATTATTAAACTGTAAATAACAACATGAATTAAAACTGATTTTAAAGAAATCTGTTCATTTCTTGTTCATCCACTTTTAGATCATCTGAACACAAAATGCATGATGAGCTATTGTAATCAGTCACCGTCCATTGTTAGCTTACTTATGCACGAAGTGCAAGGTGAGCTATTGTGATCTATTTTGTCTGTGCATCGTCAACATTTGTGCTTGTTAACGGGCTACATTTTGCATCCAATCTTCATGAAAGTTTATCAGAACATTCATCTCCATCAAAAGTTCGAAACTAGGTCACTAGGTCAAATTGAAGGGAAATCTTGTTAGCACTCTGGAGGCCACATTTTCAACTTGAGCATTCTGAAACTATCAGAATGTTTGTCTTGATGATATGAAAGTCAAGTTCGAACATGGGTCATGTCGGGTCAGAAAGTAGGTCACTAGGTCAAATTGAAGGAAAATCTTGTTAACACTCTAGAGGCTGCAATTTTTGCTTCAGCAGTTTGAAATTTTGTCAGAATGTTTGTTTTAAACATTTCTAGGTCAAGTTCGAATATGGGTCATATTGGGTCAGAATCTATATCAGCAGCTTGAAATGTGGTCAGAATGTTTATCTAAATGATATATTGGCCAAGTTCAAATATGGGTCATGCTGGGTTAAAAACTAGGTCACTAGGCCAAATTGAAGTGAAATCTTGTTAACACTCTGGATACTCTATTTTTAACTTGAGCATGATGAAACTTGATCAGATTGTTTGTCTTGATGATATGTAAGTTAAGTTCGAACATGGGTCATGTTGTGTCAAAAAGTAGGACACTAGGTCAAATTGAAGGAAAATCTTGTTAACACTCTTGAGGCCGCATTTTTGCTTCAGAATGTTTGCCTTAAAGATATGAGAAATATTGGGTCAGAAACTAGGCCACTAGGCCAAATTGAAGGAAAATCTGGTTAACTCTTTTTTACCTTGAGCAAGTTGAAACTTTGTCAAAATGTTGTCTTGATGATATCTAGTCCATGTTGGAATATGGGTCATATCAGGTAAAAAATTATAGATCACTAGGCCAAATGAAGGAACATCTTGTTAACACTGGTGGTTGCATGCAGAATCATTGTCTTAATTTGTTTTGCATTGCATGTAACACCTTTAGCTTGATGATAATTTAAACCTGTGTGGTTTACACGCGACAGTTGTGTTAGGATTATTTGACTGTTAGATTTAAGGTCGCTGAACCGTGGATTTTTATTAAAAAGGGAATGGTTTTAGTGTCCGTTGGTCGAAGACAGCAGGATCTCGCTTATTGCAGGTTAATTTATGACTAAAAAACATCGGGGGGAGTTCAATGTGGTCGCTTACACCAGGGGGTCGGTTATACCAGGTGGTCGGTAGTACAGGTTTGACTGTACATTGAATAATTAAGGTGAGCGAACTAGGGCCATCATGGCCCTCATAAAGCGTTGGACAAATTTCAAAATAAGTCTGCAGGAATTTCATACGGTGGTCCTCTTTCAATATTGTTCATGAATTTAATTCCATGTAGAACCTTGGTTTCTGCAGCATTATAAAGTGGGGAACATGTCCTAACTTTAATATTTTGTCAAAAAGTACTGGCCTGATTTGAAAATTATTTGAAACGAATGTTCCAAGATTGTTAGTATTACTCTGATCCTTAGAAAAACATTTCCGCCAGGAGGCGGAGCTTGTGCTCCTTATATGTGTAAAGTAAAAGGTTTAACATTTGCTTGTGCAAAAGAACTGGCCTGATTTGAAAATAATTTGGCACACATTTTCTTTCCAAGACATGAATAAATTGCATTACTTTAAGTTAAATGACTCTTTAACCATATAAAAGAAATACACTCCCATTTACGAGATATATTGATGATTACTGATGCACAATTTCACCTTTTGCTGCAATGTTTAATTAAAGTCGTCTGCTATAGATGCATACGAAAGGGTCTGTATATGGGAGAGAGTTGAGATTCTTCCAGCGTGATGACGAGAAATTCGGTAAAACTGGATGACTTCCCCAATTAGTTTAACCCTCGACAAATCTGCATCCGATAACTCTGGAAACATCTAGGCAAAATATGGATAATCTTTAATATAAAAAAACCCACTTCTGACGCCTCTGCAGCAAACGACTTTTGAACATATTGTGATAAAAGAAGCAATTGCTCATAGTGAGCAATTTCTGCCTTCGCCACAGTGTTTTCACTCTTTGAAGTAAGTACACTTTCATTTAAAGAGATTTTTGCATAGATGTTTTCAAAGTCGTAAGGTGCATATTTGTTGTATGTGGGAAAGGGCAGAGCTGAGCACTGATGCAAGAAAACCGGCAGCTTTGCGACTAGAGTGTACGCCACCCAGGTGGATGGCTGATTCATTAGCGAGATAGGATGGATGGATGGTAATTACATGGATAGTTGAACACTGGCCGGCGTGAAACGAACCACGATCATACATCGTGATAAGTATGATTGATTCAGTAACACCATGGTTTATCTTAATCTTGATGTTTTAAGGGGATTATCCCTTTCTCACTTGGAAGACTGTTGACAGTGGTGCAGTTATAGAGCGTCCGCCTCGTGTCGATCCTCGACCAGGTCATATCGAAGAAACAATGCTAACTCTGAGCGCAAAGGAGGGCAGACATTACTACCAGTTTTAAAGTATGTGGTATGATCCTGCCCGAGACCGCCCGCTTGCTTAGAATGTCAAAATGATAGCTGATTTTCCTGCAATGTCGTTGCATTCGCCTCGGGAGCGAGAGACCCGAATCTTATAAAAATGGTATTTAATTCCCTCCTCGGCGCCTAAGATTGCAGGGAAAGCATTTACGACTATAGCGCTGATCATCAATGTCGGGATAAACTTACCAGCAGTACTGGTAATTTACCGAGGAAACACCTTGTTATGACTGAATTTCTGCTGAACGCGGCGTAAAATAACTTTCAAACAAAATGTCATTGACGTAAGCAAAATGTTTTAAGCGTTGCGCTTATTTTGATTTCAATTTTGCCCATCTCGGCGAACTCTTGTTTATACTCCTGCCTCACTCGGGTTATATGTTATGTTTTGTTGTATGCTGTTTTCAACATTATTTCAGTTATATCACGGTGACAGTTCAAATAGTCATGATTCCTGGTTAAACAAATCGGTACTAGGCCAGGAAATGTGTCTTGTCCGGTTCCGTATCCCCGACGCTAGCCACTCGGCCACGGCGGATTCCTGCCTCAATTAGTTAATACACTGCGAATGCAAAAGACGAATATTGAAAACATTCTGGAAAAGGGAGACATTACTCAAAATGAGCATTTTCTCCTTTGCCACTATTCAATATGTCTCCCCCTGTGTACAGGGTAGATATATTGTTTTTGTCCTTGATGTATGTCTGTCTGTCTGTCCGAAATCGTGTCCGCTCCATATCTCCAAGACGGCTTGAAGGATTTTCATGAAACTTTGGTCAAATGTTCACCTCATCAAGGCGATGTGCAGAACCCATGTCTCGACCATACCGGTTCAAGGTCAAGGTCACGCTTTAAGGTCAAAGGTTTGAGGCTTTATTTCGTGTCCGCTCCATATCTCCAAGACGGCTGGAAGGATTTCTAAGAAACTTGTGTCAGATGCTCACCTCATCAAGGCGATGTGCTGAACCCATGTCTCGACCATACCGGTTCAAGGTCAAGGTCACGCTTGAAGGTCAAAGGTTTCAGGCTTTATTTCGTGTCCGCTCCAAGACGGCTTGAAGGATTTTTATGAAACTTGGGTCACATGTTCACCTCATCAAGGCAGATGTGTTGTATGTGGGAAAGGGCGAACCCTTTCCCTCATATAGACGCTTTCTTACGCCTCTGCAGCAGACGGCTTTTTGAAAACATAGTGACAAAAGAAGAAGTTGCTCAGAACGAGCAATTTCTCCTTTTGCGACAATTTTTTCCACTGTTAGTCATAGGTTATCCATTCAATTGAAAAGATTTTCTAATTTTTGACAAAACATGCTCAAAGTCATCTGCTGCAGAATTTTCGTATGGGGGAAAGGGGTAAAAGAACACGGTGGATGACGTTCAAAGCAGCTCTCACACATGACAATCATTCAAATGTGAAATCCGCCATTAACTGCAGAAAGAAGTAACAAATAAAGTGACGGATCGTGTTATTTCTGTGTAGATAATCGGGGGGGGATTTGCCCCCTGAATGTTCCAAATTCGATTAATGTCGTGGAAAACGTCCATGATACTTTGTCTGTGGATCATTTTCACCCGACGAATGATTTCAGGCTGGTAGGCATTTGAATTTGCAGAGCAGACGAACCTGTGGTATTCAATGTCTACATGAGCGAGTATGTGTGAAAACCAACATTAACGTAATTATTACACGTTTGGAAACATCTATGTTAGACATTAACGTAATTATTACACGTTTGGAAACATCTATATGTTAAACATTAACGTAATTATTACACGTTTGGAAACATCTATGTTAAAGGTATGCTACTTAGTACTTCTTAACCCAATTCCACATATGACAAATTTGCCGCAGACGACTTCGAAAACATTCAGTCAAAAAATAAGAAACATTTAGAATGAAAAAAATAAAATTATCGATTAAAAATTGAAAGTATTGTGGCAAAAGTAGAATTACTCATTATGAGCAGTGTCTCAATTTTCCACACTGTTTTCAAAAGTCTTCTACTGCAGAGGCACCAGCAAGCGCCTGTATGTGGCAAATACGTTTCTCCAAACCTTATTTGGCGAACAGTGCAGAGTCAGATTAGACTGCGCGAATGCCCTGGATCTACATTGGTCGCAAATATCAACATTATGGTCTCTGCGTAGGCTAATCCGGGCCGACACATTATGTCTCACGTGGATAGAGGTATAGAGAAATGATTCCCGAAACAGAAAATCCACAGGAAGCGAAAAGTGTCTGCGTGACTTACTTAGGTTGATCCGGGTCGATTCTATACCACACTGTTGGTTTTCTCGTGGGACGTCTCATATTATTGTCACATTAGATAAGCCATGTTAGAATGGATTCCTCTTATAACCGTACAGCAATCATTAAAACTCGCAGGATCCGACAACTTGTTATTGGAACAAATGAAAAGCTCTTCACCCCTACAAACAGTCTCCTAGCTCTGTAACGGTGTATCACCCAGGGATCACGAATCAGTGTATGATCGCCGTGAATTTATTGAGATGCTGTTGAAAACGACGTAAAACCCCAATAAATCCTTTCATTGCAAGAAATGGTGATATTGAGACGTAAATAACTGTAAACTACAGCATGGTTCCATCTATCATAGGTACGAGCAACCTGCAGCTAGTATAGGCGTGAGGCTGTGACGAGGTTTTTTGTTTGTCAGTTTTGTTTGCTTTTTTATTTTGAATCAAAGTGTTACGAAAACAATTCTGTAATGATCTGAAGACTTGTTAAGTGAAATACCATTCCTACTCTATATGCATGCACGCCAGCCAACTGTTCTCAACCCTTTCCCACCTGCAGACGCATTTTGACACATCTTCCGAAAAACATTGTGAGAAAAGGACAGATTGCTCATTTCTCCTCTTGTCACAACGTTTTTCAACTCTATTCAAAAATTATGTTTTCATCTGTAGATTGTAGATTTCAATATTTTCGCCTAGATGGTTTCAACGTCTTCTGCGGAAACATTTGTTTCTGCTGTAGCATCGTGTGATTCGAATATAATTTCCTCCGACAACTTTATGCAGACAAGAATATTAACTTGAAAACAACAAATCAGAGAAAACACAGAAACTTTTGTACAATGGAAGTATACATTAAAGAAACCTTTTGTTTTCAAAATTGAGACGCGGATTTCATCTGACACAGAATTAACGAGGAAAATGCACTAAAAATGTGAATAATTCGAAATTAATGGTAGTTTTGTTTTTCGTAAAGTAAGAGACGACGAAAGCAATAAAAACACGGAAATATATCTGCGAGTTATGAGTGCTTTATGCATTTCCCACTTACAACAACTCTGCAATAGACGACTTCAAAGACATCGATGGGAACATATGGTAAATCTCTATAAACTAAAGGTATAAATGTTTGAAACATTGTGGCACTAATTATGAACAATGTCTCCTACTTCTGTACTGTTTTCAAAAGTCGTCTGCTGCAGAATCGTCATAATTCATCTGTCTGTTGCAAAGGATTGTAGGTAATAACTTAGAGACAAGAAAACACCATCCACAGCATGTTGTACAACTCGTTTTCCCCCATAAGCATTTCTTTATTTTCCTTGATAGAAACAATGGGGCCCATGGTGGGCAAGGCACATTTTCTAGCTTAATACTGGTTTGGGTGAACTGTCGCCGTGATATAACTGAAATAGTGTTGAAAACGGCGTAAAACCCCAATTAAACAAACAAACTGATAGAAACAATGTCAGACATGGGGTTCCTGTTGTGTTTAAATGTCACTAATTAACACTTCCCCACACATATACGCTTTTCTATTTTCCAGCAGACGAATTATGAAAGCATTGTGGCAAAAGGAGAAGTTGCTCAAAACGAGGAATTTTTCCTTTTCCAACAATGCCTTCACTTTTATCCTATAATTGTTCTTTCATTTATAGAGAATTTCTATATTTTGGACTAAATGATTGAAAAGTCATCTGCTGCAGATTTGTTGTATGAAGGAAAGGGTTAAATAGTCGTAGGAAAGAGTAATACCCTTTCCCTCATATAGACGCTTTCTGACGCCTCTGCAGCAGACGGCTTTTTGAAAATATAGTGACAAAAGAAGAAATTGCTTAAAACGAGCAATTTCTCCTTTTGACACAATGTTTTCCACTTTTAGTCATAGGTTATCCATTTAATTATAGAGATTTTCTACTTTTTGATAAAATATGTTCAAAGTCGTCTGCTGCAGAATTGTCGTATGAGGGAAAGGGTTAAAGTAATATTTGTGTGTGTGTGTGTGTGTCATTCATTGAGAGTTGTTTTACCGGTCCACCATGATACTGCTCTTAGGCTGAAACCGCTGCAGCAGGTTGCTCTCATGGAAATGGAAGAAGAAGATATTATGTTTGCCAATTATTATTTAAACAGAAGGGCACTGCGGCCCGGTAGAAATAGAAGATACTGGGTCAAACCCTGGATATCCAGAATGGAGCAGCTCGGCCAGTATGACATATTGGTGAAGGAGCTGAGAGAAGGAAGATCCAGAAGCTTTCATCAACTACACGAGGCTGCCCATGGAACTGTACGATGAAGTCCTGTCTTGGATCACACCCTGCATCACCAAACAAGATATCTAGTGGAGACAAGCTCTTGATCCAGGACTGAAGTTTGCCAGTGCCATGAGGCACATGGCATACGGCGACAGTTACAGTAGCAGAAATTGGGACTTCAGGGTTTCCAGTAACACCATGCCAATGTTTGTCCTTGAAGTCTGCAAGCCATCATTAAGGATGTCGTCCGTCAACGTCGGTTCACTATCGGATCTCTGTCGGATCGCATTCGGGAGAATCGGGACGCTGTAGGGACAGAATCGGTCGTTTTTTACCATACAAAAGATACAAATCGGCTCAGAATTGGATTGAGAACGGGAGAATCGGGAAGGATTAGGCTGGAAACCGCTGAATCGGAACACTTACTGATCAATATCTGATTGTTGTCGTGATTAAATAAATGTTTTTTTACAAATTTTAATCAAGTTTGAATTTCCAGCCACGAATCACAGGATCTTGACTTTTGACACATTTTAATTTAGGAATGGTCCTATCAAGGACGGCAGTACAAATCCTGAATGTGTGACTGACGCTTAAGTTAACAGTACTACTGGTCTATTTAGTCTGACACCAGAGAGTCAGTCGTAATACTAACCCCACAACCCCGAATGCCAAAGAGGGAAAGAAGCCATTACTTCCATTATTAAAGACTTAATTAACTCTTTCAGCGCCAAAGTCAATATTGAGGTTTTTGCAAACAATACTGATTCAGGTGAGTCAGCTCGTAACGAGCTGTCTCACCTGAAATCAGCATTGTTTGCCTTTTAGTTATCAAAATAGTCCAAACTGTTATTACATGAGAAATGGAGACGCCCGACTTTGAACATGGAGTAGTCTACTTTAAACAATTCGGCGCTGAAAGGGTTAAACGCTCTACAACTACACCACCGAGTCGGAACAAATAGCAAAATACAAAAGTACAAAGACTATTGGTAAATTCGTCTCTTTAGCCCATTCCCTCATACGACAATTCTGCAGCAGACGACTTTGAACATATTTTGTCAAAAAGTGGAAAATCTCTTTAATTAAATGGAAAACCTATGACAAAAAGTGGGAAACATTGTGGGAAACATTGTGGCAAAAGAAGAAATTGCACGTTTTGTGCAATTTCTTCTGTTTTACTATGTTTTCAAAAAGCCGTCTGCTGCAGAGGCGTCAGAAAGCGTCTATATGAGGGAAAGGGTTAATAGCAGACACAGACACAGACAAAAAAAAAAAACAAGTTGCAATAATAAGTCAAATAGGAGTTCTCCGAAGCCAACGCTTTAACTAAAAAGATTAAACTGAGTCCATTTTTTTGTGTGGAACACACTAGAAAAACATGTCGGAACAGAGCTGTCAATGAAAGCGATACAATAACCAGCCCACAAGAAAATCCACATTCCTTTTTTCAACTCTTTCCCACACATATTACATCTGCAACAAACGACTTTAAAACAATTGGATAATTGCTTATAAAAATATAGAAAATTATTATAAGTAAATGTACAATTGTTAAATAGAGTTGTAAGGGGAATGTTCTCATTGGTATCAAGTTCAAACTTAAAAAGATTAGATTGGATGCAGAAGAACTTGAAACATGGCGGGAAATGGGAGGTATTCTCATAGTCTGCAAAGTGTTAAATATTGTCTGTATCATAAGTAAATGTAATATTATTAAATAGAGTTGAAAACATTGTGGCAAACAGGGGACAATTTCTCATTATTATCAAGTTAAAACTTAAGTTAGATTGGATTCCGAATAAAAAGGTAGAGTGTCGGCCTCTCGTACCAAAGGTTCCGGGTTCGAATCCCGTAATAGGATTCGTTTCCACAAAAACGGCGAGAGAACTGGTTAAGTCTCCAGGAAGCAGACATCGAACGTCATTAATATAAGCTGAAAGCTTCCTTCGCAATCGATGTAAAAAATAAATAAGTTAAAACAAAATGCCTTTAACTCTTTCAGCGACAGGCAACTTTGAGGTTTCTGCAAACAATGCAGATTCAGGTGAGTCAGCTCGTAACGAGCTGTCTCACCTGAAATCAGCATTGTTTGCCTTTTAGTTACCAAAATAGTCCAACACTTTCATAAATGGAGAAATGGACACGCCCGATTTTGAACATGGAAGAGTCTACTTTAAACAATTCGGCGTTGAAAGAGTTAAATGGCATCTGTATCATCACCCAAACAGCAATCAATATGAATCGTCTCGCGAGAAAACCAACATTGTGGACATTGCGTACAATATCGACCCGGATCAGCCTAAGCATGCCGCGCAGGCTTATACGGATAGACACTTTTCGCCTCCGGTGGATTTTCTGTTTCAGGAATCATTACTATATACCTTTATCTTCCTTAGACGGAATGTGTCGTCCCCGATCAGTCTGCGCGGACAGCGCAGGCTGATCTGGGTCGATACATTACGCAGAGGCCATAATGTTGGTTTTCTCGCGGGACGACTCAACTATCTGGCGATTGGTGCATATTGACACTCAAGAATATCATGTCCACGTGCAGATGCATTTTGCTACATCTGCAGCAGCCGAATTTTGAATCTATTTTGTTGTTAACAGCAGACATTGTTCACAACGACAAATGTCTCCTTTGCAGCGATATTTTCAACTCTATCCAAAAAATTATATTTTCATTTATAAATGTTTTTACATTGTTTCCTACTTCATCTGCGGATTTGTCGTATGTGGGAAAGGGGTAAATGTATAACTACGCAATACTTCGACGAAAGCCTTTTCCGGTGGCATGGTGTCCAATATGGAAGCAGCCCAGCCAAATGACGGACTACTTGAGGATTTATGGGTGCTTTTATAGTCTAATGATCGAACAGGGTGTTTTAAATAGAGCTGGCACTTTCTTTATTTCGATGGGTTTATCAATCGATAACTCACGGACTGTTTTGTTCTCTGTTAACAGGCACAGCGTCTACAGTTCGGTGGAAAATGCAGGAAAAGAAATCAGTTTAACTCTTTCAGCGCCGAATTGTTTAAAGTAGACTCTTCCATGTTCAAAATCGGGCGTCTCCATTTCTCATGTATTAAAAGTTTGAACTATTTTGATAACTAAAAGGCAAACAATGCTGATTTCAGGTGAGACAGCTCGTTACGAGCTGACTCACCTGAATCAGTATTGTTTGCAAAACCCTCAATTTTGCCTTTGGCACATACAACAAATTTGCAGCAGACGACTTTGAAAACGTCTAGGCAAAAGCATAGAAAATCTCTTTAAATGAAAGAACAATAATTAAATAGAATTTGAAAACATGGTGACAAAAGGAGAAATTGCTCGTTTTAAGAAAGCCGTCTGCTGCAGAAGCGTCAGAAAGCGTCTATAGGAGGGAAAGGGTTAATGACTTTTTGTGGCGTACAACAAAAGATCATTGGTCTTTCTTTTTTAGCAAAATTCTGAAAAGAAATGCGAAATGGCATCTCGTCCATAAAATTGGTTAGTTGTTTAAGACAGAACACACTTATCAAATCGTCTGAGTGATACAATTAATATATACACAACTTTTCATCCGAACAATTGAGTGAGAATCGTCTAATCTCGTTTAAAACTATTCTTAACTCTTTCACTGGCGATTTTCACAAAGTCGACTCTTCCATGTTGATAACTTCATTTTTCGTGCAACGGGAAGTTTGGTAAAATTCTTTACGAACTGTCTCACCAGGATCTGCATTGTTTGAAAAGCCTTTAATTGCCCTTGGCAGTGAAAGTGTTTAACCATTTACCTCATACGACAATTCTGCAGCAGACGACTTTGAACATATTTTGTTAAAACATAGAAAATCTCTATAATTGAATGGATAACCTATGATAAAAAGTGGAAAACATTGTGGCAAATGGAGAAATTGCACGTTTTGAGCAATTTCTCCTTTTGTCACTATGTTTTCAAAACGCCGTCTGCTGCAGAGGCGTCAGAAAGCGTCTATATGAGGAAAAGGGTTAATACATTACGTATCTGTCTCATGCAGGAGACGGCCTTTGGAAACATTAACCCTTTCCCTCATATATACGCTTTCTGACGCCTCTGAAGCAGACGGCTTTTTGAAAACATAGTGACAAAAGAAGAAATTGCACAAAACGTGCAATTTCTCCTTTTGCCACAATGTTTTCCACTTTTAGTCACAGGTTATCCATAGTGACAAAAGAAGAAATTGCACAAAACGTGCAATTTCTCATCTTGCCACAATGTTTTCCACTTTTAGTCACAGGTTATCCATTCAATTATAGAGATTTTCCATATTTTGACAAAATATGTTCAAAGTCGTCTGCTGCAGAATTGTTGTATGAGGGAAAGGGTTAAACAAAGTTGATGGGAAAAGTTGGCACGTCTGAAAGGTGCCGGTGCGTCTACTCTGTTTTATTGAAAGCTACACAAGTTGACAGAAACTTCTAACAAGCTTGAATTAGTAATATATGAACAGCGTAGATGCACAGGCTGATCTGGATCTACAATGTACACAAAAGCCAACTTGTTACTTTTCGAATGGATGGGATTGTGTGGGAAGAAGGAACACCAAACTGAAACGAGCTAGTTTGTATTGTCCTACAATGATTCTTACTTAGAATCAAAATCATAAATCACAATTCTAGATGATGCATCATCCATACTCATTCAGAAATATTTCACGTAAAGCAGACGACCCTAAAATATGATGTTATGTAAATGGTTAATCTATCACGAAAGAGAAATAGTATTTAATTAATTAAAAATCGTTTAATTATTTTCAAAAGGCAGCAGACCATATTAAGGATGCGAAAAAGAAATGTAATCATTTCATCCCCCCCCCCCCCCCCCCAAAGGCAGCAGACCATATTAAGGATGCGAAAAAGAAATGTAATCATTTCATCCCCCCCCCCCCCCCCCCCCCCCCCCCCCCCCCAAAGATGTTACATAATCCTATAAATCTGTCTGTCTGGTACACATACTTTGACTGATGGATAGATTGACTTTATCGATATATATCTAGACAAATGTATGGAAGGCCACAACTGCTTTAATCGACGTTATAAATTGACGTCCACTTGTGGCAGCATTACATGTGACGCTTTCACCTTTATATCTGACACTTTTATGTATACATGTGGAGGTCTCTTTTAATACATGCTTTATCATAAACATGTAACAGAAAAGTAATTGTGTGCGATGGAGTCAACATTACGTGTGATAGTTGTATCCTGGCGATGAAGTCAACATTACGTGTGATAGTTGTATCCTGATGTGTGGCACTAGTATGTATACATGTGACTACACTTTTAATATAGGTGACAGTTTAAACATTACATGTGACATCATTGTCATTCCATGTGACGCAGTCAACATTATAATTATATGTGGTTGTTTCACCTTGATATGTGACACTTATTCATACATGAGACGAATCTTCTAATACATGTGACGGTTTCATCATGATATCAGACCAACTCGTCACTCCATGAGGCGGAGTCAACATTACGTGTGTTAGTTTCATCTTGATATGTGACACTTTTATTCACACATTAATACATGTGGCGATTTTATCACTATATGCGGCAGAATCGTCGTTCCGTGTGGTGGCGTCAACATTTCGTTTGGTAGTTTTTCCTTGGTATGTGACACTTTTGTTTATACATGTGTTGACATCAATAAGACATGCGACTATTTCATCATTATGTGTGATAGAAATGTATCTTCGTTACATATTCACAATACGTTTGAGGAATATAAGGTTCTATGTAATGATTTTGTCATTACGTGTGACAAAATGTCAATTACGCGTGACGGTTCGATGTTTATAAGAAACCTTTCCGAACATAAGAATGGCCCGGTGATCCAATGGACAGCACGCTGGACTGTCAATTCAGAGGTCCGGGAATCAAATCCCGGTTCGCGTTCTGGAGATTTCTGAGATGCTTTTAACTAGAGGTCAAGTACTGGTCCTTTCCAGGAAGAAAGGCTTCGCTTGTATCGGTGGTATACAATGTCCTCGTTTAACAATCAAGGGGTCTATGGTATCATAACCCGAATATTTTGTATCTAAATATGTCTCTTGAAATAATTTGCACCTGCCAAATAGATAAAGTGTACACTATCAAATGGGCCTATAAAAGCTAAAAAGCTTATGCTCTATCAGGGCATGTAATCATACAATAGCATTACATTATCGAACAAGAAAGTAGCAACTAATACATTGTTAGAATCGCTTTTATTGCAGTGTTTAATATGAGAAAGTTCATGAGCAAATGGTTGAGTAAGTGACTCCTAGGTTATTTAGTTGCATGTCACTTAGCGATAAAAAATAGTGTAATAAGCGAATAGGTTTCATATATAGGTCAAACCGTCACACGTAAAGAGCAATTGGTCACATGTAAAGAAGGTTTGGTCACACGTAAAGAACATTTGGGCAAACATAAATAATACGTGTTCATACGAAAAGAACACTTGGTGACACGTAAAGAACATTTGATCACACATAAATAACATTTAGTCACACGTAAAGAACATTTGGTCACATGTTAAGAACATTTGGTCACATATAAAGAACATTTAGTCACACGTAAAGACTTTTGGTCACATGCAAAGAACATTTGGTCACACGTAAAGACTTTTGGTCACATGCAAAGAACGTTTGGTCACACGTAAAGAACAGTTGGTCACACGTAAAGAACATTTAAAGAACATTTCGTCTCACGTAAAGAACATTTGGTCACACGTAAAGAACATTTGGTCACACGTAAGGAACACTTGGTCACAGGTAAAGAACATTTGGTCAAAGTAAGGAACATTTGGTCACATGTAAAGACAAAATCATTACAAAGAACATTGTATTACTTAGTAAGGTTGGTGGAATTGAATCCAGTTTTACAGAAGTTTCTTGAAACCTTCTTATATAAGTTATAATCAATATTGATTAAATAATTGGAATAGATATATTATTTTTTAAAAATACACCGGTTCAACATGAACACATTTATTTCAATTCATTTCATTTCTTTCTGGGTAGCCGGTAACATTTGAGAGCCACTTTACGAAAACCAACCTTTGAACTGACTTTTATACTTTACTCACCCCCTATATAATGTACTCACCCCCTATGGAAATATAGGGGGTCTGCACGTGACACGCTTTAACCAATCAAATTGCTAGAAATTCATGGGAGGCGAAATAAGACTAATTGGCGAGCGGTGCAAAAACAAAGCATACGTCGCGGTCGCAAATGTCTTTGTATAGTTTCCGACGGATGTAGTTACGCAGAGCCACAGAGAGTAACACAATTACAGTGACGTCATGATATGAACCGAATAACGAGAAAACCAACATTGTGGACTCTGCGTATAGTACCGACCCGGATCAGCCTAAGCATGTCGCACAGGCTAACCCGGACAGACACTTTTCGCCTTCTTTGGATTTTCTGTTTCAGGAATCATTACTCTATACCTCTATCTCCCAGAGACGGAATGTGTCGGCCCGGATTAGCTTGCGCGGACCAATCGATCCGGCTGATCCGGGTCGATACATTACTCAGATAATGTAAGTTATTTCACGGACCGGCTCATATATGAAGCAAACCGAACTCAGCAATATTTTAAAATGGTTCTATCATACGTTTAATACCACTCAAACTGTTCTATTGTGTAAATAAAGAGTGCGTCTCTGCCAGTGTCTATTGGGAAGTTTATAAGTGTTAAAGCAATTTAGAATAATGCATTCATTTGGCAATCATAACGTTAAACATCGCCAACGAACTGGTTCACCTCTTTCCCTCATATAGACGCATTTTGACGCAGCAGATGACTTTTCAAATCATTGCGGCAAGATGAGAAGTTGCTCATAAAGATCACTTTCTGCTTTTGCCAAAACTTTTCCGTTCTATTCAATAATTAAACTTTCATTTATAAAAGGTTTCAACAGACGTTTTCAAATTCGTCAGTTTTAGATTTGTTGTAAGCGGGAAAGGGTTAAGACGTTTCCGTCTTATTCACGAAAATTCATCTACACACAATAGTTATAGTGCTGGGCATTTTATATCAAACAAATTAGTCAAAACATTTCAGTGTATTTCATACTCACCAGACCTAAGTCTATGTGACATCACTGTTTGCGCGTTCATTTCAAACTCACCAGACCTACGTCTATGTGACTTCACTGTTTGCGCGTTCATTTCATACTCACCAGACCTACGTCTATGTGACTTCACTGTTTGCGCGTTCATTTCATACTCACCAGACCTAAGTCTATGTGACATCACTGTTTGCGCGTTCATTTCAAACTCACCAGACCTACGTCTATGTGACTTCACTGTTTGCGCGTTCATTTCAAACTCACCAGACCTACGTCTATGTGACTTCACTGTTTGCGCGTTCATTTCATACTCACCAGACCTAAATCTATGTGACATCACTGTTTACGCGTTCATTTCAAACTCACCAGACCTAAGTCTATGAGACTTCACTGTTTGCGCGTTCATTTCAAACTCACCAGACCTACGTCTATGTGACTTCACTGTTTGTGCGTTCATTTCAAAATCACCAGACCTAAGTCTATGTGATTTCACTGTTTGTTCGTCATTTCAAACTCATCAGACCTAATTCTATGTGACATCACTGTTTGCGCGTTCATTTCAAACTCACCAGACCTAAGTCTATGAGACTTCACTGTTTGCGCGTTCATTTCAAACTCACCAGACCTAAGTCTATGAGACTTCACTGTTTGCGCGTTCATTTCAAACTCACCAGACCTAAGTCTATGAGACTTCACTGTTTGCGCGTTCATTTCAAACTCACCAGACCTAAGTCTATGAGACTTCACTGATTGCGCGTTCATTTCAAACTCACCAGACCTAAGTCTATGAGACTTCACTGTTTGCGCGTTCATTTCATACTCACCAGACCTAAGTCTATGTGACATCACTGTTTGCGCGTTCATTTCAAACTCACCAGACCTACGTCTATGTGACATCACTGTTTGCGCGTTCATTTCAAACTCACCAGACCTAAGTCTATGTGACATCACTGTTTGCGCCTTCATTTCAAGCTCACCAGACCTACGTCTATGTGACATCACTGTTTGCGCGTTCATTTCAAACTCACCAGACCTAAGTCTATGTGACATCACTGTTTGCGCCTTCATTTCAAGCTCACCAGACCTACGTCTATGTGACTTCACTATTTGCGCGTTCATTTCAAACTCACCAGACCTAAGTCTATGTGATTTCACTGTTTGTTCGTCATTTCAAACTCATGAGACCTAATTCTATGTGACATCACTGTTTGCGCGTTCATTTCAAACTCACCAGACCTACGTCTATGTGACTTCACTGTTTGCGCGTTCATTTCAAACTCACCAGACCTAAATCTATGTGACATCACTGTTTGCGCGTTCATTTCAAACTCACCAGACCTAAGTCTATGAGACTTCACTGTGTGCGCGTTCATTTCAAACTCATCAGACCTAAGTCTATGAGACTTCACTGTTTGCGCGTTCATTTCAAACTCACCAGACCTACGTCTATGAGACTTCACTGTTTGCGCGTTAATTTCAAACTCACCAGACCTACGTCTATGTGACATCACTGTTTGCGCGTTCATTTCAAACTCACCAGACCTAAGTCTATGTGACATCACTGTTTGCGCGTTCATTTCAAACTCACCAGACCTAAGTCTATGTGACATCACTGTTTGCGCGTTCATTTCAAACTCACCAGACCTAAGTCTATGAGACTTCACTGTTTGCGCGTTCATTTCAAACTCACCAGACCTAAGTCTATGAGACTTCACTGTTTGCGCGTTCATTTCAAACTCACCAGACCTAAGTCTATGAGACTTCACTGATTGCGCGTTCATTTCAAACTCACCAGACCTAAGTCTATGTGACTTCACTGTTTGCGCGTTCATTTCAAACTCACCAGACCTAAATCTATGAGACATCACTGTTTACGCGTTCATTTCAAACTCACCAGACCTACGTCTATGTGACTTCACTGTTTGTGCGTTCATTTCAAAATCACCAGACCTAAGTCTATGTGATTTCACTGTTTGTTCGTCATTTCAAACTCATCAGACCTAATTCTATGTGACATCACTGTTTGCGCGTTCATTTCAAACTCACCAGACCTACGTCTATGTGACTTCACTGTTTGCGCGTTCATTTCAAACTCACCAGACCTAAGTCTATGTGATTTCACTGTTTGTTCGTCATTTCAAACTCACAAGACCTAATTATATGTGACATCACTGTTTGCGCGTTCATTTCAAACTCACCAGACCTACGTCTATGTGACATCACTGTTTGCGCGTTCATTTCAAACTCACCAGACCTAAATATATGTGACATCACTGTTTGCGCGTTCATTTCAAACTCACCAGACCTAAGTCTATGAGACTTCACTGTTTACGCGTTCATTTCAAACTCACCAGACCTACGTCTATGTGACTTCACTGTTTGCGCGTTCATTTCATACTCACCAGACCTATATCTATGTGACATCACTGTTTACGCGTTCATTTCAAACTCACCAGACCTACGTCTATTTGACTTCACTGTTTGTGCGTTCATTTCAAAATCACCAGATCTAAGTCTATGTGATTTCACTGTTTGTTCGTCATTTCAAACTCATCAGACCTAATTCTATGTGACATCACTGTTTGCGCGTTCATTTCAAACTCACCAGACCTAAGTCTATGAGACTTCACTGTTTGCGCGTTCATTTCAAACTCACCAGACCTAAGTCTATGAGACTTCACTGTTTGCGCGTTCATTTCAAACTCACCAGACCTAAGTCTATGAGACTTCACTGTTTGCGCGTTCATTTCAAACTCACCAGACCTAAGTCTATGAGACTTCACTGATTGCGCGTTCATTTCAAACTCACCAGACCTAAGTCTATGAGACTTCACTGTTTGCGCGTTCATTTCATACTCACCAGACCTAAGTCTATGTGACATCACTGTTTGCGCGTTCATTTCAAACTCACCAGACCTACGTCTATGTGACATCACTGTTTGCGCGTTCATTTCAAACTCACCAGACCTAAGTCTATGTGACATCACTGTTTGCGCCTTCATTTCAAGCTCACCAGACCTACGTCTATGTGACTTCACTGTTTGCGCGTTCATTTCAAACTCACCAGACCTAAGTCTATGTGATTTCACTGTTTGTTCGTCATTTCAAACTCATCAGACCTAATTCTATGTGACATCACTGTTTGCGCGTTCATTTCAAACTCACCAGACCTACGTCTATGTGACTTCACTGTTTGCGCGTTCATTTCAAACTCACCAGACCTAAATATATGTGACATCACTGTTTGCGCGTTCATTTCAAACTCACCAGACCTAAGTCTATGAGACTTCACTGTTTGCGCGTTCATTTCAAACTCACCAGACCTAAGTCTATGTGACTTCACTGTTTGCGCGTTCATTTCAAACTCACCAGACCTAAGTCTATGAGACTTCACTGATTGCGCGTTCATTTCAAACTCACCAGACCTAAGTCTATGTGACTTCACTGTTTGCGCGTTCATTTCAAACTCACCAGACCTAAATCTATGTGACATCACTGTTTACGCGTTCATTTCAAACTCACCAGACCTACGTCTATGTGACTTCACTGTTTGCGCGTTCATTTCAAACTCACCAGACCTAAATCTATGTGACATCACTGTTTACGCGTTCATTTCAAACTCACCAGACCTACGTCTATGTGACTTCACTGTTTGCGCGTTCATTTCAAAATCACCAGACCTAAGTCTATGTGATTTCACTGTTTGTTCGTCATTTCAAACTCATCAGACCTAATTCTATGTTACATCACTGTTTGCGCGTTCATTTCAAACTCACCAGACCTACGTCTATGTGACTTCACTGTTTGCGCGTTCATTTCAAACTCACCAGACCTAAGTCTATGTGACATCACTGTTTGCGCGTTCATTTTAAACTCACCAGACCTAAGTCTATGAGACTTCACTGTTTGCGCGTTCATTTCAAACTCACCAGACCTAAGTCTATGAGACTTCACTGTTTGCGCGTTCATTTCAAACTCACCAGACCTAAGTCTATGAGATTTCACTGTTTGCGCGTTCATTTCAAACTCACCAGACCTAAGTCAATGAGACTTCACTGTTTGCGCGTTCATTTCAAACTCACCAGACCTAAGTCTATGAGACTTCACTGTTTGTGCGTTCATTTCAAACTCACCAGACCTAAGTCTATGAGACTTCACTGATTGCGCGTTCATTTCAAACTCACCAGACCTACGTCTATGAGACTTGAACTGTTTGTGCGTTCATTTCAAACTCACCAGACCTACGTCTATGTGACATCACTGTTTGCGCGTTCATTTCAAACTCACCAGACCTAAGTCTATGAGACTTCACTTCACTACCGAATTTCACAAAGTCGACTCTACCATGTTGAAAATGGGACCACTCAAGTTTGCGTCCAACAGGAAATTTGGTAAAATGTAATGTGTAAGTCGCAAACAATACAGATTTCAGGACAGACAGCTCGTTACGAGCTGTCTGTCCTGAAATCTGCATTGTTTGCAAAAGCCTTTAATTGCTCTTGGCAGCGAAAGGGTTAGCAGTCGATTGCTGAAATGGCGGTAAAAATTGTATGTTTCTAGGAAAAACCATTAATTAGATATGGCGGTCTAATCTAAAAGGTTAATATTGTCCAGAAATCTGTCAATATGATTCATATATCTACGAGTTCGTCTGAAGGATAAATTGGCTTCGATATTACCACTAAAAGGGTGTTAACTTCGTGAATGCTGTAAATCACGAAGTTAACACCCTTTTAGTGGTAATATCGAAGCCAATTTATCCTTCAGACGAACTCGTAGATATATGAATCATATTGACAGATTTCTGGACAATGATAACCACAGTTATGTATGAAATGTATGAAATATGCACCAGACGACTTTAAAATCATTTAACCCTTTCCCTCATATAGACGCTTTCTGACGCCCCTGCAGCAGACGGCTTTTTGAAAACATAGTGACAAAAGAAGAAATTGCACAAAACGTGCAATTTCTCTTTTAGCCACAATGTTTTCCACTTTTTGTGGCGATTGGTTTGACAATCGCCACAATGCTAACAGAAACAACACTAACGAAAACTATTTACATAGTCGGTTTTGAACAATCGGTTGATATTTGTTTTCCTTACTGCAAACTAATTTACTCACATCCGTTATAGTTCCATCATTGATGCATAGACGTGATAAATAATAATTATGTCAGTGCTACTTTGGTACCGGATCGTTACTAATATTTGAGTTTTATCGAGACATTATCTACATAGAGTTAACATATGTAAATATTATCTTCGTCATGATTGGGCAGATAATAAATATCATTGCGCGTTCTATCTGCCTTGCAAATAAGGCAAATAACTCAAATCTAGAAATTCCAAAAGGTTCTATAAATAGCGCGCTACACTGGTTATCTTAATATTATAAACGCTTTATTTTGTAGTTGTTTAACTATATGAAAGCGTCTAGATGATAAGACTGGTTTACAAAGGTTTAAAGGACACACGATGTCAGTGTGTACACACGTTATGTATACACGTCTGCACGTTTTAGAGTCAATTAGCAATCAATGCTGAAATTGTAGCCTAATTCAGTTTGGAGATCGAGCATTATAATATATGCCTATATTTTTATGAATTGAACAGTTTGGCAAATAGTGAAATTGTGCTTTTTGCATGTTTGTGTTTGTTTTTGCACTCACATTTTTCGAAGCAGTTTAACAACCCCAGATACATATAAATATACCCTCAATCATGCAATGTGAAGGGACTAAATTGAACAGACCTGTTTAATATCGGACATCATTGAAACAAACACCAAACTAATGGATACTGTTTTCCCTCCTTCCTTGATAATTTAGTCATTTCTAAAGTGTACAAAATATTTTATCTTAATATGGCCCAGCGACCTGGTGATGAACATGTGATTACCCGAACAATTTAGATTACAAATAGCCATTCTAATAAGCTAAAACGGTAGTCTATCGAGTACCAACTAGATTTTTCATAAATTTGGAATGGCCTAACTTTGAACACATAACGACCAATTTCAGAACGTAACTAAAAAATCACCAAGACAACATTCTGGCAAACTAACATTATTCTACTGTCAAAAGATGCAGGGTTCATACATTCTCAAATTTACCCGCACCAGTCATCGCAAGCCCTACACCGATATACTGCTTGTTACTTTGCAGGATTTTCCATACGATCGCCACTACAGTGCCATTGGCGCTTTGATTGTCATAGGTTATCCATTCAATTATGGAGATGTTCTATGTTTTGACAAAATACGTTCAAAGTCGTCTGCTGCAGAATTGTCGTATGAGGGAAAGGGTTAAGCAAACATTTGAAATATCTAAAGATAGAAGTATGATATAATTACTGTACAGAGTTGAAAACAGTTTGCAAAAGGAGAAATTACACGCAATACCGACATCTGTTCCTTTTGTCACATTTTTTTTTTATCAAATGTCATCTGGTGATCACACATCAAAATGCGCCTGTACATTAGAAAGGTACGGAATACCGTTAGGGCCATCGCCTATGAATGTATTGATCTGAAACGCGATACTCGACAGTACGATGATGATAACACGACAACGCGACGGTACGATGGTGAAGACACGACGGTACGATGGTGAAGACACGACGGTACGATGGTGAAAACACGATAATACGACAGTACGATGATGATAATGCGATATTCTATCGTGTCTTCACCATCGTACTGTCGCGTTTTCACCATCGTACTATCGTAGTATCGTACTGTCGCGTCTTCACCATCGTACCGTCGTGTTATCATCATCGTACCGTCGTGTCTTCACCATCGTACCGTCGTGTCTTCATCATCGTACCGTCGTGTTATCACCATCGTACCGTCGTGTCTTCACCATCGTACCGTCGCGTTATCACCATCGTACCGTCGTGTCTTCACCATCGTACCGTCGTATCTTCACCATCGTACCGTCGTGTCTTCACCATCGTACCGTCGTGTCTTCACCATCGTACCGTCGCGTTATCATCATCGTACCGTCGTGTCTTCACCATCGTACCGTCGTGTCTTCACCATCGTACCGACGTGTCTTCACCATCGTGCCGTCGCGTTATCACCATCGTACCGTCGTGTCTTCACCATCGTACCGTCGCGTTATCACCATCGTACCGTCGTGTCTTCACCATCGTACCGTCGTATCTTCACCATCGTACCGTCGGGTTATCAAACGGATTCATGAATCATACAGCAAATATGAAAGAAGGCAGGGTTAATTCCATTAATAACATATATCTAATACACATTTATACGGATTTATGAACCAGAATTAGTGTTTACCTTCTGCTTCTGAATCCGACATGTTGTCACATGGAGGGAAATTCTTCTATGCACATGCGCACCGGAAGGCGATAGTACGACAGTACGATGGTGATAACGCGACGGTACGATGGTGAAGACACGACGGTACGATGGTGAAGACACGACGGTACGATGGTGAAGACACGACGGTACGATGGTGATAACGCGACGGTACGATGGTGAAGATACGACGGTACGATGGTGAAGACACGACGGTACGATGGTGATAACGCGACGGTACGATGGTGAAGACACGACGGTACGATGGTGATAACGCGACGGTACGATGGTGAAGACACGACGGTACGATGGTGAAGACACGACGGTACGATGGTGAAGACACGACGGTACGATGGTGATAACGCGACGGTACGATGGTGAAGACACGACGGTACGATGATGATATCGCGACGGTACGATGGTGAAGACACGACGGTACGATGGTGATAACGCGACGGTACGATGGTGAAGACACGACGGTACGATGGTGAAGACACGACGGTACGATGGTGAAGACACGACGGTACGATGGTGATAACGCGACGGTACGACGGTGAAGACACGACGGTACGATGGTGATAACACGACGGTACGATGGTGAAGACACGACGGTACGATGGTGAAGACACGACGGTACGATGGTGATAACACGACGGTACGATGGTGAAGACGCGACAGTACGATACTACGACGGTACGATGATGAAAACGCGACAGTACGATGGTGAAGACACGATAGTATATCGCATTATCATCATCGTACTGTCGTATTATCGTGTTTTCACCATCGTACCGCCGTGTCTTCACCATCGTACCGTCGTGTCTTCACCATCGTACCGTCGCGTTGTCGTGTTATCATCATCGTACTGTCGAGTATCGCGTTTCAGATCAATACATTCATAGGCGATGGTCCTAACGGTATTCCGTAGAAAGGGGTAACCAATAACCTTAACTTTTGTTTTGGGGCATTACCAAATCGAATTTATCCGTCAAACAAGAACATCTGAAAGGAACATTAATAGAGCGCCAAATAATAATGGTACAGTGCTGTTACCGACGCATTTGAAGCAGACGTCGTTTGTCAACAGTATTGTTAATCATTATAAACAAAATGGAAAAAAGATAGGCAAAGGGTCAGTAAAATGGAATTTCGTGTGCACGGATGGTCAATATTGACAATATTGAAACTCATTCGGCATATGTGTCGGTCATTTTGTTGTCAAACGTCATTCAAACATATCTAAAAACGTGCAGGATTTGGACGCAGAAAAAGCATATTGCACATGCGGAACACTTAATTATGATTCTTTCTCAAAAACGATATCTTGGACATATCATTTTCCAAAAATGTCATCAGTTAAATGGCCTGCCAGTGCTTGTTAACGTCTGCTGGAAATTCGGAGGAGCCAGGCAATACCGTTATCAAGGACAAACACAATTACATGTTTCCAAATGGTTCGATGTAAGTGTTTCTACCGTAGAACGGGTCCGTCGCTTGCATATCGAGATCAGGTCGTCCTCGCAATGCGCAACAACGTCAGGAAAATAATATTTCACTTACATAATCGACGCCTGACTGTGACCGAACCAATCTCATTAATATCAAACCAAAATACTTTCCGGTACGTATATAAGATCTGACAATACCGCATAACCTGTCGTCTTGAATTTCCCCCTTCTCATTTAACCCTTCCCTCATATAGACGCTTTCTGACGCCTCTGCAGCAGACGGCTTTTTGAAAACATAGTGTCTAAAGAAGAAATTGCTCAAAACGAGCAATGTCTCCTTTTGACACAATGTTTTCCACTTTTAGTCATAGGTTATCCATTCAATTATAGAGATTTTCTGCTTTTTGTCAAAATATGTTCAAAGTCGTCTGCTGCATAATTGTCGTATGAGAGAAAGGGTTAAATACTCATGACGAGGGCTTGGTGTGAAACGGTTGTAACTAAAAACCTATTTTGAAAACACTGGTTTAGGGGGCAATTTTGACCCCTTTGTAAACAAATTTAGGTGCCATTGCTCAGAACGAGCAATGGTACCTAAATTCCCATTGTTTACCAAACAAATTGATTTAACGCTTATAAAGACTTAATGGCGAGGTGATTAACCCTATCAGAAAATACCAATTTTAGTTACAACCGTTTCACGCCAAGCCCTCGATGAGCAAGTGAATTCGCACGATACAACCAACGCTCGGTTTCTATACTCGACAATCACCACTTCTCTAACTCGTTTAGTTATGAGTTATCTTTCCTGTTTTTTACCGAACGATTTTGTAAGCGGCAGTTTGATTGGCTGACGCAAAGGTCAATCTGAGCCGACCTGTATGAGGCAGTCGTCAGTTATATATACGAGCGATCAAAGTTTGGGTTTGGTTTTAAATGAGATAACGACAGAAATATCTTTAAATACAGAGGTATTCATTACCGTCCAGCCGTGAGAGGTATTCATTATGTCTAGCAGTGGGTTCGATCCCCGACCGGGTTATACCAAATACTTTATGGCTGCCCTCTTTGGCGCTTAGGGTTACGGGGTTAGTATTATGATTGACTGGCTGGTGTCAGGATAAATGGACCACTGGTCACCAGTAGTATCTGTAACTTAACCCTTTCCCTCATATAGACGCTTTCTGATGCCTCTGCAGCAGACGGCTTTTTGAAAACATAGTGACAAAAGAAGAAATTGCACAAAACGTGCAATTTCTCCTTTTGCCACAATGTTTTCCACTTTTTGTCATAGGTTATCCATTCAATTATGGAGATTTTCTATTTTTTGACAAAATACGTTCAAAGTCGTCTGCTGCAGAATTGCCGTATGAGGGAAAGGGTTAACCGGGAAACGCCGTTATATAACCGAGGAATTGTTGAACGCGGCATAAAACACCAAACATTCAACCAAGAAAGCTTAAAATAGACTGCGAACTTTGATCCTGATAGAACGGTACGGAATCAGATGTGCGAGGTGCGTCTGTGGGCTTGCTTCCGTATGTCGGTCTGTTCACTAACTAGAGAGCCTCGCATGCGTCGTATGGCTTGGGTATGACACTCACTCTAGGGATTCGTCTTATGATAAGTGCTGTAGACGTGACCTTTTCACTGACGAAGTCCGTTTTTCATTTGTTTCGGGCAGAAGATTGATAAACGACGTGTGCCGGCTGTGGTGAAGGCTGAAATCTCTAACGTTGTAAAATCTTCGCTTATTGTGCCGAGAGGCAATTTAACAGCCATAAAATACAGGGATGAAACCTTACGACCTATTGTTGTCCAATTTGTTCATCAACTCCGCCGCATATTCCAGCAAGATAATTAATGCTCAGCCACACATCACATGAGATTGTCGAGATTTCTCGGCTGGCCATGATATCAACCCACTGGATTAGGTTAAACTTATTTCATTTGTACATCGTTCATGAAACAAGCTTTCAATTTATACTAATCGCGCCATTGATCAAGAATCATCACCGAAAGAGCAATTGTGGGACGTACGCATTACCATGAGCAGAACACAGTAGCGTCGTTGGAAGACAGGAATATCATTCCAATGAGAAGAAGTAATGCATTGATGCACAATGCACATGAGCGATAGAATTGCAACAGCCGCGTAAGGTAGGCATACTGAGTATCGACAATTGATTGATTGATTGATTGATTGATTGAGATTTAACGCCGTTTTAACAGTTTCTCAGTCATATCACCTACTCATGTGTGTCCTGGTTTTCTCACACCAGTACTGCACACAACAATCTTCCCAAGCAACTGGCTGCTTTTCCGCATAGATATTTTTAGCTTGAGCATGTTGAAACTTTATTAGAATGTTTTTCTTGATGATATCTAGGTCAAGTTCTAACATGGGTCATGTTGGGTCAAAAAGTAGGTCACTAGGTCAGATTGAAGGAAAATCTTGTTAACACTCTAGAACCAACATGCCCGCATTTCAGTACTTTCAGTACTTTGATTATACTCGACAATCACCACTTCTCTAACTCGTTTAGTTATGAGTTATCTTTCCTGTTTTTTACCGAACGATTTTGTAAGCGGCAGTTTGATTGGCTGACGCAAAGGTCAATCTGAGCCGACCTGTATGATGCAGTCGTCAGTTATATATACGAGCGATCAAAGTATGGGTCTGGCTTTAAATGAGATAATGACCGAAACATCTTTAAATACAGAGGTATTCATTACCGTCCAGCCGTGAGAGGTATTCATTACGTCTAGCAGTGGGTTCGATCACCGACCGGGTCATACCAAATACTTTATGGCTGCCCTCTTTGGCGCTCAGGTTTGCAGGGTTATCATTATGATTGACTGGCTGGTGTCAGGATAATTGGACCACTGGTCACCAGTAGTACATGAAACTTAACCCTTTCCCTCATAGAGACGCTTTCTGATGCCTCTGCAGCAGACGGCTTTTTGAAAACATAATGACAAAAGAAGAAATTGCACAAAACGTGCAATTTCTCCTTTTGCCACATGTTTTCCACTTTTTGTCATAGGTTATCCATTCAATTATGGAGATTTTCTATTTTTTGACAAAATACGTTCAAAGTCGTCTGCTGCAGAAATTGCCGTATGAGCGAAAGGGTTAATCGGGAAACGCCGTTATATAACCGAGGAATTGTTGAACGCGGCATAAAACACCAAACATTCAACCAAGAAAGCTTAAAATAGACCATGAACTTTCATCCTGATAAAACGGTACGGAATCAGATGTGCGAGTTGCGTCTGTGGGCTTGCTTCCGTATGTCGGTCTGTTCACTAACTAGAGAACCTCGCATACGTCGTATGGCTTGTGTATGACACACGACCCAAGGAATTGTCTTATGAGAAGTCCTTTTCACTGATGAAGCCCAGTTTTTATTGTTTCGGACAGAAGATTAGTGAACGACGTGTATCGGACGTGGTGAATCTCTAACGTTGTAAAATCTCCGCCAATTGTGCCGAGAAGCAATTTAACAGTCATACAATACAGGGATGGAATCCTATGTCCGATTGTTGTCCAATTTGTTCACCAACTCCGCCGTATATTCCAGCAAGATAATTAATGCTCAGCCACACATCACATGAGATTGTCGAGATTTCTCGGCTGGCCATGATATCAACCCACTGGATTAGGTTAAACTTATTTCATTTACATCGTTCGTGAAACAAGCCTTCAATTTATACTAATCACGCCATGGATCAAGAATCATCACCGATAGAGCCTCTATAATATTATATGAGCATTGACATAGTAAGAAATTACTTCCATGCACAACAAAACGCCAGCCTACTTCATTTTTAGAAAATTTCAATATTTTCATCTCGTTGTCTTTAACGTCGTCTGCAGACTTGTTGTATGTGGGAAAGGGTTGTTCTTTTCGCCGAATTCGAGAAATATATAAACCAAGCATGGTCATGTTATAGACAGTCAATATAAGACTAATCAACAACAGACATAAACCAACCACCCCTTTCAGCACAAAAACTAATGATTTCTGGTATAGGATTTCCTTGATAGATGTCATCGAACCGACCACATCAACTATTCCACAGATATCGCCATGTCAGGGGATGTTTGCGTTAGCCTACCCTCTCCCACAAACAATTAATCTGCAGCATATGACGACGACTATAAAAAAAGTCAATGCAAATTTTTTTTTCTAAAAATGAAAGTATAAATATTGATCATTGTGAGTAATATCTTCTTTTGCCACAATGCTTTAAAAAGTCGTCTGCCACAGAGGCGCCAGGATGCGTCTGTGTGAGGGAAAGGGTTAAGATAGGTGGAGGACTTCATTCTTTTCTAAAGTTGAAAACGCTTACATAGAGTAGCAGAGGAGTTTGATGCGATTCGAAATTGGAAATGGAAATAATGTGTTGTCGAATAAATAAACTTATTATCCTGATGTGAATAACTTTTTCCCGTATCTTTAACCCTTTCCCTCATACGACAATTCTGCAGCAGACGACTTTGAACGTATTTTGTCAAAACATAGAAAATCTCCATAATTTAATGGATAACCTATGACTAAAAGTGGAAAACATTGTGGCAAAAGGAGAAATTGCACGTTTTGTGCAATTTCTTCTTTTGTAACTATGTTTTCAAAAAGCCGTCTGCTGCAGAGGCGTCAGAAAGCGTCTATATGAGGGAAAGGGTTAAAAGATAATATTTCAGATTGTTGTGTTAAAAAAAAAAAAAAAAAAAATGTCTCGCTTTCCGACAAATACTCAGGTCTGTAGCAATATTGCGCTTCCTAATTTCCAGATGGTATGACGTTTTCACAAAAGTGATTAATGGATTCGTTATTGGACCCGTCTTCTCGTCGTCTTGTTTTAGGTCTAATGTCCATTGTACCAGAGGTAAATGGAGTAATTTTGTCAATTCTTAGCTATTCTCTACATACAACACATCAGCAGCAGACGAATTGAATGAATGAATGTATATTGTTTTATGGCGCATCGACAGCTAAGGTCATTTAGCGCGCAATTAAATTTAATTATTCATGATCCCTGGGTAAACAAACCAGTACTAGGCTAGAAAATGTGCCTTGCCCAAGGGCACTCCACCATGACCGTAGTGCCCCGACTGGGGATCGAACCCGGGACACCCGGTTTCGAAATCCCCGACGCTAACCACTCGACCACAGCGGATTCCTGCAGACGAATTGAAAACATCTATGCACACATATAGAACATATTTATTCAAGGAAGTATGAGTATTGAATATATTTTAAAACAAAAAACCGCTGAAGACGGTAAGGCCGGATTGTCGGCAATTTGACCTTGAAAATTGACAAACCTAGGTCAAGGTCAAAGTAACCATAGAACTCAATAGTTTCAGTCCTCGATTGTTACACTTTCTGAGCGTTTCTCGTGTAGAACACTATATATATCATTGAAAAGAGTTACCTCCTAGCTTTAAAACAATCCAAAGAAAATGTGGGGGTCATGCAATGTCATATATTCAATACATTCTGGTGATGGTTTACACTCATTTCTACGCAAACAAAGGTTTTTATAGGGTCTATAGTACTAGTCAGCAAGTCATCGGATGTATTTAGCGTAATTTGACCTAGAAACTGATGTAAGATGTCGGGTTTGTTCGTCGATTTGGCGGTGAACTTCGGAGAACCAGCAACCTACAAACAATACCGGTCTCTGACGAGTTCTCTACCTCAAATCAATTCGTCTGAAATCGAAATCGTTTTCCGTTCGAAGTCAAATCCTCTACAGACGTGATAACACGAGACAGTCTATAATTGTGTAAGTATTAAACGTTCTCGTGGGTACAAACAATATTTAAGCACTATTATTATGTGTCGTCTGGACACTTTATATAGCTAATTACAATAAATCACACCCGGCAAACGAACGATACGAAAAGCGACCCTCGGGTTTTGTGTTGGTTATTTTGTGTGTAAAAAAACTTAGAAATAACAATAGAAATGCGTATTTATAAATCCTTGCTTCCAGTCAGTAACGTCAAGGGCTATAAATCCAGGGTTCATTAGATCGAACCCCGGCTGCTCGGGCTTGTGACTCATAGGTATATACCACCAACGAGAATATTCGAGGGTTTGGCGTGAAACGGTTGTAACTAAAAACCTTTTTTTGAAAACCCTGGTTTAGGGGCAATTTTGACCCCTTTGTAAAGAATGCAAATTTAGGTGCCATTGCCCAGAACGAGCAATGGCACCTAAATTTCCATTGTTTAACAAGGAAATTGATTTAACGCTTTTAAAGACTTTATGGCAAGGGGATTAACCTTGGTAGAAAATACCGATTTTAGTTACAACCGTTTCACACCAAGCCCTCGAGATGTGGGAAGGTAGCCAGTTACCTGTGCGGGCTACAAGCGTCGTAGTATGAGCCGTCCCGCGATAAAAACCAGCAGTATGGCCTCTGCGTAATGTATTGACCCACGATAAAAACAGCAGTATGGCCTCTGCGTAATGTATTGACCCACGATAAAACCAGCAGTATGGCCTCTGCGTAATGTATTGACCCACGATAAAACCAGCAGTATGGCCTCTGCGTAATGTATTGACCCACGATAAAACCAACAGTACGGCCTCTGCGTAATGTATTGACCCGCGATAAAACCAACAGTACGGCCTCTGCGTAATGTTATGACCCGCGATAAAACCAACAGTACGGCCTCTGCGTAATGTATTGACCCGCGATAAAACCAACAGTACGGCCACTGCGTAATGTATTGACCCGCGATAAAACAAACAGTACGGCCTCTGCGTAATGTATTGACCCGCGATAAAACCAACAGTACGGCCTCTGCGTAATGTATTGACCCGCGATAAAACCAACAGTACGGCCTCTGCGTAATGTATTGACCCGCGATAAAAACCAACAGTATGGCCTCTGCGTAATGTATTGACCCGCGATAAAACCAACAGTATGGCCTCTGCGTAATGTATTGACCCGCGATAAAAACCAGCAGTATGGCCTCTGCGTAATGTATTGACCCGCGATAAAACCAACAGTATGGCCTCTGCGTAATGTATTGACCCGCGATAAAACCAACAGTATGGCCTCTGCGTAATGTATTGACCCGCGATAAAACCAACAGTATGGCCTCTGCGTAATGTATTGACCCGCGATAAAACCAGCAGTATGGCCTCTGCGTAATGTATTGACCCGCGATAAAACCAACAGTATGGCCTCTGCGTAATGTATTGACCCCGCGATAAAACCAACAGTATGGCCTCTGCGTAATGTATTGACCCCGCGATAAAACCAACAGTACGGCCTCTGCGTAATGTATTGACCCCGCGATAAAACCAACAGTACGGCCTCTGCGTAATGTATTGACCCCGCGATAAAACCAACAGTATGGCCTCTGCGTAATGTATTGACCCCGCGATAAAACCAACAGTATGGCCTCTGCGTAATGTATTGACCCCGCGATAAAACCAACAGTATGGCCTCTGCGTAATGTATTGACCCCGCGATAAAACCAACAGTATGGCCTCTGCGTAATGTATTGACCCAGCGATAAAACCAACAGTATGGCCTCTGCGTAATGTATTGACCCCGCGATAAAACCAACAGTATGGCCTCTGCGTAATGTATTGACCCGCGATAAAAACCAACAGTATGGCCTCTGCGTAATGTATTGACCCCGCGATAAAAACCAGCAGTATGGCCTCTGCGTAATGTATCGATCCGCGATAAAAACCAACAGTATGGCCTCTGCGTAATGTATTGACCCCGCGATAAAACCCAGCAGTATAGCCTCTGCGTAATGTATCGACCCGCGATAAAACCAACAGTACGGCCTCTGCGTAATGTATCGACCCGCGATAAAACCAGCAGTATGGCCTCTGCGTAATGTATCGACCCGCGATAAAAACCAACAGTATGGCCTCTGCGTAATGTATTGACCCCGCGAGAAAAACCAACAGTATGGCCTCTGCGTAATGTATCGACCCGCGATAAAACCAACAGTATGGCCTCTGCGTAATGTATCGACCCGCGATAAAACCAACAGTATGGCCTCTGCGTAATGTATAGACCCGCGATAAAACCAACAGTATGGCCTCTGCGTAATGTATTGACCCGCGATAAAACCAACAGTATGGCCTCTGCGTAATGTATAGACCCGCGATAAAACCAACAGTATGGCCTCTGCGTAATGTATTGACCAGCGATAAAACCAGCAGTATGGCCTCTGCGTAATGTATTGACCCGCGATAAAAACCAACAGTATGGCCTCTGCGTAATGTATTGACCCCGCGATAAAACCAACAGTATGGCCTCTGCGTAATGTATTGACCCCGCGATAAAACCAACAGTATGGCCTTTGCGTAATGTATTGACCCCGCGATAAAACCAACAGTATGGCCTCTGCGTAATGTATTGACCCCGCGATAAAACCAACAGTATGGCCTCTGCGTAATGTATTGACCCCGCGATAAAACCAACAGTATGGCCTCTGCGTAATGTATTGACCCGCGATAAAAAACCAACAGTATGGCCTCTGCGTCATGTATTGACCCCGCGATAAAAACCAGCAGTATGGCCTCTGCGTAATGTATCGACCCGCGATAAAAACCAACAGTATGGCCGCTGCGTAATGTATTGACCCCGCGATAAAACCCAGCAGTATGGCCTCTGCGTAATGTATCGACCCGCGATAAAACCAACAGTACGGCCTCTGCGTAATGTATCGACCCGCGATAAAACCAGCAGTATGGCCTCTGCGTAATGTATCGACCCGCGATAAAAACCAACAGTATGGCCTCTGCGTAATGTATTGACCCCGCGAGAAAAACCAACAGTATGGCCTCTGCGTAATGTATCGACCCGCGATAAAACCAACAGTATGGCCTCTGCGTAATGTATCGACCCGCGATAAAACCAACAGTATGGCTTCTGCGTAATGTATAGACCCGCGATAAAACCAACAGTATGGCCTCTGCGTAATGTATCGACCCGCGATAAAACCAACAGTATGGCCTCTGCGTAATGTATAGACCCGCGATAAAACCAACAGTATGGCCTCTGCGTAATGTATTGACCCGCGATAAAACCAACAGTATGGCCTCTGCGTAATGTATTGACCCGCGATAAAACCAACAGTACGGCCTCTGCGTAATGTATTGACCCGCGATAAAACCAACAGTATGGCCTCTGCGTAATGTATCGACCCGCGATAAAACCAGCAGTATGGCCTTTGCGTAATGTATCGACCCGCGATAAAAACCAACAGTATGGCCTCTGCGTAATGTATCGACCCGCGATAAAAACCAACAGTATGGCCTCTGCGTAATGTATCGACCCGCGATAAAACCAACAGTATGGCCTCTGCGTAATGTATTGACCCGCGATAAAACCAACAGTATGGCCTCTGCGTAATGTATTGACCCGCGATAAAACCAACTGTACGGCCTCTGCGTAATGTATTGACCCGCGATAAAACCAACAGTACGGCCTCTGCGTAATGTATTGACCCGCGATAAAACCAACAGTACGGCCTCTGCGTAATGTTATGACCCGCGATAAAACCAACAGTACGGCCTCTGCGTAATGTATTGACCCGCGATAAAACCAACAGTACGGCCACTGCGTAATGTATTGACCCGCGATAAAACAAACAGTACGGCCTCTGCGTAATGTATTGACCCGCGATAAAACCAACAGTACGGCCTCTGCGTAATGTATTGACCCGCGATAAAACCAACAGTACGGCCTCTGCGTAATGTATTGACCCGCGATAAAACCAACAGTACGGCCTCTGCGTAATGTATTGACCCGCGATAAAACCAACAGTACGGCCTCTGCGTAATGTATTGACCCGCGATAAAACCAACAGTACGGCCTCTGCGTAATGTATTGACCCGCGATAAAACCAACAGTACGGCCTCTGCGTAATGTATTGACCCGCGATAAAACCAACAGTACGGCCTCTGCGTAATGTATTGACCCGCGATAAAACCAACAGTATGGCCTCTGCGTAATGTATTGACCCGCGATAAAACCAACAGTACGGCCTCTGCGTAATGTATTGACCCGCGATAAAACCAACAGTATGGCCTCTGCGTAATGTATTGACCCGCGATAAAACCAACAGTACGGCCTCTGCGTAATGTATTGATCCGCGATAACACCATCAGTACGGCCTCTGCGTAATGTATTGACCCGCGATAAAACCAACAGTACGGCCTCTGCGTAATGTATTGACCCGCGATAAAACCAACAGTACGGCCTCTGCGTAATGTATTGACCCGCGATAAAACCAACAGTACGGCCTCTGCGTAATGTATCGACCCAGATCAGGTATAGAGTAATGATCCCTGAAACAGAAAATCCACAGGAGGCGAAAAGTGTCTATCTGGGTAAGCCTGCGCGGCATGCTGTTATCGTTGTTATCGCGGGACGGATCATATAACTAAAAACGTTGAAACCGACGATATGCTCAGATCATCCAGATGCTTCAAATATGTACAACTATAAGACGAACGTGGAAGATGCTGGTCTGACTGATGCAGACGCACAGGGGTACGTTGATCAGGAACAACCCCGACATGCCGTCA